>JAVSCE010010983.1:0-23674 GCA_032199065.1 Smutsia gigantea
AAAGGGTGGGCTGGGTCCTGAAGGGACGCTCAGAAGAAAGACTGCCCTGAGGAAGGCACCGCCCTGGGGAGGGGAGAGGTCTCTGCAGGTCTACCTAGGGTGGAGACAGCAGATTGAAGATCCCGAGGGAGGGTGTTAACATCTCCCATAACAGGGTCTGGGCTTCCTTCCAGAAGGGAGGGAGAAACTGGGGAGAGGAGATTGGGGGTGGGGCTGGAAAAGCAGCTCCCATTCTGCCACCACCCCCAGACTTCTGACCTGAAGAGGTCACAGACCCCCACGTTTCCACTCTGGGGGATGAGTCTTTTTCCACCTCAGAGTCTGGAGGGAGTTTTTCACCTTCCGCTGTAATTATTCACAAAACACAAATCTCCCTTCCCGACCCTCATCCTCTAGGCCAGCTGGAGAGACAGCAATCTTGGGGGGACAAGCACTGCCTGCTTGTAACCTTTTGTCCCAGAAAAACTGTTTGTCCACATGGCTCCCTCCTTTGGGTGGTTATGTTAGGTATTTGATGGTCTAGGGCTGGCCAGATCCAGGCCCTCCGTATTGGTGGACACATCTTACTGGGATGCAGACAACTCTGTTGAAGGTTTCTTTCCTTGGGGTTCCAGTTGCACAAGAATGATCCCTTCTAGCATAGCACATAGTATAGTCATACATCACATACCCTTTTTGGCATGCATGTAGTCTCTGTCCTATCACCCTATAGAAGCAGTTGTCTCCCTGGGGTGTGCATCGTCATCCAGCCAGCCTGTACATAATCCCAATACACCCTCAGGTTTCACATGACATCTATGGGTCCTTCTTTCTGTCTCTTGGGTTGTTTCCCATCGCAATGTGTCCACCTGGGTGTGTGACTGGACTTGTGATTGCACATCTCTATACCTATAACCCCCACCAGCCTCTTCCCAGTCCTGCAAGGCCAGGCTGAAGTCCAAGCCTTCTCTTGGCTGCCAGTGACAAATCCAAAACACTGCCCCACCAGTCCTCCAGGACACCACCAGACTTCTTGGGAAGGGACCATGGTGCCTCATTCATCTTTGTACCTCTAGTGTGAACTGTCCCACAAACATAACAGGCGCTCAGAAAATTACCCCTATATCTCTCTCTGGTCAGTCGGCAACATGCCCATCTTCTCCCCATCCTTGTGCTTCCTCTGAAGCCAACCCCTTTCCCTGCACTCTGCTGAAAATAGTCCATTTACCATCCCTTTCCCAGCCCTGTAGTGCATTGTATGTGACAATGGGTCCAAATCTGTAAACTACCAAAAGCTTCAAATCACAGAACAAAACGTGAGTCAACATTGCGTGCAAGGTGTTTTTTCTAAATATATGTGTTGTGTATAACTTATTGTCCTCAGGATAAAGTCCAGATTCCGACCATGATGTGCAAGTCTCCTTAAGATCTGGCTGCTGCTATGTAGGGAGGTGTTGGTCAAAGGGTACAAACTTCCAGTTTTAAGATGAGTAAGCTCTGGAGAGCTCACTTACAGCATGGTGATTATAGCTAATAATACTATCTTACATATATACTTGAAAATTGCTAGCAGTAGATCTTAAAAGTTCTCAGCACAAAGAAGGAATGGTAATTACATGAGGTGATGGAGGTGTTAGCTAACACTATGGTGGTAATCATTTTGCAATATACACGTGTATCAAATCATCATGTGTTGCATCTTAAACTTACACAAAGTTACATGCCAATGATATCTCAGTAAAGCTGGGGAAAAAAGGATCTGGCTGCTGCTTTCATTTCTCACCACTCCGCCACCCCCCCATCCTTGTACCTGACACCTGGTCATAATTTTTGAACTTTGTATTTGGAAATAATTCCAAATTTACCTAATGCGCAAAAATAAAAATAGTACAAGGAACACTTGTATACCCTTTACCCAGATTCACCTATTGTTAACATTTTATCCTGTTCCCTTTATCGTTTGGGTTCTCTCTCTACACACACACACACACATAGGCACACATTATGTATATACATTATATATATATACACACACACATTATATATATATATATATATATATATATATATATATATATCCTTTTTATACACACACACACACTTTTTTCTGAGCCATTTGAGAGTGAGTTGTATACATCGTGATTCTTTATCCCTACACTTCAGTGTGTATTTCCTAAGCATAGAGATACATGTTCCAAAGCACTGGTACTGCTATCAGTTTCATAAATATAAGTGTTACAATACTTTACTGTCTGCTTTCCAGTTTCATCAGTTGACACACTAATGTCCTTTAGAACATTTTTCCCCTTGTAGGGGCCAAGGGCAGGCTGCCCCAAAATTTGGTATGCAGATTATTTCAAGAAGAAAATAATCAAGACCCAAGAGACTCAGAGAGAAGCTTTGACTTTCCCCCCAGCTGCATAAAAAGTATTAGGATGGAGGACCTGCTCCAGGAAGGAGCTATCACCATAGACAATTACATTATAATATGAACTAGGGGTAGACAGGGAGGCATTTAGCAAAGTCTGTTTGTTAAAATTCCTCTCTGTGTCCCAGTGTTCCTGTGGGGCCCAGCAAACCTTTGTTTATGAAACATTTACTCCTTTTCAGCTTCCTGTGAATTGCTTTCCTTCCTGCTGAAGTCCCAGACCCTTACCCCCTTCTCTTTAGTTCAGGATGATGCAGAACCTCATTTTGCCTGACTGTGGCATCTGATTGTGTAGTTTCCTCATAGGTACATAACTAAATTTGATTTTCTCCCGTTAATCTGTCTCACGTCCATTTAATTCTTCGACCAGATTAGAAGAACCTTAAAGGATAGAGGGAAATTTTTCCTCCACGACATTGTTAAGGATATGCTTTTTTCCCCATGTCCACAGAACTGCACTTAACTAGGTGGGCAGCACCTGGGACCCTGTGGTGTGTCCTTTGAACCCCCGCTGTTCTGGCACAGCTGGGCCCAACCCTGCCTGGGCACAAGCCACAGGGAATGAAGGTGCATGTGGCTGTGGTCATTAGGGTTCCCATCACTGACAGATGTCAAGACCTGAGTGAGTCACCCAAGGTGACTGAGGGCTGTCCAGGACCCATTCTTGAGGCTCTGAAGGCTTCCTAGATGCCAGTCCCTGGCTCCTCTCATGGAACCTCCCCAGGAGCCCCTGGCCAAGCCATATGTACTCAGTGAGCTGACTTTGGGTGTCTTTCTGGTGCAAGGACATTTGGAAGGCATGCTGCTTGTATTGGGATAATGCAGAAACAGGAGATGTCTGGAGAGCAGGCCTGGAAGGAGCTGGGCCGACAACCCAGCCCTCTCAAGAGCAAGGGCACCTCTCATGTCTGGAGCTTGCCAATCAGGTAGAATGACATCTGATGACCACTGAGACCTGGAGCTGGCTCCCAGGCTGGTGTGTTGCTCTGCAATCCCCCAGGGCTAAGGCCTGTTGCCATAGTAGCATACAAGGTCTTTGGGGAGGCCAAGTGCTTCACCTAGCTCAGCAGCCACAGCAACTCCTCCCAGAAGGCCCTGGCTGTAGAAGCTCTCAGTAGGGGTAGAGTGAGGCCTCTAGAGCAGCCCCAGGCAAAAGGCAGTGTAGTAGGGATTTTAGCTGGCACGATCCTGCCTTTATACAAGATTTTTAACCTACAAAACAGGCTATTTTTCAGGTTTTCCCCTGGGTGTAAGGGAAGCCCCATACAGCACAGCATTCAGTGTTCTCCCAATAGGAAAAAAGTGCACCAAGGACCTCAGATCAGTAAGTGAAAGCCTTGAAACTTATGGTCAGGGAATAGGGGAAATGGATCTAACACAGGAACCAGTACCATTAAAAGTTTTATTTTTATTTCAAAAGCATTTATATAGCAGTTACCGTGTGCCAGGCACTATTTTAAATGCTTTGGGGTCCATTAACTCATTAAATTCTCATAGTAATCCTTTAAAGTAGGTACAGTTGTCATCCCCATTGTACAGTTGAAGAAACTGATGTTCGGAGAAGTTAGATAACTTGCCTAAGGTCACACAGCTCATAAGTGGCAGAGTCAGGACTCCAGGCCAAGTAGTGTGATCCCAAACTCTCTTCTCTTCACTGTTCTGCCCTGCTGCCTCCCTGGGTTTGTAAGCCTTATGAGAATACAGCAAGACCAGGATCAACCTCCTAGACCCCGCTTTCCTTTCTTCCTTTGGCCCTTTTATATGGATCACATGCAGGAGTCCGGCCTGTCCCCTAGTCACATCAGGAGGCAGAAGAGAGAGATGAGGGCACTACCTGCATGCTTGGATGCTTCTGGAAAAGCCAGCTCTGGCCGGGGCGGAGGCATACCGCGGTGATTCAGAAACTCCTGCATTTTATCTCCTGAGCCAAGAATCTGAGCTGAGTGTGCTTAGAGACTTCCCCAAGATGAGCGTGGCATCAAAATCTCTTTAATCCTAGCCTCAGGCAAAGACCACCACCAAGAAGCCCCCACCAGAGCTAAGGTTTGGCTTGACACAGAACAGAGCAGGGAAGAAAATGAGTACATCAGGGTTCTGTTTCAGAGTTCTATTGTGGAAGATAATGAGTTGTTTATAGTAAGCAAGGCCCCAGCAGCCTCTGTATAAATCTCAGTCCTGACAAAGTACAGCCAGAGCGGCAAGCCCAAACAGGTAACACGTTGATATACCTGTGGAAATATCAACTAGACAGGGCAGACACCCAGGGCTGGGATGAGGCAACAAACTTGGGAGCGAACAAATATTCAACCAACAAACTTTTGGGAAGGCCAGTGTGTTTGGCACTCTGCTGGACACTGAGAATACACTAGGAATAAGAATGCTACCATTTGTGCTAACAAAATATATGCTTGTATATATAGATGATCTCTGGAGGGGAACAGCAGATAGTGGTAACAGAGATCACCTGCGGGTGGATAGGAAGGTGATGGGGGGGAGATGAAGTCGGTCCTGCAAACTCTGTGTGCCTGGTGAATTTGCTATTAGTGACCTATATGAGCTATATATTACCTGTGCAAAAAGTAAATGAAGAGGGGAGAGACAAGTGTGTAGCCATGTAAGTGGAGAAGCAAAGAGCTCGCAAGGGCTTGTTCAAAGTGCTAGGGTTGGCAACAATGGAGGAACCAGGCCATAAAGACCGGATTCACCAGTTTGTCTTCCTGGCTTGGAATACAGTTCAGTTAGCCCTGATTATTTCCAAGAGGTCTTTTTACCATGTCCTATGTAGAAAAAACCCCATCTATTTTCTAATAGTTTTCCCAAACACATCACACAAGGAGACATAACCTGACAAGGATGTGGAGGTGGGTGAGCCCTGCCCAAGGCGGAGGGGCATTTATGCTCCCATAGGCTTTGGCCTCCTCCTCCACCACCACCCTTCATGGACAAAGGTGACTGCATGGGTAACAACCATTCACCTTGTAAACACACACCGGACCGCAGCAGAGCCTATGCCCTGGCAAAGAGAAGTGTTTCCCAGCAGGCTCCGTGTCCAGCTGGTCTCAGGCCTACGCCACCCACTCACTCTAGAGTAAACCTGCTGAGGAAATAGCACGAGCCTAGGAACAAGGGTGGAGAAAGTAGGTTCTGGTGATTTTCAGGATAACAAGCTGACAAGTCAGTTTTCCAGTATGGAGTGTTGTTTCTGAATTGCAGACAGTTTTTTATCCTGGTCTGACTCACTTGCCCCTCCCCCAGGCTACCTTCAGGCTCCCTTTTCCGAGGTCTAGCGGGTCTGCTGGGGAAATAATAATAATAATATGATGCTAATTATGATCACTACCCCTTCCACGGGCCGGGCGTCACAGTAAGTGGTTTGCATGCATTATATTTTATGCAGTCCTCACAAACACCGATGAGGAAGGTACTCTGGCTACCTCATTTTATAGATGAAGAGACAGCCTCAGAGACAGAAATAATAAGTGGTGGTGACTGGAATGGAAACCTGGCCGTGTGGTTATGAGCCCACAATAGCTGTGCTATAAAGGCTTTTAACCACTCTGCTGTACTGCTTCTCATAAAGTTAATTTTAATATTAGCCTAATCCACCCATCCATAGGAAGGGAAATGCACTGCCAAAAAATCACTTATGATATCCTAAAGCTAAATATAAGAGGCTTTTCTATTATCTCTTGTTTGGAGTTATTTAGGCTGAGGTTTTTCTCCAAAGGCCTGTGTAACCAATGGTTATACGAGCACATACCCTGGGCAGGCAGGAAGTAGGCCTAGCTCTGCTGGCCCTGAGTCAAGGCCCTAAAAAGACCTGCTAACAGGCAAAGTTAAGCTTATAAAATCAGCATGGAAATGAAAGGTCAGACCAGGCCCTGAGCTTAAATGTCAAGAACCTCCTTGCAGTTTAAGGGCCCCTGGGGTGGGGCCGGGCTGTGGAAGGCGCTTCCTGGGGATAAGCATTTTGCAGCTGATACCTGAGGGTTTTGTGGATAGAAACTGATTTCTAAGTCTCATTGGGTCATCATTTTAGAGTTCAAAATACGTGTTTGGGGTCCAGAACAAAGACTCTTATTCCATATGCTTGGTTTACTTCCCCTGGGTCTGTGCCTGCAGAGACAGAGCACTGGGGCTCTGACCTTCCTTAGTGTGCTGTGATAGGTAATTTTATATGTTGAGTAGGATAAGGGATGCCCAGATAGCTGGTAAAACATAATTTCTGGGTGTGTCTCTGGAAGAGATTACCATTTGAATCAGTAGACTGAGTAAAGACCACCCTCACCAATGCAGGCAGATATTATCCAGTCTGTTGAGGTCCTAAAGAAAACAAAAAGGTGGAGGAAAGGCAAATTTGCTCTCTTTGCTTGAGCTGGGACATCCATCTTCTAATGCCTTCGGACACTGATGTCCCTGGCTCTTGGGCTTTGGGACTTGGACCAGGACTTAGTCCATCTGCTACCTGGTTCACAGGTTTTCGGACTCAGATGAGTTACACCACCAGCTTTCTTGTGTCTCCAGCTTGCAGATAGCACATCTTGGGACTTCCTGTTCTCGTCATCACACGAGTCAATTCCTAGAATAAATCTATTCTCTCTATATATGCAAATATATAGAGAGAAAGTTTGCAGCTTCTCAGTCCCATTGCAGCAGCCCCTGTCCTTGCCAGTGCAGACCCAGTGGGCCAGTAGAGTGAAGCCACCTGCTTCTTCACCAACTCTGAAGACATTCCCTCTTGCCCTCTGCCTGGGATGGTCTCCCCACTCTGCTCCCACAGCTCCTGCCTCTTCACCTTCAACAACTCAGGATAAAACCCGCCTCCTACTCACCTGCTACTATGTCTTCCAAGTTTTTTCTATATTCAATAGGTACCGTAATGCTTTATTATTACTGCTAACAATAACAATCACTCCAGCTAGTATGTATTAAGAGCTGTTTGCCAGGCACTATCTTATTTACACATTATCTCATTGAAACCACACAACCAACTCATGAGGAAGGTGCTGTCATTTATGACTCTCCCCCATTTCCCAGATGAGGAAACTGAAGCTCAAGAACATTAAACAGCTTGTCCTGGGACATTGAGCTAAGAAGTGGTAGAGCTGGCATCTGAAACCAGGTCTCTCTGATCCCCAAAACACTCTCTGAACCAATGTGGGTTTGCCTTTTCTCTTCCATTAGATTCAGTTCCTTAAATGAATCTTTGATTTTTTTTTGGATTTCCACCTCCTGACTCCTGATCCTAGGCTCTGCTTGGAGTGGGCATGTATATGATTGATCTGTTCGCAGGAGCTCTGCTCTCACCCTCAGGCCTGCTGGGCATCAGACTGCTCCTCTCTGGTCTTGCGAGGGAGAAGTGGGCAGGAGCTAGAAGCAAGAGAAAGTGCCAAGTATGAGCAATAACCAATGTCCTCTGCCTTCCCAGTGCTCACCTTGTGGCCACATTACAACTTACACACCTCTGGCAGTGCAGCTCCTGCTAATGAGGTAGGGGAAATTAATGCCACTAATATCCTGTTTGTGCTCATTCAGACAGCTGCAGCATCTAGGAGGGAAGACTGCCTTTCAGTATCACGGCATTTCCATGGAAATTGGATTCTGCCAGCTATCACCTGCCCCCTGCTGGGCTGCTTTTCTGACACTTTGGTAGAAGATAAAGAGAAGAAAGTACATGCAGTCTCTAAAAATTGCTGAAAAAAATTCAATTACGTGAAAATCTTACAGGGTCTGAGAATTAGCCACTGAGACTTGCATTGACCAGGGATGGCAGAACCTCTTGTGAGTCTTCTGGATCATTCTACCCTTTGGGGGCTCCAGAAGCACTTAGCCCCTTGCTCTTCTGTGATAGAACCCACTCAACAGGTTGCTGCATCTCTCTGAGCTCATACCTATCCTCTCCCCTGCTAGTCTGTAGTCATCTGCTGCAGTTTCCTTTCAAAAATAACAGGTCTTGATTCTCCTTTTCCCAACATCCCTTTCTTTCCATCTCCACTGCCATCACCCTAGCTTGTCCAAATCTCCTGGTTACGGCAGCCTCCACAGCTGCACCTCCTCCCCTCCTTCTCTGAGGCCCGCTCTTCACACCACATCCACACTAATCATTCAGCACCCCACTTGGCATCTGAGACTCCCTGATGCCTACAGGGAAGAAAGTTCAAGTTTCCCAACCTTCATCTCAGCCAAAAATACTGGTTGATGGCCTATTGCATACAAAGCACTCCCCAGAATTCTGCTCTAGCTGCAGGCTGTAACAAGCACTTTATACACGTTATGTTATTGAATCCCCAGGACAACCCTGTGAGGGGGATTTTATTATCAGAAGGGAGATAAGAGTCTCAGAGATGTTAGGCAACTTGCCCGAAGCCACCCAGGCAATAACTGGCAAAACCAGAGCTCAAACTCAAGGGTCTCTGACTCCACAGTTCATGTCTTCTCTGCAAACTGCCACATTCACCCACTCATTCACCTCTTCAATGAATATTTATAGGGCATTTTCTCCTTAGCCATGGCTAAGGAGACGAGAATGAACAAGCCAGGCATGGCTCTGTCCACCCTTCTTGGAGCTTGCAGTCTAGTGGGGGAGACTGAGGCCATACAGGCATCCTGCTAGGTGCCCCTTTGCCACCCCTGGGCTCTGTGACATCAGGAACTCTTGAGAGTCTCCTTTTAGAGTTGTAGGGGCCAAGGGCAGGTCACCACAAAATGTGCCACTTTGGCATGCAGATTCTTTCAAGATGAAAACAACTCAGGTCCAAAGGACTCAGGAAGAACTTTGACTTTCCCCCTAACTGCATCAAAAGGATTTAGATGGAGGACCTGCTCCAGGAAGAGAGCCATCACCATAGATAAACTGTATTATAATACGAACTAACGTGGTAAACACGGAGGAATTTAGCAAAGTCTGTTAAAATTCCTCTCTGGGTCCCATGTTTATGCATGGCCCAGCAAACATTTATTTACCAAACATTTACTCTCTTTCACCTCCTGCGAATTGCTTTCCTTCCTGTTGAAGCCCCAGACCCTTACTCTCTTTTCTGTAGTTCAGAATGACAGATATACCTCATTCTGCCTGTCTTTGGAATCTCATGTGTGTGGATTCCCTATAGTTACGCAGTTAAGTTTGATTTTCTCCTGTTAATCTGTCTCATGTCAATATAATTCAGACCAGCTGGAGGAACGTTGAAGGGTAGAGGGAAATTTTTCCTCCCCCAACAGTCACTACAGCAAGACCCGATAGAAGCAAGTCAAGTGTTTGCCAGGCACTCCCTGTGTAGTTACCAGTATGCCAGGGGCTGTGTATGATGGCAGGAGAAATACAAGATAAGATATCTCTGTGGAGCCAATACATCCACACACTTGGCAAACCAGCCATCACATTCAAGTTCTAAATGATACAAGTGCAGATGATACTTTGGAGGCTCAGGGGAGGAAGAGTGTGGCTGCAGTGCTTAGAGGAAGCTTCGTGGAGGAGAAGGGTTGGCCGCAGATAAGCGGCGAGCAGCTGCATGCAGCCCTCCCAGCGCCAGGAGGCAGCCCCAGGCTGGGGAGAGGGGAGCGCGCCTCCTGCAGGCTGCTACGAGCGGGCGGCGGGCGGCTGGGGCGCTTTTGCTTTTGGGCGCTGCGGCGGCCGCCGCTCCGTCGGTGTCTCAGCCTGTGTCTCTCATCCAGCCTTGCGCCTCCACTCGCCACTAGGCTCAGAACGGCCTCGTCTCCCCTCAGGGCGCACCCAGCCCTCCTCTCTCCTCGCTGTCTTCAGTTCTACCCGTAGCGGCAGCGGGTATTTCCCTCAGCTCCTCCCCGCTTTCGCTTCAAAGACCATTGAGGCCAACACTCTGAGAGCGTCCCCTACAAAGTTTCCCTTGAAAAAATCTGGCACCTAAAGGGACGAAGCTCGCCTATGAGGGAGTCCGGTGGTCATTTCACACGTAAGCACACATTCTGTGCCAAGCTCTGTTCAATCCGCCTGGCAAATACTAGCTCATTTAATCTGCACCACAGTGCTGTTCGCGACCCCATTTTACAGTTGAACAAGCTGAGGCACTGAGAGCTTAGTTCCTTGCCCATAGTCTCACCGCGGGAAAGAGGCCGGCATGCGCTTAAGCACTTTAGGAAGGGCCTCTCCTTCCGCTGCTCACAGTGGGTCTGTCCCCAAACAGGCCGATGGTTCCCAGCCTGAACCATTGGTCTTCCTCTGGTCTCCCTGGTCATTTTCCAGGCGCCAGACCATCCCGCACTGCTTCCTGGCCCTCTCTGCTTCCAGGGTCTGCAGCTGCAGGTCCTCTTTGCAGCTTGCCAGGGGCCCCAGTTGACCTCATCTGGAAAATGGTCATCATAGCATCTGCGTCATAATGCTGTTGAAAGGATTAAATGGGAGAACCCATACACAATAGAAGAGTGCCCGGCCCTAGTAAAGAGCTCAAGGAATGACAATGGGTGAGCAGAAGAGACCAAGCCCCTGCTGTACCCCTAGAGGCAGAGAGAGTGAGGTTGGTGGGGCATGGGGGGGTGGGGGGAGAAAGAGAACAAATCCATTTGCTTTCAGGTCAGAGAGGGTCACATTCACTGTAGGGTTCTCAGTGGCTTTCAGTGTCTGGGGCCCTCGTCAGAGCTGGGAACACCATGCCCCGGCACAGGAGTATGTCTGGGCTAATCAGCCCTAACAAGGCATGTGGGTGTGTAGCTGGTACAGCTCGGATGGCAGCGTCCTCAGGCGCCCCAAAAACATGCCTGTTCCTCTCCCCTTGTAGTGGCCTGAGTCATCTTGTGTGGCAGGCAGTGTTCAGCATTGTCACCATCACAACCAGATACCCATCAAGTACTCACCATGTGGAGGGCTCTGTGTTAGGGGCTCATGATCAAATGGGCAGCATATGTTCATAAGATGATAGGAACCCTTGGTGTGGAGTCCTACCTATCTTTTACACAGATTTGGGGAGGGAGTCCCAAGGCCCTGGGCTCTCTAGTTCTCTAGCACGGACAATATAGCAGCAGAGCAGGAAGCCAGTGACTTCCAGACCCCTGCTGTATCCCTATCCTCCCTCTAAGCCCAGGGGATGGGCAAACAATACATGCCAAGTCAGGAAGGCCCTGTGCAGTTTATTACTGCAGAATTATTCCCAGGAAGCAAGAGGCTTGATCTAGCCAAAATTCATTCATGCTTATCATTAACCAAAGGAACAATTCCATATGTCGTTCATTCATTCATTTCTCCCTACAATGGACATTTACCACACATTCACTGTGTGTTTTCTGTGCTCTGTGTTGGCAGTGTAAGCAGGGAAAAGATATAGCCCCAACTGGAGACAGACAAGCTAACACTTAGTTGCCATACCATGAAATAAATACTATAATTCATCTGCTTAACAATTATTTCTTGAATAGCTACTATGTGCCAGGCACTGTTCTAAGCACTGGGGATACAACTGCAAATTAAACAGACAAAATCCCTGAGCTGACATAAACAGATGACTTTAGCAGTTCAAAGGAGAAAGCAGTGAGCACTGGCTGGTAGAGTCTGGGAAGGTCGGCAGAGGATGTGTGTTCTGGGTTGCATCTTGAAGGACTGTACCCTGGCATGGAAGCAGGGAAGGGCAGGCTGGGCGAAAGTAATAGTACAACAAAGCTTGGAAATATGAAAGTGAATGGCATGGCTAGGGAATAGGAAGTGGCTTGGTTTGGGGCTGTAGAGCATGTGCAGAAAGAGTAGCAGAACCAGAGGTGCATGTTACTCTTTCTCCATGTAAGGTGCAATCAGAGGAAACAGACCAGTGCCCGGGCCTCAGCATTTGTCTGAGAGCCAACCCTGGTAAGAGGCGAGGGGGTGCCTCACCAAGCAAGGGGGCGCCAAGCAAGGTCGTGTGGCTGTGGGGGTCTTAGCCAATGGCCTAATAATCCCAACCCCAGGCAGGTAGACTTAGAGGGGCTCAGCATTCTTTGCTAGGAGCCTTCATTTAGAAAGAAGGTCTGTCCTGGGAAAGTTCACTGAACTGGACCAAAATAAAATTTAACTGTAGAGCTTTAGGTTCAAGCAATTTTTTACAACAGTAATTCTTAAATTGGCTGAAAATAGAAAATAATCCATGCTCTAAAAATGGGCTCTATAAAAATAATGCTTTGGTTATTACAATTTCTATTTAGTATTTTTCAGGTGGATTTTGTTGGTCGTGTTGAAACTAGGTGGCTTTCATATTTTAATGTATTTTATGACTCACAATAAATAGTTGGACAGGATCACCTTGAAATTCTCTTTGAAACCTCTGTCAAGTCAGGCAGCTCAGAGTACAGTACCTCACCTCTTCAAGCCTCAGTTTTACCAGCCATAAAATGGAGTTAATCATAACACCTACCTCTCAGGGTTGTTGAGAGGATCACAAGAATTAATCTACATAAAGTGCTTATAAGAGGTCAAAATAAAATAATCAGTTATGGTCCTGATTCTGTAGTTTTAGAGAAATCACTGGTACTTGGTTGTATCAATTATTTAATCAGTAGAAGCAGGTTTAACTCCTGTTTAGCTCCAGAAATTCTGAAAAGGGCCATAGATACTAGTAGAAGACTTAAGAAATGATATTGTAACTGAAATGAGAAAAGTTGCTTTTCAGTTTTCCTGGTGGACAAACCGCTGCTCTAACCCACGGTGAGGAGTGATAAAACCCGAGGCAGAGAGAAAGATGGAATTGAAGTGCGATTACAGTTTCACTTGCCCAAACTCCCAGCTTTCCATTTTAATTAGTAAATAGCATGCTTTTACCAAGAAGCCCAAGCTTCTTTACCTCCTAACCTTCACTTCCAGGGTAAACCCATGATGATGGTTGGTTTTTATAATAAATGGATTCCTGAGTTTAATTTGCAAGAGTGAAAGGAGATCTTTTGAATTCAGAGGTCTCAGTCCATTGCCTTTTCCTAGCAGCTCCTTTCCCGAGGGAATGAAGTCATAGGGTTGGGAAATCAGGCTAGGAACTCATGGATTCCTTGAAATACTATAAGAGCAAAGGGGACCCTGATGATCACACAGTCCCCCATGGGCCAGCAAGGCGGGATGGATTTATTTTTGACCTTTGCTTCTTTTCATAATTATTGTTGTAAAATAAGTGCTCTGAGTTAGAGTTCAGGATTATTACTATAACCACATGTTCCTATTTGGTCCATTCCAAAAGTATTCTTTTCTTTCTTTACAACCTTTTCTTTCTTTGTGTGTGTGTGAGAGTCACTTTGTATAGTACATGTGGCATTTTCTTGATACTGTTTAAGAAAACCTATAGGTCAGGGATAAATCCATTACACCAGTCTTGCATGAATGAAATGAAAATAAAGCACTCCAATGAGACAGTAACAACATCGTGTAAAGCAGGTGCCCAGCATTGTTCTAAGTACTTTACTTCTATTAACCCCTTTAATCTTCACACTATTCCTATGAGGTAGGTACTGTTGTTATCCATCTATGCCAGTGGGGAAACTGAGGCACAAAACTGTGAAGTAAAAGTTGGATAGTTGTCAAGTGAGAAAGTTTGGTATTTGAAAATGAGACCTCTAGCTCAAAAGAGTCTCATGAGTGAGTCCTGAGCAGGAACCTGGGGAGCAGTGGGGAGATCAGGTGATAAGAAAGTCCCAAGCCTGGGTCACTCCTCTGCCCTGAGGCATATGGCTGGCCCCCCCCATTCCTTCATCTACTCCAGCACCACCAGCAGGAGCAGATGCAGGTGTGGTGGGGGTATGAGCTTATATAATTTGGAGCCCTCCTTTAAACAACACAAACGTATCTTACTTTTGAAAATTTTACAAAACCTTACGAGCAAATGAATACATTGTTATGGTGCTTCCCAGGGCCACGAAGGGGCCCTTGCGAGGGGTGGCTCTGAAGCTAAAGCATCATTAAGCTCCCCATACATTGGCCTCTGTCCCCCATGAGATGTCTCTGCTCCTTGCTGAGCAGGGCACTGGTGCTCATTTCAGCAGGAGAGTTTTCCTTTTCACTGTCAAGCATGAGGCCTTCAGAAGCTGGTCTGTCAACAGGGATTTGGCACAGATTTTGCTCTGGTTATGTCTTCACAGTCATAGCCATCTCCATTCTGGGAGTGAAAACATTAGAGAACGTCTAATAAAAAAAGGAGTGGAACGTCTCACATGATGAGATGTGGTATGTTCTCTTAAATATCGACAGTGCTAACTTTCCGGCCTGCCTATGAAAGTTGCCTAAGGAAATGAAATCCCAGCATGGGTGCTCACCATCAAAATAAGACCTCTCTTCCACTATGGTCCCTTTGACTGACAGTCATGGAAAAGCCATGGATTGACGGACTCCTTTATTTAATTCAGTTTTGTTCCGAAGAGGGTCCACAGAAAACAACTGCCCAGTCTGTTGCTTGAACATTGTTTATATTCGTTGCCAGGATACCAAAGGCCCTTTTAAGCCTTTGGCTAAGAAGAGCATCATGGATCTGAACTTGTTCACCTGCACATAAAGCAAATAATGGCTGAAATGATGGGAAAGCTCCTCCAAACATTTTAAGTGGAACAAAAGGCATTTTTTGTGACCAGAAATTGCAGCATCTAATATTTGTTGTTCAAATAAATCTCCACCTGCATACCGAAGTGCACATTACACATAACAAGATGAGGCTTTGAAAAGACAGATGTTAATTATTTTGAGGTAAATCAGATCACCTTTGACCCAAACTCCATGCTGTAATTTTGTTGCTCAGCTTCTTGGTCCTGAAATTAATGTAAATCTTTATATTTGTAATTGTACTTGGCAAAGCCAAGCCACCCACACAGTCTGCAAATGACTGCTCTGAGTCAGAGACTATTTACTTACAACTGTGTTAGATATTTAAAAATGTTCTCTGAACGGATTAAATCACTTAGTCTCAGTCCTTTCATAGATTCTGCTTTACGTAAAAATGAAGGATCCAGAGAATATCTCAACTGGAAGGGACTTTAGAGTAGAAACTGAGGCTCTGGTGTTAGTACCCCCAGGTCACTGAGCCACCAAAGCTAAAACCCAAATGGAAAGTACTAGTTTAGGGTTTTAATAAAAAAATTCACACTTAGAAATCCTTGCTCAGAGTCCAGAAGCTATCCCTTCTATACCCTTCTGCTTCCAACAGCATCTGTGAGCCCTGGTACTCCACGGTGTGATACTGGTCTAAAAGAATCAGGCCATTTTGAAGCCAAGTGGTCAGAATATGATTCAGATAAAAACAAATCAGCTATTATTACAACGCTAGGCATTCATTTTTTTGAATGGCTATACAAGAATCTGTTTATAATACTGACTTTTGGAGGAGGGGGACAGGGGATGGGAGAGGCAGGACAGGGAGATATTTGCTTCACATTTTATATATATTTTTTACTATTTGACTTTGATCACCATGTACAGATATGAACTGTGTTTAAAATCTAAAACACAAATTAGAAATACTATGCTCACAAACTTCCCAGGAGAAATGAAATTTATCCCAATAGCACTGACCCTTCAAAATCTATTACCCAGTATAGCAGTACTTTTTAAAATGTTCTACCGAAGTATCTATAATGGCAGAGGAGGCTGAATGGGTTCCCCCACGGGTCTGGGGACAGTGCCAGAAATGGCCCTCTGTACACAAGAACTGTCTTTACAGCTTATGTTTTTAAAATGCATTCAAATTGTGTAATAGACTCTCTAACATATCCAGAATCTCTTTTTATCGAAAATAATGACTTAAATGACTTACCATCCACGAAAACTGCCCCTGTGGGGAGACACCCGTTTTTTCTCCAGCGGTCCGGAGCACCCGCAGCACACTGCCTCCTGTGACTGAGTGCAGAGGCCCCTGGAATGGGAAGCACGGATGTGCGCAAGCTGACCTGTATTCTAGCTCTCTCACCTGGAATGAGGCTTCACGGATCCTGTTGTGCATTGAATAGTAACAAAACAACGGCATGAATTAGGGTGTTGCTAAAATTGTGTACCATCAATGTTCACATGAGCATAATGGGCATAATGAATTCTATAGCGCTATCCTGCACAGCTTGGGGAGATTAAAACCACTTTGTCTTTAAATTAAATTTTGAAAATCATTGAACAAGAATAGAAAAAAAAAAACCCTCATCTATGTCAGCCACCCAATTGTAGGAGGTACCACTTCTTGCTTTCTGATCATTAATGTCTGGTCCTAGGTTTATTTTAATAGCTGCCAGCTCAGTGAGACCACATCTATTGTAATAACCACAAAGGGGATCTGGGTTCTCTTGTAATGTGGTTTGCAGCCCTAAGTGGAGAGCTTATCCCCTTTCAGGATCAAAACCTATAACTGCAAAAGACCTAGGCTGAAGCTTATTTTATATAAATTCTACACAATATATATCTAGGCTGTTGCAGAAAAGGAACAGTGGGTTTGAATGCATTTTTAAGTAGTTGCTCTACTTGGGCAAATCTTCATTCAATAAAATGGATGCCTAATTATGAAAAACTCACACTGGAGTGCTTACTAGGTGATGGACGCCGTATTTTTATTGCTCTCTGTGCTTTGTTACTTTAACCCTCACTCACTACCCAAATCACAACTCAACACCCCTAGGAAATATGGCTAGCACTATTATAAACCCATTTCACAGATGAGGAAACAGACTCGGGAGATTAAATGACTTGCCCAAGGTCATACAGCTAAGTAAGCTGCAGAGCCAAGATTCAAATCCAGATACTTCTTTCTGATTATGGAGACCTTGAAATCTTACCGCCTCTTAATAATTCCCGGTTACTGTTTATGGAATGCTTATTATGTAGATGTTTTCTATGGTAGATGCTCTGCATAACTTTTATCTTTGTAACAATCCTCTGAGGCAGATATTATTATCATCCTCATTTTATAGATGAGGAAAATTAAGGTTTAGGGAACTACTTTGCCCAACAGCACAAGTAAACGGCAGGATTTAGGATGGTCTGATACCAGAATTTTTTTTTTAAACAACTTTATTATCTTTAACATAAAAACTGTATATATTTAAGGTGTTCAACTTGATATCTTAATATACTTATACACTGCAGTTAAGTGGCACTGTGATTCAGGTGCTTGGCTAGGAGGCATGCAACAAAACCCTCTAGGATCCCATCTGTGAGCTTAAAACATGCCAGTGTGTGCAATGTTCCTCAGGAATGAGTTTTATCTGTTCAAGTCTATCACCTATCTTGTCATACTTTAATTTTAATGTTGTGGCTTGGCAGCCAGAATGCTTTATTCTTCATACAAATCTTGCTACAGGCCAAAAACCACTGGATTTGAAGCCTAATCAAGAGCTACAGAAATTACATTCTCATGTAGATCCCAAATAAAGGCTTATCCAAAAGCCATGTCCTCACATTGATTTGGCTTGTTATTAGCATGTTAGGCAAAATGCAGATACATTTCCTTTATGTAAATGAGCTTTGGGGTCATGGCAGTTGTCTCTCCATAATCTTTATCAGCAGTGCAATCTCAGCACTGCTTAACTGTGCCAGCTGTAATCCTCTGATTTACATTAAAATGGCTTGAGCCAGGTGAAGGTGGATGAGGGAAGGCAGTTGAGCTAAACTTGCTACTTATTACCTTATATTTCCATTTTTTTTAAATGAGATGAAATCCACATTAATGAACAACCATTTTAAAGTAAACTATTCAGCTTGTATTTCTCAATATCCACAGGACTAGGGAAGGTAGGCACACAGTACTTTTTGAAGAAAGCTCTTTCAGCTGACTGTCCACAGGTCATGGACCAGTGATTTTTGTCTACACTGGGCCTGAATCCCATTTTGCTAATGTATTGTGAGTGTTAATGGGTCACACAACCAAGCTATTCTTTGATGAGTGGAGAGCTAAAGACTGGTTTTAAAAGAAAGCTCTTCATATAAGGACTGTATCATTTATTATGTAGCATTTACTCAAATGTAGCACTTACTAAAGCACAAAATATATTTTATATGAAAGTAAGTCACCAACAAAATCACATTTCAGATTTATTTCCTCAGGTTTATTTATCAGGAGTGATTGAAATAAAAAATATAATTGAGTCCCATCATCATCATCATGGAAATGGCTTAAGAGAAAACTGGTCAGATGAATATTATTGCTCCCATTTTCAACCAGTAAACAGTTGCCATTGATAAATACACAGCTGAGTCAAGAATGCTCAAGATATGTTATATAATACAACATGCCTGTTCACAGTGGGGAAAGGCTAAGGAAATAACTTATGTGAACTTCTTAATTTCATCATACAAGACAAGCACAAAAGCACCACCCATGCCTCTGAGAACATTGGACCATGCACCCTTGAAAAATGCCTTGGTTCCTTCATCGCGAGCAATCTTCCTCCAGCAGTCAAGCGTGCCTGTGTACATGATATCAGCTGCAAAGAATAAAGACATGGAGTGGGTGACTGAAGGCTGATGAAAGTTCGAAGATTTACTAGACTAAACCAGAGCCCAACCTCGAAGAGCTAATGTCAGTTTTTTATTTATTTTTTGCTATTATTAATATACAATTACATGAACATTATGGTTACAAGACTCCCCGTATTATCAAGTCCCCACCACATACCCTCATTGCAGTCACTGTCCATCAGCGTTAATGTCAGTTTTTTAAAACCCAACACTTAACACTTATGGGCAATACTGAAATATTAATGCCATGACTAGAGAACAGCAGGGATGTGTAGACTACCCCCTCAGTCTTATCCACTAATACCATTTAAGCACCCTCATTCATAGGCACCCATGAGCGCACTCAAAGGCAGCTGTGCAGCAAACAACACTCTATCCCAGCCCATGCTCTGAATGCACTGCCATTTTTAAACACAGGCCCTGCAAGTTTGTGGCCAAGTTTGCCCCATGCCCACGTTTTTATCTTCTGCTCCCATGGAACTTACTTCCTTTGCGCCCTGACTGCATCATCATGCGGCGACGAACAGTGTCAAATGGATAGGAAGTCAACCCAGCAACCGCCGTGACGGACTGTGCAATCATCCAGCTGATGAAGATATGAGTATTCTTGGGATCTGGAAGCATTCCTGAGATTGGAAAAGAAAAACTTTTACCAGAAAGCAGAGTTTTACTGACTTGTTTTCCACATGCCCACAATATCTCATCCATACACAAGGTTTGTACTGGATGACCTTGGCTTCCTTCAGCAATTACAAAAAAGCCTCTGGCTCCTGGAAAATCAGGATGGCATAGTGACCTTTTAAATTGTCTCGTAAGAACATAGCTTCAAAGAACAGAGCAAACTTACCCTTTGCAGTGTCATAGATACCGAAGTAGGCAGCTCGGTAGATGATAATACCCTGCACAGACACATTAAAGCCTTGGTACAGGCCCTTAATCCCGTCAGATTTGTAGATCTTAACGAGGCAGTCACCAAGGCCTCGGAATTCCCTTTCAGCTCCAGCTTTGCCCACATCAGCTGCTAGACGGGTACGGGCAAAATCAAGAGGATACACAAAACACAAGGACGTGGCCCCAGCAGCGCCCCCTGATGCCAGATTCCCTGCAAAGTAGCGCCAAAACTGGGTTCTCTTGTCCACACCACCCAGGAAGATCTGCTTGTATTTATCTTTGAAGGCAAAGTTGAGAGCCTGGGTGGGGAAGTATCTGATGACATTGGCCAGGTTACCACGCCAAAAGGACAGGACTCCTTGCTCCTTGGGGATACGAACGATGCAGTCTATAATGCCCTTGTATTGCTTATCTGCAGTGATCTGCTTGCTGGCATGCTGCACCTGACAGGGAAAAAGGGGGCCAAAAGGGAGAATTACAAGCATGGAGAAGGGAAAAGGGAAGAGAATATCTCAATTTGCTTTAAGGTTTGCTCCCCCCTTCCCCAAATCTAGTCTTCTATATCATACAGGCTGGACACTCCTAACCCTGATGAGGTTACTAGTGGAAGAGGTGCTGTGAACCATTAGAAGCAATAAGCCTCTGCCCCTTTTGAGGGGGCACCCCCTCAAGTGGACCCGTGACCTTTAGACATGGAAGAAAGGTCATTACCTCAGACCCAGGTTCAGAGGCACTAGGGCGAGTCCCAGGTAGGGCGCGGTCACCCTGGTGACCGTGGTCTACGCCTCTGCTCTCCGGGCTCTGCTTCCTCCCACTCCCCCATTCCTCTCCTAAAGGTGACCCGTAGGCCACCTCCCCTGCGCCCGTCCGGGCGCGCCCTCTAGAGCCCGAGCGGGAGAGTACAACGCGCAGGAAGGAAGGCGGCGGGGACGCGCCAGCGGCTGCGCAGGGGCGGACGCAGACAGCACATGCGCTTCCCGGCGCCGGCTTCCGGCCCGGCGAGGTTTGAGCGCGTCGTCCGGCTGCGCGGGAGTAGACCGGCCGCATGGCCTCTCCGAGGCTGTTATCCCCTGGAGACCTTGAAGTCTCCAGCAAGGGCAGATGTTCCTCTTTCTAGCGTTGACTTTCAGGCTTTGCCCTTGACCCCAAGACCCGGGGAGACAGCCACTCCTGGACTGCCCCATCCGAGTTCGCTACCTCCGGGATGCCAAGGCCCTGGTCCTCCTCACCTCCCGCCGCTCCCGGCCCCTTCAGGTCCAGAACTTCAGGTCGCTAAAGCACCTCCCTTAAGTTCGCTCTTTGGTCTGACTCTGCGGCCACAGCTGCCCCCACGCTGCCATTTCCCTGGACAGGTCTAAAGGGTTTGTCCCCTCTCCCCGGGGCACCGCTTTCCGCGCGACTCCCTCCTCCGCCCCCAACTTCCTGGTCTGGCTCTCTCTTCCCAGGACGTACCTGCAGCAGCAGCTTGACCCGCTCGATGGGCGCCACCGCCGTCTTGGAGATGGCCGCGGCCACTCCACCTGCCAGGAAGTCCTTGGCGAAGGACACGGCGGCATCTGTCATACTGAAAGGAAAGAGGAGGCGGGCGACAACGGGACTACGTTGGAAACCGGCTTGGACTCCGGGGTTCTGGGGCGGAGCGAAGCTAATGGCCGATTTATATAGGGGGAGCTGGCACCCGGGCGACTGGCCTCGGGGGCGGGCCGGGGCGGGCGCAGAGCGGGGCGGCCAGGCGCCTGAGTGGCTCAGGGCGTGGAGGGCGGGGCCGCGGAGTAGGCCTAGGGACCGCCCTCCGCGCCTGCCGGCTCTCCGGCAGCACCTGACCTGGCTAGAGGTATGCGCGGCCCCAGGGAATACCCGGCACCCGGACGCTGAACCCCGGGAGAGGCCTGGGAATCAGGAGGGAGGATGAGGTCACTGCGCCTGGACAAAAACCTCTGGAGCAGGGCCGGGACAAGGGTGAGGCGTAGTATTTTAAAGAATTAATATAGGTCCGCTGGCCGGTCGCCTGTTTTTGTAAATAAAGTTTAATTGGAGCCCCAGGCTGGGACTAGGGATGAGGCACGTGAGGCAGGGTTATGCAAGTGCAGGGTGGGATCCTGTCTTTATTTTAAATTTCGGTAATTTATTCATCATGGATTTTTTTTTTGCATTATCTTTGTTTTTTTAAATAGTGCATTAAAAATCGTTTATCTTGATTACTAAGTTGTTTGACGCCCCCCCTTAAATTTTGCACCAAGGCAAGTGCCTCACTCTCCTCATCCTAGACCGGGTGCTTTTGTGCTGCGCTCATGAAGCCAGAGGAAATTGGGGGGACAGCAGAGCTGAGCTGGGACACTGTTAGTGTGCTCCAGACTCCGATTTGCCAAATAATTTAACAAAGATCTTGCCAGGAATTGGCAAGGAGAGTCCAAAGGCCCCAGCTGGAGGTGGGGAAATTATTTTAGCCAGAAGCCAAATATAGAGGTTGTACCAGGAAGGCTAGGGGCTGTGTGAACTAGATTGACATTCGGCTCCTGGGATCCCAGGTAAAGTGCTCTTAGATTGAGCAGATATTTCTGAACGCCAGAAGAGTTTAGAGGAATCAACAGAATTAGATAGACAGGCATCATGTCAATGGACAAGTGCTTGCTGAGCTCCTTATCCCTGTACTGGGTAAGCATTTGTCACACGTCCTCAAAAACCTGCTTGTTACCTTGAGTGCAATCTCTCATGTTGAGAACAGGAGCCAGAGAGTGTAATCACAAATCCAGTGTCTGAGTAATCACACAGTGTTTATAAAAATAAGGGTAACTTGCAAACTCAGCTGCAGCTGAACCCAAGGTACCCAGCATAGTGAAGACAAAGGAGGCATATCCCTTACTTTCCTTTCCTGCCCTCTCCCACCTTCTCCAGATCTGCCTACTAAAGGGCCCAGTTCTAGGGTTCCTCCAGGATTGTCAGGCCTTCCTCTCTACAGGTACTTTGCAATTGTTAGTCTTCCCAAGAACCCCCACAATCTGAAGTGAGCATACACCACTGCAAGTGCTCAAAGAAGAGTAATTTTGAATCCAGTTTTGTTGATCTGTGTTCATGAGAGGCTGCTACATTTTTCATTAGCTGGTTATAACAGTGATGCAGCTTGGATACAGAAATGACCTTGCTGTATGGTTTCAATGATAGGGTATATTCTCTCGAAGTGATAGTCACTCCTCTGTCTCTACTGATGAAAGAATTAACACCTAAACCAAAAATCTACACAGCATTTTATTTAAAGGAAGGTGGTGTTTAGAACCATTTCAAAATAAAAGTAGGAACTCTTGAAATTCTCATTAATGTATTTTTATTCAAATGTTAATTACTCTTTGATGTGCCTCCCATCATTGATGTAACTTTTTTCTGCCTTTCACTGGCCATATCTGCTACTCCTTTTGAGCATAATGTCACTACTATATTCTATCCCAAAGCTCTTTTACTGTTTTATGCACTTCTACATTTATGGTTTTGTCAGCTTTCTATATCTGCACAAAAAGATGATCAAATAATTACATAGAATTTGTCCCTTCTCAGTCTTTGGGTGCCTAAATGTAGTTTTATTGAAGATGAAATACAAGATGGGTCATTTAAAGGCAATTTCATGCCATGACTTGGTATTTTGCTAAATCCACTGTGAACTGGAGCTCTCCTAGTTGTCTATGACCAGGCGTACTTCAAGGAGTCAGATGTTCTCAAAAGTATCAAGGTCATGAAAGACAAAGATGAGGATCTGTCACAAATTAAAGGAGGTTAAGGAGAGTGACAGCTTAATGCAGTGTGATTCTGGATCCTGGACCAGAAAAAGAACATTGGTAGTATTATTGGTGAAATTTGAATATCTGTAGATTAGTTAATAGTATTTTACCAATAGCATTCTTAGTTACAGTGGTAAGATGTTAATATTTAGAGAAGCTGAGTAAAGGCTATATGGAAATCTTTATACTATTTTTTGTGCAGCATTT
>JAVSCE010010984.1:0-326620 GCA_032199065.1 Smutsia gigantea
GCACACAAGTCTGTCCGCAGACAGAGAAGATAATTCAGTTACCATCTAATGAAGTCGTGCCTTCATCCCCAGTTCCTTTCCCCGGGAGTTGATTTGATGCTATAGGGATAAAGGGATGTGGGGGGACCAGAGGAATCAGGGACAGCAGAGAGGAGGAAGTGTGTTGTGTTGAGAGAAACTGCCATTCTCGTATTTCCTCTTCCATTTTTCTGTCTTTACTTGTGTCTGTCCAAATAAACTTTAACTTTCCCCTTAGAAGGGTACTAATCCTATAAATACCATAATTTGCTTGGTATGATGGCCTTCTAAGAACCTCTGCAAATACATTAATTTATCCAAACAAGGAACAATCTTCTCATATGCATAGCCATTCCAAATGTCTGTGAGAGAGACTAGCCATTTAACAGAAACACCTGCCTGCAATAGCTTCCTCTGTTTTTGTACCCTCAAAGCTAACAGTGATTCAGACAGGATTTTAGAGACTTTATGACCCATATTTACTCAGAATCCTGATATTGGTGAAGGTGGTTCCTCCAGGTAGTAGTCCTAAGAGCAGAGCTGCAAGGGTGACTTTAAAAGGTAGTAATAATAATCAATAAATAAATCTCTTGCCTGACTGTTGTTTTACCATGAGACTTTGTTCACTCAAATCAAGAACTGCCAGACCAGTCTTGTCCTTCTTGCCAGATTTTGGGGAAAATAAATCTCCGGCCAACTCAGTGAATCCCCTCACAGAGGTAGAAGAAAGGAAGTAACTGGTTTTATTGAAAAACATTAGACTCTAATGTGCATCTCAGACAATCCACTGAAGAGATTGAAAGAACAGTGTAAATATGGGTCATAAAGTCTCTAAAATCCTGTCTGAATCACTGTTAGCTTTGAGGGTACAAAAACAGAGGAAGCTATTGCAGGCAGGTGTTTCTGTTAAATGGCTAGTCTCTCTCACGGACATTTGGAATGGCTATGCATATGAGAAGATTGTTCCTTGTTTGGATAAATTAATGTATTTGCAGAGGTTCTTAGAAGGCCATCATACCAAGCAAATTATGGTATTTATAGGATTAGTACCCTTCTAAGGGGAAAGTTAAAGTTTATTTGGACAGACACAAGTAAAGACAGAAAAATGGAAGAGGAAATACGAGAATGGCAGTTTCTCTCAACACAACACACTTCCTCCTCTCTGCTGTCCCTGATTCCTCTGGTCCCCCCACATCCCTTTATCCCTATAGCATCAAATCAACTCCCGGGGAAAGGAACTGGGGATGAAGGCACGACTTCATTAGATGGTAACTGAATTATCTTCTCTGTCTGCGGACAGACTTGTGTGCTACCTGCAGTAAGGCCAGAGTCCAGTTTGTCACTCCAGATTCCATATGCAAGGTGCCCTTATCACACACACGCACACACACAGGCGCACACGCTATAGTTAAGAAGACAGCAGACATGACTGAGAGACATGATCGGGGGCCATCCAGTTTGTAATTTAGCATCACCATCCTTATGGCCATATGTAGTTATATTGAATATCACGGTCCTACCATAGCCAGGGTGAGAACAAGTTCATCGGGGTTGTTACCCCTACAGTTCTTGCAGTATAGTTAAAAGAGATTCCTTTCTGCTATAAAGAGCCTGTTCCAATCAAGTCAGTTAAAGACATTTCTTGTAAAATTTAGGGTATGTGGATACATACTACTTTTACTTTGGTATTAATATAAAAAGTAGCAATGATGGTCCCACTTTTGGCACTTCCAGTAATTACCAATAATTAAATTGTTGGCCTTAAATCCAGACCGTGTCCATATAACTGGGAGTGCAAAGTGAAAGGAAATTGAACTGAGTTCAGTACCAACGTCAGATATTTCCAGGAAGTATAGCGTCTAGTCCTCCTGCGCGTTGGCTTCACGTGGGAAGCATGAATCCAACTGCTTCTTCTCTCACTTGATAGCAAGTAAATGACCCAAGGTAAAAGCTTGAGCCTTCATCAAAAAGTGCGGCAAGTGCTGCAGAAGGTTCGAAGCACCCAGGAAAGCACTCTCAGGCCACTGACATATGGAACTGAGGAAAATGCTATGGATTCATAGTCGAATCCTAACTTTTGACTCCCCCTCGGCTCGCTCCCCCGGGCTGCTCTCATCTTCATTTCACCCCGACTTCTCATGCCCAAGTCCGGCAGTCCGAGACCAGCCAGACCCGCACAAGCCCCTCCCTGTTCGCTGAGAAAGATTCCTGCGTGAGTTGTGCCCGCGAAAAGACGGAGCCCTCCTACAGACGCAAAGTGGCGAGACCGGATAAAAAGCTCCCCAGGAACTCAGGAACTGACCACGGGGCCGCAAAACATCCGAACGTGACGGCGGAGAGCCGGAGTGGTCAAGCCCGAACCTGAGCGTAGTGTAACCCCCACGCAGACAAAGACTCCAGGCAAGCAGAGAAAAAAAGAAAGTGTAGTAGTAAGAGATATGCCTAACGTTATACCGAGCAAAGCCAGGGGAAAGCGCGAACGCAGTCCCCCACTACCACAAATTATGCAGTCGAGTTTCCCACATTTGGGGAAATCGCAGGGGTCAGCACATCCGGAGTGCAATGGATAAGCCTCGCCCTGGGAAAACCACCTTCGTGATCATGGTATCTCCCCTGCCAGGTAAGTATGAGTTGCGCCGCTCGCCCACACGCACTCCCTCGCGCCCGCCACGCTCTTTACACACGGTCACTTCCCTCGCGCCGCCGCCGCGCCGCAGCCCCCCGCACACCCCTCGCCCCGCCCTCTCCCCGCCCCCGCCCACCAGGCGACCCCGCCGCCGCGTGGGCGGTGGCCGACGCGGGGCGTGCAGGCGCCGGCGGGGCAGGACCGGCAGCCTCCGCGCGCGTGCTCATCTGCATGCGCCACGCCTCTGCCGTGGCGGGGCCGTGGGGGCCGAGGTCCCCGGCTTCTCGCCTCCCACTCTGCGGCCGGGGACCTACGAATCCCCACCCCGCCCACACTCCCTCCCGGAGACCCGCCGGAGGCTCCGGGGCCCGGCGGGCGCAGTTGGGCGGGGCGACGGGCCGCGACCTGGAACCGAGACCCGAGAAGACGCGGATCTCGGGACGCCCGGCAGTTGAGCGCCCTCGAAGGGTGGCGAGGGGAGTCAGGGCTCGGGTTTGGCCTCACCTTCCTTTCTGCAAAAAGGAAGTTTCAGCCCGTTTTTGCCCTCGCCCGCTCAAACTCGCCCGAGTCATCGAAAACTCAGGAAAGGCCTTTCTGCGGGTCGACCTGCAGTGCTGAGCCGCCTCAATAAGAAATCGTGGTACTGTTTATCCATGGTGTCTTTCTGAGTAAAAGCGACACGAAGGGCTTCAGAATATGCAGTAGCCTAATTGAGCGACCCTGGGGCAAGAATCAGGATTCAAAGATTTGAAGAGAGAAAACCAGGCTAAAGCCAGATGAGTGTCCCTCGGGAGCCCGAGGTCGGGGTCAGGCGCCCTTCGGCCTCCTCCCCTTCGCACTGCCCCCAGCACGCACGCAGGGTGGCCCGACAACGTGCCCTCTGGCCCTTTCTTGACTCGGACTCTGTCAAAGGTAAACACCGCAGACAGTAATTAAAGGGGCGAAAACGGATTTGTATTCCATCACTACTGACAGTGGGGGCAAAGAGCTGAGCTGCATTCCGATTTGAGCAGAGGTGACTTGGGCGTTTTAAAGGGAGAATGAGAGGGAGGCGGCTCAGCAGAGCCAGAGAAGGGAAAAACCACAAAGGGTTGTTGTTCAGTAGAAACACACCGAGGCCAGCTGTGTTTGTTGGCCAGTAGCTACTGAAGCTAGGGTGCTGTGTGTCCTCCCACGGAGACTGGGAGACAGAGGCCCTATCCTTCCTGTTTGCATTTCAAAGGAACGGCCCTCGGTCCTTGAGAAGACACGCTTTGGAGTTGTAAGAGCTCCAGCTTCACGACTGTAAGCACTTTTTAATAAATGCTCTAAGAAAAGGAGGTCGGGGCCCCGTGTCGGGCAGGCGTTTGGGGGGCGGGGGTGTGTGGGTAAAATTGTAATATTTCCAGAATATCTCGCCTGGCTTTAGTGCATCTGCATATCAACAGGCGTTCCTCAGGGGTGGACAACCGTTCATCTCCATTATCAATGGGCAACCAAGGGCTTATCTGAACCTGAGAGGTTAGGGGGAGTGCGGGTTTTGCTTCTGCCAGAGCAGGAAAGAGAGAGGGCCCCGGACTGCAGTTTGTAAGCAATAAACGGGTTTTAGACTTTATTTCTCCCATTGACTGATTTCGGTTTTAGAGGTATTTTGTCCCGGGATTTCCTCTCCCCGGAGTTACAGGGGGTCGCGTCTGGAGGTCAGTTTTAGGGACCGGGCCTTATGTTGCCAGAAGCCATGCTAGAGTCTGGTTCAGTCTCTTGGTGCCGGAAAGGGTTTGGATACCTTGGTATGTGCTGAGAGTTCTGCAGTTCTCAGCTTAAGAAAGTCTCTGTTTTGTGATCAGACAAGGTAAGTAAGTCTGCACCTTCCCCTGGCTGAACCCTGGCTCCTGGCCCCTTATATTCTGATCTCCTTTTTGATGACATTGAAATTTAGATTTGCCCACCCAGCAACTTTACTGAGTGCATGTTCTGTGTTCGGGAATTTGGGAACCAAAAGGCCGCTGGTGCTCGTATTTTAGAGAAGGGGCGTGGGGATGGGGAGAAGATCAACAGTGGGCACCATAGATAAATTTACGTGTATGTTAGGTGTTAAGTGCTGTGAAAACAGAAGGAAGGGAGGAGAGAAGGGACACCTAGAGTTGAGTAAGGAGCAGCTTGCTGTGTTAAATTGGGTGGTCACTAGGGGCCGCCATTGAGAAGGTGCCCTGTGAGTAAAAACTTGGAGGAGTTGAGGGAGTTGGTCGTGGGGTTATCTGGGAGAAGAGCGTCCTAGCACAAAGATCGGCTAGAGCAGAGGCCCGGGGCAGGAAGGACCGTGTTTGGAGAATAGCAAGGAGGCCGTGTCCAGGGCAAAATTAAAAACCTGTACAAAATTAAGTCAGAGAAGTGACTGGATCGGGGTAAGGTCACGAGAGTCTTGTAGACCGTGGGAAGGCTTTAAGTTTGAGAGAGCCAAAGGTTTTGGTTTTCAGCAGAGGAGTGGCTTGATCTGACCCTGTCCCCCGCCAAATAAAAATCACTCTGGCTGCAAGGGTGGCGAAAGCTGGGATATCAGTTAGGAGACTGTGGAGAGCCGGATGTGAGAGAGGCACGGCCGCCACATCCCGCAGGTTCCGCTCAAGGAACTACCTGCCAGCACCACAAGAGTAGCTGCAGGCAGCTAAGCTTAAAAGGCTCCAAGAAGAAGAGCTTCCGAGATCAGCCCGGAAATGAGAACATTGTGGGCGGCACACGGAAGTGAGCCTGTGTACGTAAGGTGTGCATAGAATTAAAACTGCGCCACTGGTCCGCCGTCTGCGGTCCGTGGACTGACCGTCTGATCCCAATTTTGATCTCTGTGTTTTTCTTCCATCTCCCACGCACCCCTCTCAAGTTCGGCGGGGTTGCAGAGCTGGGCTCTGCAGGAGACTTGCATAATCCAGGCAAGATGATGGATGGCTTTGAATGGTGCCAGCCGGTATTTGCCACACCGACAAAAAAACAAAACAACAACAAAAAAATTGGCATAAGGATTATTTCCATGAAAGACATTTAAAAACAGCAGGTGGGGAGGCGGCATTAATGCCAGTTGTAAGCCCTACTGCCAACAAGGGAAAAATAAGAGATGCTCATCGACGAATTATGGGTTTAAATCACCCAGACAAGGGAGGATCTCCTTCTACAGCGGCCAAAATCAGCGATGCTAAAGATTTACTAGAAGGTCAAGCTAAAAATATGAAGTAAATGTATGAATTTTAAGTTCTTACCAGTCTGTGTGTATGAGTACCAGCTTTTTATAATAAATGCCGCAAATCTACAAAAAGTACATATATATAAGTGAAGTGAAATGAAAAAATTTAAAAAGCAGGTGGCTAGGCGGTTCGCAGTGCCTACCCAGTGCTCATTCCAGCGGGTTCTCCTCGTGTCCTCCTGCGCCGGGCCCACGCATCCGTTTCGCCTGCGCTCCGCGCCTGCCCCTCTCCGCCGCCTTCTGGCCACGGACCAATGTCAACCCCACCTGCAGAAAGGGGCTCGGGGAGGGGAAAGGAGGCAAGAGGCGAGAGCCCCGGCCGAGGCATCCTGAAAGTCGTGGTCCTGGGATGCCCAGGCCGCTGCCAAGCTCAGGCAGCAGCCACGCAGAGGACTGGCTCCTTCCGCCGGGACAGGGGCGCTGTGGCGGTTGTGCGCGGCTCTACTCGGAGGGGGCCTGCGACCAAAAACCAAGGCGTGTTACAGGTCTGGGGCGCTCCAGCGGCTTGGCCTCCGTCATTTCCAGAAAGAGTAATGGCGCAGGAAGGCCAACGTGCGCCCTTCGATAGCTCAGCTGGTAGAGCGGAGGACTGTAGAGTGGACCCGTGCGGACATCCTTAGGTCGCTGGTTCGATTCCGGCTCGAAGGAAGTCGCCTGACCTTTTTGCGGCACCGCAGCAGACTCATTCCCACAAGCCCAAGTCGGCCACCCGCGTGCTGTCGTCGCAACACACACCTGCGCCCGCTTCCCGCGGTCCGCGTGCACATGCCCCTGCGGCGCCTAGCGGTCCGCGTAGCGCCTGCCTTGCCGCGCAGGCGCGCGACATCCCGCTCCCCTTCCACTTTTATTCTCACCCGCCGCTCCGGCTCCCGCTCCAGCGCGCGGGCTCTGCCACCGCGGCTCTGCTCACCGTCGACAGATTCCCTGCCAAACAGGTGGACAAAGAGGATCTGCCCATGGCAAGCCCTGGAGGCTGACAGGCATACAGGCCATCACACAGCTCACGGACAACCATGGCATCCTTCATGAAAACCCTCAACCTCGGTCTCAGTCTCCTGCTCTGCCTCCGCGGAGGATGATCACTGTCACTGTCTCTCCCGCTCGCAGTCTCTCTCGCCGCCTCGCCCCCACCCTCACCCCCAGCCCCTCCCCGTCCCCTTCCCTGCCTCTCAGAGGGTTCAGAAATAGATAGACCTATACGGAGACAGAAAACCCTCTTCCAGTCCGGCTTAATCTACGTGTGAGTCAGACCTGCCCACCCTGAGATTTTTCCAAGCCATTGCCAATCGCGCGCGTGCTTCGAGGCAGAGGAAGAGAGCGGCAGATTGACCTAGAGCGGACTTAGAGCTCCGAGTGAGCCCTGACAGTGGGGCCCGATGGGGCTGAGGGTGGCGGGCGGCGGTGGGAGGTGAGCAGCTGTCATCATGGAGGGGCACGCGGATTCACCTTCTTGTACGGGCCACTGGCCTGAGCTCTTACCGCTGAATCTCGGCAGGGCCTGTAGGGGAAGATGCTGAGGCCCAACCAGAGAGCAAGCACCGAGGAGGAAATGGGCCGGGCTTTCACCGAGAAGGAGGGCTTCACCTTGGGGACGACGCCGGGTCGGGGGTGGAGGTGTGGGTGCAGGAAGAAGGCCAGAGAGTTGCTCACGTCCCTCCTGTTCCAGGGAGTGGATGTACAGTTGGAGCGCATCTCTCGATGGGCGTGAGGCCCCCTGAAGCCCCGGGGGTGCCCAGCCGCTGTCCTCCCCTGACCTCTGAACCCACAAGCTCTTTTTCGGTTCTGGTTCCGCTTCTCAGAATGGAGACTGCGTTGCGTCTCCTCTCCTGACAAACTCCTCCCTGGTGCCCCTCTTGCAGTCTCGAGCCTTTCCTATCACTGACCCCAGTGCGAACTACTGGATGCAGCAGAGCAGTCACAAAACAGACAGGAGCACCTGATCCCGTGAAACTTACAAAATCCAGTGGTTACAGTTGGACAAGAAACTGAAAACAAGTCAGATCACGGCTTCTCAAACTGTGTGTGTGTGTATAATTCAACTGGGAATATTGAAATGTTGAGTTTGATTCAGTAGGTCATTCAAGATACTGTATACTTAAGCCGCTCCCTCGTGTCAAGTGATAATGAAGTCGTCGTTGGCTGAGAAAGCATGACAAGGGAACTAAAACGACGCGAGAAAAAGCCTGCAGAGGGACAGCATAAGGAAAACTCAAATGCCGAGAAAAAGAAGCTTGATATTGATTACTAGAAATAAAACCTTGTCTCTACGCACTTTGAGAAGTAGTGCCCCGCATGAAAGAAAAGCAACGAACAACCAGACATCTGACGTTTATAACACTTACCAGGGGAAAGCGCGAACGCAGCCCCCCACTACCACAAATTATGCAGCCGAATTTCCCACGCTTGGGGAAATCGCAGAGGTCAGCACAACCAGAGTGCAATGGGTAGGCCTCGGCCTGGGAAAACCACCCTCCTGAGCACGGTATTTCCTCTCGCAGGTAAGTATGAGGCGCATAGCTCGCCCACACGTACTCCCTCGCGCCCGCCGCGCTCTTTACACACGGTCACTTCCCTCGCGCCGCCGCCGCGCCGCAGCCCCCCCGCACACCCCTCGCCCCGCCCTCGCCTACCAGGCGACCCCGCCGCCGCGCTGGGCGGTGGCAGACGCGGGGCGTGCAGGCGCCGGCGGGGCAGGACCGGCAGCCTCCGCGCGCGTGCTCATCTGCATGCGCCACGCCCCTGCCGTGGCGGGGGCGTGGGGGCCGAGGTCCCCGGCTTCTCGCCTCCCACTCTGCGGCCGGGGTGACCTGCGGGAGGCTCGGGGACCCGGCGGGCGCAGTTGGGCGGGGCGACGGGCTGCGATCTGGAGCCGAGACCCGAGAAGACGCGGATGTCGGGGCGCCTGGCGGCAGCTGAGCACCCTCAGGGGTGGGGCGGGTCAGGGCCGAGGTCTGGTCTCCCCTTCCTTTCAGCAAAAATGACACGCAAAGGTGTCGATTAAACATTAAATACGAAGATCGGAGTTTCATCACCAGTTTAACACGCGTTGACCAAAATCAACACAGTTATTGTATTAAAGAGAAGTTTATTCAGGTCTGTGTACCATACAGCCTGTGAGGACAGTCAATCCGAGAGTTGCGAATAGATTGCTCAGAAGCTTTTTTTGCCTGGAAACATCTTCTACACTTTTATACAACAGGAGCAGGAAAGAGGTTACATTAATCAATGTATCAAAGCAGCGTGTCAAGGGCACATCTGGTTAGGGTCTTAAAAGAGCATACTATGCACATTTCAGTGCGAGAGGAGGCAAAGATTAGGACTGCTAATCATTCTCCTAGAGAATTCTACCAAGGAGGTGAGAACCGTACTCCCATCCAATTTATCTTCTTTGAGGGGGCCCAGGCCGTTTCTCCTCTCTGCCATGTGTGAGGGGCTGCGACAGCCTTGCTGGCACAGGGGAGAAGCTGTATAGCATCTTCACAGCACAGCATGAGTCGTCCTGGCCGATTTGGGACGCCAGAGGTTTGCTCAGCTCTCCTTGCCTGTGGGGCCACCGGCGGGGAACCATAAGAATTTCATCTTATTTCGCACATGATGAATATTCTAATCCTCATTCTCACGATCTAAGCATTCTCTTGATCTTTCTTTAGGATTGCAGGCTTACCTCACTTCATTATTCTTCGTAGATACTGTGTTTTCGACAAATCTGAAGGTTTGTGGCAAGCCTGGAGCAAGTCTATCAGCACCATTTTCCCCATGGCATTTGCTCACTTTGTTTCTCCATGTCACATTTTGGTAATTCTCACGATATTTCAAACTTTTTCATTATGATTATATTTGTTATGTTGATCTGTGATCAGTGATTATGACTGGCTGAAAACTCAGATGATGGTTAGCAATTTTTAGCAATAAAGTGTTTTCCAGTTAAGGGATGTACTTTTTTTTTTGACATAATGCTATTGCACATTTAACAGACTACAGTATAATGTAAACATAACTTTTATATGCATTGAGAAACCAAAAAATTCATTTGAATTGCTTCACTGTGATATTTGCTCTATTGTGGTGGTCTGGAACTTAACTTGCAATATCTCCAAGGTCTGCTTGTATGTAGTAACCTAATCTTGCAACAGTGATGGGAAAATGAACAGAGAATTTCGGGGCCAGGCATCCATTTGTGGGGTAGGTGTGTGGGCCGGGGAGGGGTGTTACATGGTCTCTGAAAATCAAGTGAACAGAAACATCACATTTCTATCGGGGGTGTGGGGGGTGTGGGGGAGGATGGGGGGGGAGGAAGGTTTGATTGTTGGTTGCTTCAGGAAGTTTCCTTTCCTAGTGTGTATTTCCTAAAAACAAATAATTCTCTTACTTAACCCCAGTACAATCATCGAAAAAAAAATTAACATGGATGCAATATTATCATTTGCCCTTACAGACATTATTCCATTTCCATCAATTGTCCCAATAATGTCCTTTATAGCAAAAGAACATTCAAAATCACATTTTGCATTTCACTTGTCATGTCTCTTTAACCTGAAATGGTTCCCAGATTGTTCTTTATATTTCATCATGTAGGCATTTTTGAAGACGATGACCCAGTTATTTTGTAGAATATCCCTCAGTTTTTGGGTTGTCCTATGTTTCATCATAATTACATGCAGGTATTCATTTTTGACACAAAGGCTACATAAATGATATCGTGTCCGTTATGGGTTGACTTGTGTCCCTCCAAAAAATATGCTGAAGTCCTAATCCCGATATCTGTGAATGCGACCTTATTTAGAAATAGGATCTTCGCAGATACAATCAAGTCAACGCGAGGTCACCAGAATGAGCCCTAATCCAATCTGATTGTTGTCCTTGTAAGAAGAAAATGCCGTGAAAGACAGAGACTCGAGAGGAGAACGCCGTGTGACGACAGAAGCAGAGACTGGAGTGGTGTAGCTGCAAGCCAAGGACTGACTCCCGTTACCAGAGGCTGGCAGAAGGCAAAGAAATATTCTACCCAGAGTCTCAGAGGGAGCATGGCCCTACCGACACCTTGATTTTGGACTTCTGGTTTCCAGAACTGTGAGAGAATAATTTCCGTTGTTTTAAGCTACCCAGTTTATGGCACTTTATTACGACAGCCCTAGCAAATCAGTGTAGTGTCCTCCTCTGGACGTCACACTCGGAGGCACATGAAGCCTGTTCAATTATTGGTGCTGTTAACATTGATCACTTGATTAAGGTAGTGTATCAGTTATCCATTGCTGTGAAACAAATTGCCCTGAAACTTAGTGATTTAAAATAACAATCAATTTATCTGTTCACAGTTCTCTGAGTCAGCACGTCTGGCTGGGCCCAGCTGGGCAGCTCTGCTGGTCTCAGATGAGACCTTCGGGCAGCTGCAGTCAGCTTGCGAGACATTTGGGCCCTGGTCGGTAGGGGACCTCAGCTGACGTGTTTCATCCTTACTCCTGTGACCACACCCTCCCATAGACTAACCCAGGCTTCTTCTCATGGTGGTTTCAGGACAGTACGTGAGAGCAAGTCCAAGTGAGCAAGTGTTTTTTTTTTTTTTTTTCAATTTTTCTGCTTGCCTCACATTTACTAATGTTCTGTTAGCCGAAGCAAATCACATAGTCAAGCCAAGTCAGTATGGGAGGGTACCGCAGAAGCATGTGGGTACTGCAACTATCTGCCACTGGAGGTGTTCACCAGGTTTGTCCTTTTTAATTATTACGCACTTTTGATGGAGATAATTTGAGGATACATAAATATCCTGTCCTCCTCAAACTTTAACGCAATAGCGTTTAGCGTCCATTGGTGACTCCTGCGTTATGATTGCCAAATGTTGACTTCCTGATTCCATCACTCATTCTACATGTATTAGTTGGCATTCTAAGGAAGAACTTTCCCTCCTTCTCTATGTACTATCAAAATGAAGTCACAGTTGTTATTTTATTCCGTGTTCATAGTCCATATAACTATTCTTAATTATTTTCATGCTCAGATGTTGTCTGATTGGGCCTATGAAAGCCCCTTCAAATCAGCTACTGTGTCCTTTTGACATGTCCATATGATTTGGGGGGCATTTCCTTCTTCATTGGCACAAGATGGTCCAGGCTTGTCTTGTGCCTTCCACAACTCCTGAAAAGTCACCTAGTTCTGGGGAATGGCATACAGAAAGCCAGATCAGGGCACTAGGTATGTGCGCTCTTTGCTCGTAGGCCCCTTCAGTAGATGGAACTAGGCAATGCATGTATTTCCTAAACATATCTGTATCTGTTAAAAATAATGAGCCCTATACATGATGTCTTCAATTCCAATTTTCAACTCAACACCACATGGTTCCTCCTTGCCCCCAGCCCCCTAACCTCATATTTGTATCTCCTTCCTCCAGCCCTGAGAACCTTGACAACCCAACATCCATTTATCCACCAGCGCAATCCCACAGCGCACACAGCATCATTATTCCTGAGGCGTTGCAACCACGTGACTATGAAAAACAAACCCGCCACGGGACAGTTTAATATTTGTTTGCAGTTCTTGTCCTTAGGCTTGAACATGCTTATAGTCAATGTACTGTATTCAAAAGCCATTTCAGTTGGTTGTTATTATTACTTTTTCTATTTCAGTCTGCTTACGAGGGTCATCGAAGAGAGTTTCATTTATGCTTATAGCCAGTGTTAAAGGTCTTTTCCCCCTGCCCTTAAAAAAAAATATGTAAAACAGTAACAGAGTTCCAAAAGTCAAAATTGCATAGAAAGGTACACTCAGCAAAGCGTCACTCTCTCCTACTCACTCCTGTAGGTAATTGCATTACCTACAGTTCGGGTTTATCAGTCTTGGGGATCCTTTTGCAAGACTGTGGCTAATTTTCCTACTTTCACATTTTGCCCAAAGGGTGACATACCGCCTACAGTTTTGCACTTTATTTTTTTCCTTAACATAGTCAAAAGAGTCATATCTAGAGCAACCTAGAGGTCAAACAAACCTAAGCAGCTCGTGGAACACACAAGGGCAGCTAAAGAAAAAGTAAACAAACTAGAAATTCTCCTGAAGGCTAACTAGCCCCAACAAGTGTGATTTCCCACTGGGGAAAAGGCTAGGAAAAGTAGGTAAATCACAGCCGTCAATCGAAACTACAAACGAATATTCATTTTAAATACGAGCGTCAGAGCAGATCTCTCCTGGGTTCTCTCTCTTCGTCAGGGTGGGTGGAAGAAAAAGGAGCGTCCAGACAGCACTGGGCGTGGTGTATGCAGATGAGCACGCGCGCGGAGGCTGCCGGTCCTGCCCCGCCGGCGCCTGCACGCCCCGCGTCGGCCACCGTCCAGCGCGACGGCGGGGTTGCCTGGGGGGCGAGGGCGGGGCGAGGGGGTGTGCGGGAGGCTGCGGCGCGGCGGCGGCCGGAGGGAAGTGATCGTGTGTGAAGAGCGCGGCGGGCGTGAGGGAGTGCGTGTGGGCTAGTGAGGTAGCTGATGCTTTGCAGCGGGAGGCATCACGATCAAGAAGGGGGCTTTTCGGAGGAGAGGCTTATCCATGGTACTCGGGAGTTGCTGGTCCTTACGGTTTTCCGAAAAGTGGAAAACTCGACTGCGCGACTTGTTGTGGTAGGGGGTGTGGTTCCTGCGCTCGCGCTGTTCCCCGGTCACTGGGTGTCGAAAGCTTAGGCTTGTGGTTTGTGGCTCGTGTGTCCGCGCGGTTTCTGCAACGCCGTTTTCATTTGGTATCTGCCAGTGTTTTTCTTAAGTTCCACGCAGAGCGTGCATCCCCGTGCTAGGTTTTGACCACCTACCCTTTTTTAAGCGCTCTGGTCACGTTTCTCACTTGCTGGGGGTGTTTTTGTTTTGTTCGCGTTCTCCGGGGACCACCTGGTCGAAAAGGATGACCGGCGGCGGAGCGTTGATCTTCGCGCGCAGTCCAGCCTGGGAACGAAGCAGCGGTGAAAGGTAAAGTCCGAAACTACTTTGTTTTTTTTTTTCCAGCTATTCGTAGCTAGTGTTTTATACTCTACGTACTGTAGTAGAGCTCTACTTCTCCTCCATAATTTTCTTTCCACGTCGCTTAGACAGGTGAGGAGGGTGAGCGTGAGGGGAGATGGACATTCAAATACTTTTACTTGCTGGTTTTTAAAGCCTTGAAGCGCTCCCTATTCTCCCACAGCAGTGTTCTATTTCAGTATTTAGGTCGAGCTCAACGTGCATAGTTTTGCTACAAAACGTTCAGAATATCGTACAAGGTTTTCCAAACTAGGTAGACATGTCACCCAGTCTTTGCGCCTCACTTGCCTACCAGGCTGACTCATTTTCTTTTGCCATTTCTTCTCCTGCCATCCTCCACCCTCACGCATTAAGTCTCTCATCTCTCTTTCCTTGGTTTCCACCTTACTGCTGACTCCCCAGGACATTCCCATAGCCTGGGCCGCTCTTCCTCCCTGTCCCGAGCTTAAAGCATCACACATCACCCGAGGGAAACCCTAGACTTAGACTGTCCGTGCAGGGCTTTGTCCCTGCCACTGGTCGTCTTCCGGCTTCACTTCTGTGTTCCCCCGGGATGAGATAAATGCGTAAGAATGCCACAAGTCAGCATCAGTGAATCAATCCAGCGCTGTTTTTTTTGTTGTTGTTGTTTTTTGTTTTTTTTTTAAACAGGGACTAGCAGTGAGCTATGGAATAAATGTTTCAGTCTTTCTGAAAGCACAAAGTTGAATCTTTCCTAAGTATGCCCTTGAGGGAGTAACATACATTTTTTACTTTTTTGTATGTGTTAATAAGGTCCTGGGAGAGAGTGTGGTCAACTCGTTTACATGTGTATTTATTAAGCAACCCTCCTCTCTGTCTCTCAATATAGAACTGCTGCTTCCAGCCTACCCCCAACCCACCCCAACAAGCACTTTCAAAATATAAACCAGGGGCCAAGGGATGTACCTTACACTCTACCTCCTTCCCCCCAAAAAAGACCGCCTTGGTAGAAACAGATAAGCTGATGGGTACGTGGAACGTGTGTACAGCTTTTTGCCCTGTTCTTGCGATCTGTTAGCATTTATACAGCATCTTCACATTTCCAAAGCACTGTACCAACATTTATTAATCCTCACAACATCCCTGTGAGGTAGGTCAGTATGTCCCTTACAGTAGAGAAACTGAGGCAAGAGAGAGGCCAAGCAAACCTGCCTGAGACTACACGGATAGACAGTGAAGGAAATGCACCCAAATCCAGAAGCTAGGGCTCTGTCTAACGTTCACCTACCGGTGGGCATCACATGGGCATATTTTCACCAGTGACGGTGACACGAAGGACAAAACACAGATCTCTCAGCCAACAGAAAAGTCAGCAAATGGCATCGGGATACAGTGTCAGGTGACGAGAGAAACATTAACCAGCACACCAGTGAGGCGAGAGCACGTGCTGCTGAGGAAGGCTGGGGGCATCGAGCCTAGCCATCAGACCTAGACCAGACAAGTCTCCCTAACAATTTGGGAAAATGTCAGCAAACAAGGAACCCATTGGAGGGGTGACCAACCCAAATGCTTGTGGTGTCCCAATGGGAGAAAAGTTAGAAAATCTGACAGTGGAATAAACCCAACCACTCAGTCCGATTTTAAACCAGCAATGACAATATTCATTCACAGTAGAAAGGCCAATAATCGTTAACTACTGACAATTAGTATCCCTCTGCTACCCTAACGTTTATTCCAAGTCCTTTCCCGACAAGTGCTGTGCCCTATAGCAGACTCCCCACCCCACCCCCAACCACCACCACCAAAATCTATACACTGGCCTAACTACCAAGTGGCTCAATGGCAGTATGTTGCATGGATAAGTGGCTGAGCTAGGGATGGCGTCACAACAGACCATACCCTCTGCTCCGGTATTTTAGAAATAGCTGTTTCTAACCGGCCTCTGCCCATCTTCTATGAAATGTTAAAAGCACACAGAGAAGCAGTTCATTCTTTTGTAAAGGGATTGGTGAACTTGGTGCGGTATGCCATTTTAAAAGACCTACGAAAAGAGAAAGATGGATACTAAGGCCTGCACTGTAAAGCACAATTATAGCTCCTCCGCATTTCAGAGTGATACAATGACCACAGAGTTAAAAACTATCACTGTCATCACCGTTTATTTGACAATAGTCGGGTTAGTCTACAAGTTTTAAGGCAAACATACTAATGCATTTGCTTTTCTTCAAAATTATAGAGATTACATAAAGTCCGTCCCCAAACGTCTAAGAAATGTTCAGGAATTTAAAATATGTTTGATTAAGATGCCTTACATGAATGGATACATGTGAGTGAACTAAGGCAGTATACAATGGTTTTTAAAAGCAAAACTCAAAAAAAGTTAATGGCGATTTTTATCTTGTTCGAAGTGTATTTTGAAAGGGTTAAACTTCAGAAATTACTTAAAGGTAAATAAGATTGGCAGCCATTAGGAATACTATTCATAAAATAAACAGTTACAGAAGCTACTTTAAAGACTGAACTTTGGGCTTTTGCAAAGGAGGTGGCGCGCACAACCTCCGGCCGCTGTCCGGCGGCGCCCGCAGGCGCAGGAGCACAGCAGCGCAGCGTCGCACCCCACCGGCCGGCGGCACCTGCGCGCCGCCCCGCGCGCACCGCACCGCTCCGCTCCGTCCGCTCTCAGCGCACAGGAGAGGAGGTGCACTTTGTCAGCTGTTTCTTTTGTTCCCAGTGAGCAGTAAATGCCTAATATCAGTAAGAAAACAAAAATAAAATCTGAAGGAAGGCAGCCCTTTTTAACTGGAAGGTGGATGTGGCTTATGTGTCTCCATTTAACACTGCCAGGCAGTTCTGCAACAACTGTAGGTTGCCCTAAAAAGGAAGGGAAAATAAACTATGAAGTACAAACAGTCTGGAAGAGTCTTACCGAAAACATACAGTATTAGAAATCACGTAACTTCAAATTTGTTCAGATATCAGAATTCTGGAAACAGACAAATAAAGGTTTAAAGACACATAAAATTATGTAACTTGTTCCACATACAGTATTTTCCACATGCCACAGTCTTCCGTAAATTCCTTCTAAACCAATATTAATGTTTTGAATTATTTGGCACGTTCCAATGACAGATAAAACATGCTCTCTGTGACCAAGTTAAACTACTGAATGTTTTCTGACTCTTAAGATCTTTTCACTTTCTTTTAGCCACTGAAAAACACATTAGCACAGCTTACAGCAGTTTTTATAATAGTAAGATCACATACAAAAGTGTTCCATAAAATTCATACCTAAGTACCCATCTGTAAAACATGTAAGCCGGTGTCCAAATTTAGAGACATACATAAAGACAAATGTAAATATATTTAGTTTACACTGATATGTAGATCGGGTGAAGGAAAAAAACCTCTTCCTCAGAGTAGAAAGTCAACTAAAATTATAAAGAACGGCGGAATTACAAAACAACCACTGGGCAACCATCACAACAGCTGATTCCGACAGAAATCATGAATGGACGCCAACACAGCGTGGGGCTGAAATGCCAACACGGTCGGTGGCCTTTAGCCGCACGCAGCTACATAAAATCTACATTTCTGTTAAGTGACATTAAATAAAAACTCAGTGGGGCTCAGGGGCGCTGCCCTCATTTCACACTACCCACTAGTGTGGCTAGTGGCTACCACACTGGACAGCTGGTTATAGAGTATTTCCGTCACTGCACAAAGTTCTGCCAGTCAGTGCTGGTTAAGTGATGGGGTATTTACATAGTCACAACTCTCTCTCCCCATGCTATTCTGAATTCCAAAGTGTAAAACAGTACCTTTGCCCCCGAGAAACCTCCAGACACCACTGTAAACAAGTGATCAAAATTACACACCGGGCAGGAAGGCAACCCACAAACAGCACGTGCCTCCTGTTGTGATGCAATGAGAGGACCCGAGCATCACTTTCTGCGGGGCTCCTGCCAAAGGGGCATGACCCTAAATCCAGTAAGCAGACAAACCCAAATTGAGGGACATTCCGTAGGCCTGTGCTTTTAATAGTGTCCAATGTTAGGAAATTCAAAGACTCCAGAACCGCTTCAGATTACAGAAGTCTAAAGGACTTGTGCATTGAACACAGTATCTTGAATTTCCTTCTGTCACTAAGGGTATTACTGGGAGAAACTGGTGGAGTGTCAGTAAGTCTGTGGATGACAGCACCGCATCAATGTTAGTTTCCTGACCTTTGTAACTGTACCGAGCATCTAAGAGAACTACTTGGTTTTAGGAAATTCACACTGAGGTGTTCAGGAGCGAAGCGGCATCACTAGCTGCAATGTACTGAAAACGGTTTACAACAAAACAGGTGTGCGCAGGGGTGCGTGTGAAGAGAGAAAGGGAAGGAAAGAGGGAGCCATGGAAAAGGGCAAGGCAAATGTGGTAACATACACTTCTGGGGACTATAGGTGAAGAGCATCCAGGAATTCTTTGTATTTTCTAGCAACTTTCCTGGAAGTCTTAAATTAAGTGAAATAAACATTTAGAAATTTTAGGTGCTTAGGCTGTCAATTTTTTTTTCTTTTCCTTTTGGCCAGTGTAGCAACAGAACTGTGTGACAAAGGACTCTGAGCCCATCTGTGTTTGTGAAATTACCTTCTTAAAAGTACATTCCTCAAGTGCGACTGCCGAGTCACGAGATGCACACCCTGCGCTTCCACACACTGCCCAGCTGCCCTCTGGACGGGTGAGCGCCAGCCCACGCATAACCGACAGGGCCCAGGAACTCACTTCGCACCCTCGAACGTAGTGTCACCTCTTTTTTTTTTTAACTGCCCTTTTACATTTTATACTTCCTTAATAAAGAATTTGGGACAATTTTCAAGAACACAAAAGTGACCTAACAACCTTGTTTTCCTGTCATAATCATTTCAATTATGTGGTCAGATACATCCCAGTTATAATAACCAATACATCCAAAGTGGTTTCAAACCAACTTGCTGTAAACGTCACTAGTACCTAGCCTTCCAGCAGTAATTTATATGGGTTCTGGGACCAAAACAGGGCTTTGTTCAGATTTACAGAATCATTAAGAAATCTTAGCTAGACACAGAGCGGGGTTTCCCAGCCTCGCACGACAATCCTTCCTCGAGGGATTAACGTCACTGTAGGAAGCTTAGCAGCATCCCTGGCCTCTGCGCATCAGCAGCAAGCTGCCTGCCCACAGTTGCGACAAGCACAGATGTCTCCTGGGAGGCAAGACTGTCTCCACTTGAGAGCTACTGGACCAGAAGCACTGTCAGAAATTTCAACACAGAGAGCACATACCAAAAAGGACTTGAAAAAGCACGGAATCTGGAAATCAGAGGCTGACATCAGTCTATAGCAGGGGTCAGCAAAATTTGTCCGTCAAGGGCTAAACAGTGAACATTTTAGACTTTGAGGGAGACAGTCTCTGTTTCAACTTTGCTGTCGTAGTGTGAAAACAATCATAGACAAAGCATAAATGAGTGAGCTTGGCTGTATTCCAATAAAACTTTAGAAATTAAATTTGACGTTCATATAACTATCAATGCTGTGAAATAGTATTCTTTTTGCTTCTTAAAAATAACCATTTGAAAATATGAACGCCATTCCTGGATCAGAGGATGTGCAAAAACAGAGACGCTGTAGTTGGCTAACCCATCCTTGCTTGATCTGTAACAAAATCACCAATAGTTTATAACCTCTTGAAAAAGAACAGAAACAGTGAACATTAGAAACCAACACAGGCTCAGTAAGGATAAATCTGGCCAAGCTTATTGAAACATTTTCTTTTGTCAGGGTTATTAGACCAGAAAATCAGAGGACATGTATCTTGATGTTAGGAGGAATCGTATAGTACTTATATTCCTCATAGGAGAAATAATAGTTGGTGATTATATAAACAGGTGAATTTATAACTATCGAAGCAACTACATTTAATTCAAAGAATATTAGTAAGTTAATACCAATTAATAAAAGACGAGACCTAAAAATTTAGCCTTCTGGTGCAATATACTTTTATAATTAGATTAACAAATGCTGATTCCTTTGGTCCCAATTATTCTTTTAAAATAAAAAATTAGACAAAGACGTAAAAGCGCAGTTCATATAAATCACAAATGTCCATCACTAGTTAGGAATAACTGGTATGATAGTCAGATAGTATATGTTGAAATCCAAGTTACCAAAAGATATTGAGGTGCTGGGCTAAATTTAGCAAGCTAAAATAAATGACATCACAGACATAAATGTGGCCCGCAATTATAGTTTTTAAATTAATAATAAATGGAAAGGTTCTGGAGATCTGTTTGCACATGAATATACTTAACACCATTAAACTTATACTTAAATATGTTAGGATGATAAATTTTATGTTACGTATCTTTTACCAGAAAAATAAAAAAAAATTAGTAAGAAATTAAAAACACAACTACAGGCTGGAAGTTCAAGAACTGACTTGTAAGGGGCAGTGGGGGAAAGGTGTGATGATTAGCCAAATTGAGCTGGTACAATATGGCAGTTAAAAAACCCCTTATCTTCCAGAATGTAAATTATTTCAACCATTGTAGAAAGCAATATGGAGGTTCCTCAAAAAACTAAAATAGAAATACCATTTGACCCAGAAATTCCAGTCCTAGGAATTTACCCGAAGAAAACAAGGTTCCAGACTCAAAAAGACATATGCACCCCTATGTTTATGGCAGCACTATTTACAATAGCCAAGATATGGAAGCAACCTAAATGTCCATCAGTAGATGAATGGATAAAGATGTGGTACATATACACAATGGAATACTACTCAGCCATAAGAAGAAAAACAAATCCTAACATTTGCAACAACATGGATGGAGCTAGAGGGTATTATGCTCAGTGAAATAAGCCAGGCGGAGAAAGACAAATACCAAATGATTTCATTCATTTGTGGAGTATAACAACAAAGCAAAAACTGAAGGAACAAAACATCAGCAGACTCCCAGACTCCCAGAAGGGATCAGAGGTTTACCAAAGGGAGAAAGGGGTGGGGAGGGAGGTAGAAGGGGATTAAGGGGCATTATGATTAGCACACATAATGTAAGGGGGTCACAGGGAAGGCTGTATAGCATGGAGAAGACAAGTGGTGACTCTATAGCATCTTATTACACTGATGGACAGTGACTACAATGGGGTGTGTGGGGGGGACTTGATAATATGGGGGTGAATGTTGTAACCACAATGTGGCTCAAATGAAACCTTCGTAAGATTGTAATTAATGATACCTTAATAAAAAAACAAAAAAAGTCATGGTGTAAGAAGAAATGTGTACAATAATCATTCTATGTACAGAAAAGTGTTTCAATTTCCAGATACAGTGTTTAAAAAAAGCAACAACAGGAAGGTAATAATATAATAAAAAGCTTGTTGAGGGGGATGAAACTACTTAGCCCATGGATGTCTAACCTGAAGGAAAGAAGATATACAGAGAATATATTCAAATATCTGAAAGGTGAACTCTAAAAGAGGAATTAAACTTTTCTATTTTAGATGACAAAAATTTGACCAATATATTAAAGTTACACAGAAAGAGATCTGTGTTCATTACAGGGTATCCCAAAACTTACTGCAGTGTTAAATTAAGCTTTAATAACCTTAGAAGTATAAATGCCATAAATGTATCAAAAATTTTTTTGAAGTTTATTTAAATTTAATATTTATAGTTTGGGGAATTTTAATTTTTAATTTTAATTTTCAGCCCTCTAAATAAAAACAGCAAATGTTATACCTTCCTATATTAAGGAATATTTTAGTAACTACTCAAAAAATGGTACTGGTCTCCATCTACTAGATACTAGAGTCTTACAGAGCTGACCATTAGAGACATTATAGATACCATTCTTGTCTGAACTAGATGAGCTTTAAAATCTCTACCAACTCCAAGATTCTCCATTTTTAAAATTACTGTAAGGTTAGGGCCAAGCTTTACATTAACTATAAGGGCTTCACTCCAAGTAAACAAATACTTTAAAAAACACTTTGGAAAGAAGACTACTATTTTGCTAAAAACAAGTACGTTGAAGCAGTGAAACAATCTTGGAAAACATAATTCCAATTCAGGAATAGTTCTTATAGTATCCCTGTAGAAGGAAACTGCCATTAAAGGATTGTTATCAATTTTATAATTGACTCATTCCTAAATTAGAAATCACTGAAATGATTAAATCTTTAATATACTATTACCTTTGCATGCTTCAGTTCTAACTCTGCCAGTTCCACTAAATTTTTTCTGAATGCAGCAACTCTTCTTGTCTTAAAATCTATAAGTTCTGTGAATGAAAGAAATTAGGATTAAATATTCAATTTACATAATAGTCTAAAGCATACCTTATGATTGATTATAGGTTAATATAACAGTACCTTGTTTTGCAGATTCAGATATTTTTTCAAATTTCTGACAACATAATTGTTGGGATGTTTCAGCCTGCAGAACATCTTTATTTTTTGCTCTTGCTTTATCCAGTGCTTTATTAGCATTTTCATAATCCACTAATGACCTAGATCTTCGATAAAGGAGATCCTATAAAACAGAATATATGCTGCATATTTCTAGTAGTAATGTTCAATCACTACCAGTACCACCACAATCTCAATCATCAGACAGAGCTAACATCCAGTGAATACATGTCAGTGACTGTTTTATAACAGCTTTATTGAGATATAATTCTTGAATCACATGACCCACTCATTCAAAATATACTATTCAATGGTTTTTAGTATGCTCATAGTTGTGTAACCAAAAGTACAGTCAATATTAGAACACTATCATCATCCAAAAAGAAACCCCATATCCATCAGCAGTTCCTCCCTCACCCCTAGCCCTAGAAAAGTATTAATTTGCCTCTAGATTTGACTATTCTGGACATTTCATAAAAAAATGTAATCATATGCTATGTGGTCTTTGTTGTGTGGCTGGCTTTTTTCACTTAATGTTATATAGCATGAATCAGTACTTCACTCCTTTTTATTGCTATTTCATTGTATAATACACCACACTGATCTATCCACTCATCAGATGGTTAACATTTGGTTTGTTTTCACTTTTTGCTACTATGAACATCTGTGTACTAGTTTTTGTGTGGACACGTTTTCATTTCTCTTTCATGTCTTGTTACTTAAGAGTAAAATTGCTTGGTCACCTGGTAACTACATCAAACCTTTTGAGAAACTGTCAGACTGCTCTCCAAAGTAGCTGCACCATTTTACATTCCCACCAACACTGTACGAGGATTCCAGTTTCTCCACATCCTTGCAACACTTATCGGTCTTTTTGATTAAAGCCACTAGTGGGTGTTAAGTGGTATCTTGCTGTAGTTTTGATTTCCATTTCCTTGATGGCTAATGATGTTGAACATCTTTATATGCATTCATTAGTCATTTGTGTATCTTCTTTGGAGAAACATTTATTCAACTTCTTTGCCCACTTGTAAATTGGTCTACTTGTCTTTTTACTGCATAGTAAGAGGTTCTTTATACATTTTGGATACAGTCACTTACTAGGAACTTATATAATTACAAATGTTTTCTTCCAGTTTGTGGGTTGTCTTTTCACTTTTTTTGATAGTGTCCTTTGACACACAAAAGTTCTTAATTTTAATAAAGTCCAATTTATTATTTTTTCTTTAGTTGCTGTGCTTCTGGTGACATATCTGAGAAACTAATGACTAACAAAAGGTCATAAAGATCTGTGTTTATGTTTTCTTCTAATGTTACAGTTTTAGCTCTTAAATATTTAGGTTTTTGATTTTGATACATGGCATGAGAAAGGGGTCTAACTTTATATTCTTTTTCATTACACTATTCGGTTGTCCCAGTACCATCTGTTGAAAAGTCTGTTCTTTTCCACACTAAATTGTTTTAGCATCCTTGGCAACAATTGACTGTTTGAGCAAACTGGGAAAAATAGGAACTTCCTCAACGTGATAAAGAACATCTACAAAAAACCTACAGCTCATCATACTTAATGGTGAGAAACTAGAAGCTTTCTTTTGGTGAGAAACTAAGGTCAGGAAAAGGTTAAGGAAGTCCCATCTCACCACTCCTTGTCAACACTGTACAGGAAGTTCTACCAAATGTAATAAGACAAGGAAATAAGAAGCATACAGATTGGGAAGAAAATAAACTTTGTTCATAGATGACACTGTTTATGTAGAAATCTGAAAGAATCAACCGAAAACTCCTGGAACTAATAAATGAGTATAATAAGGTTGGATACAACAGTAATACAAAAAAGTCAATTGCTTTTTTACATACCAACAGTGAACAAGTAGAATTTGAAATTAAGAACACAATACCATTTACATTTAGCACACTGGAAAATAATTACGTATTAATTTAACAAAAAATATATAAACTCTACATGAGGATTACTACACTCTGATAAATGAAAGTGAAGAACTAAATAAATGGAGATATTCCATGTTCAGGGATAGACTCTGTATTTTCAAAATAATTTCTTTGTGAACTTCATCTACATTCAACATAATCCCAATAAAAATCCCAGCACGTAATTTTGTAGATATTGACAAACTGATTCTGAAGTTTATGTGGAGAAGCAAGACACAGAATGACCAACACAATTATTGAAGAATAAAGTCAGAGGGGTGACACTACCTACTTTAAGCCTTACTATATAAGGCCACAGTAATCTAGGCAGTGTGATATTGGTGAAAGAACAGACAAATGGATCAAGAACAGAGAGTCAGAACTAGATCCACACAAGTATAATCAGCTTATCTGTGACAAAGATGCAAAGGCAAATATAATGGAGAACAAATAGTAGTTTCAACCAAGAGTGCTGGAAAATAGGACATCCACATGCATAGAAATGAATTTACACAGTCCTACACTCTTCACAAAAATTAACTCAAAATGGATCATAGATCTAAACAAAAAATGCAAAACTATGTAACTCCTAGAGGATAACACAGGACAAAAATCCAGATGACCTTGGGATGACTTCTTAGGTACAACAACAAAGACATTATCTGTGAAAGAAATAATTGACAAACTAGACCTCATTAGAATAAAAAATTTCTGCTCTGTAAAAGACAGCATCAAGAGGATGAGAAGATAAGCCACAGACTAGGAGAAAATATTTACAAAATATATCTGATAAAGGACTGCTATCCACAATATACAAAGAACTCTAAAACTCAAAATAAACTCTTAAAACTCAGAGACCAAAAAAAAAAAAACCAAAAAAAAACTCAGAGACCCATTTTTAAAAATTTTATTTAGTAAGGTATCATTAATATACAATCTTATGCTCAGATTTCACATGAGCAACATTGTGGTTACTACATTCCCCCTATTATCTAGTCCCTACCATATATCCCATTGCAGTCATTGTCCATCAGCATAGTAAGATGCTACAGAGTCACTACTTTTCTTCTCTGTGCTATATTTCCTTCCCCGTGCCCCCTCCTATATTATGTGCGCTAGTCATAATGCCCCTTAACCCTCTTATCCCTCCCTTCCCACCCACCCTCCCTAGTCCCTTTCCCTTTGGTAACTGTTAGTCCATTTTGGGGATCTGTGAGTCTGCTGCTGTTTTGTTCCTTCAGTTTTTGCTTTGTTGTTACACTCCACAGATGAGTGAAATCATTTGGTACTTGCAAAGACCCATTTTTTAACAGACACCTCACCAAAGACACACAGCATGTGAAAATATGCTCCACATATGACATCAGGGAAATGCAAATTAAAACAATGAAATATCACTACACACCAGTTAGAAGAGCCAAAATCTGTAATATGGATAATGCCAAATGCTGATGAGGATGTAAAGCAACAGATCTGATTCACTGCTGGTGGTATGCAAAATGATATAGCCAATTCGGAAGACAGTTTGGTAGAAGTAAATAAACATCCTTTTACCATATGATCCGGCAATTGTGCTCCTTGGTATTTACTTAAAGGAGTTTAAAACATATGCCCATGTAAAAACTTACACTATACATGGATGTTTATAGCAGATTTATTCATAACTGCCAAAACCTGGAAGCAACCGAGATGTTCTTCAGTAGCTTAATGAAAAATAAACTTTGTACATCCAGACCATGCAATGTTATTCAGTGCTAAAAAGAAATGAGCTATCCATGAAGACACAGAGAAAGCTTAAATGCATATTACTAGTGAAAGAATCCAATCTGAAAAGACCAACCTATATGACATTCTGGAAAAGGCAAAACTATGGAGACAAGGAAATTATCAAGGGTTAGGCGGAAGGAGGATGAATAGAGCACAGAGGATGTTTAGGGTGGTAAAACTATTCTGTATGACACTTACAATGGTGGATACAAGTCATTACACATTTGTCCAAACCCACAGAATGTACAATACCAAGAATAAGCTCTAGGATAAACTATGGTCTTTGCTGTTTGGCTTCTTTCACTCAGCAAAATTATTTTCAGATTCATCCACGTTGCTGCAGGTAGCAGGGTTCATTACTTTTTATTGCTGAGTAGCATTCCACTGTATGGATATACCACCATTTCTTTCTCTATTCACTTTTGGGTTGTTTCCAGTTTTCAGTTATTACAACTAAAGCTGCTGTGACCACATATGCTTTCAAATGCTTAAGTCTGGAACAACTGGATCAGGGGTAGATACATGTATGTTTAATGTATTTTTTTAATGCAAAACTTTATTCTAAAGTTCATATTACCACTAACAGTGTGTACAAGTTCCAGGTGCTGTTATTTTTGTCAGAATTTTTTCATTTTAGCCATTCCAATTAAGGTGTACAGTGATAACTTACTGTAGTTTTAATTCTTGCAATTAAATTTCAATTCTTTCTCATGGTTGCTATAAATTTGGATTACTTTTAAAGCCATATTCTAAGAAGTTATCTACTAATTGTATACTATGTATTATAATAAAATAATAGTCTTCAAAAGCATATCATTTTATCCCTGTCCATCCAACATAAACAGTTTATAAGACACAGTCTGATTTAAAATAATTTGATAAGGACAGTATGTTTGCAAGTACCTAAGTCCTCAAAGTTAAAAGAGTTATTTATAATTTGATAAAGAATGAAAGAATGTTCAAAGCACCAATGAGCAGATGAGAATTTTCTGCACATCTCAACTCATAAATTAAAGCTGAATTTGGAGTACCTGAGCTGCTAAGTTTTCCGTGATTTTTGTTAAACATTGTTTTGATTAGTAAAAGTTTTAGTCTTGCATGTACATAAACTACCAAAAGGAAATTTGAGTTGCCTTAAAATAAAACATATCCTTGCTTTATGGCTCTCTTGCCCTCAGTAAAGAGCTTATGTAGACCAAATTGGGAATCCTTTGGCTATGCAACTGTTATTTGTGGGTTTTACTTTTGATTTTGCAGGCATTTTATCTGAACAGATGTAACAAATTCATTAGTGAAAAAAAAAGTTCCAGACTATATAATATCAGATTTCATAGAAGCATCTTTTATGTGGAGTTCCCTGAGGAGGAAAAAAAAATCACACTTGAATATATAAAGTCAAGAGATAAATCATCTGTAACAAGCTTAAGTCTAATGACCTCTGAAGAGATGGCTTTTTGTAAAATTTAAAAAAACAATAAAGTTACCTTAGCAGCTTGAGATTCTCTTAAGTAATATTTTAAAAGGTCAGAAAGTTTGAGGTCCTCATCAGCAGACACTCGTGCTTCTATTTTCTGGAAAAGGGGAAAATACTAGGTATTTAATAAGCACTTACATCCTATACTCAATGTTTTCTTCCTTAATGTTTATAAAAAATATTAGTTATAAATAACTACAGTATCCCTTCCTATTCCATCTAGATTTCTTTCCCTCTTCCTATTAACCTGTTGCTTTTCTCTGTAAATGACAAAAAAAAAAAAAAAAGATGAGATCAGTGAATTTATGTAAGGACTCTATATTTGACTCAAGTTCTTGGCTCTTACAAGTTTCAGTATCATCTTTCACCTTCACTCATATTTACTCTCTATTCAATTGCAATTGATAAGTACACATATTTTAAAATAATGAAGGCTGGCAATGGTAGACTATGTAACTCAAACCAATCCTCCTGCTGAGAACAACCAGAAAACAGAAAAAACACTAACAGTATGTGCTTGAGAGATATTACCAAAGAATAAAAAACAGATGTGGTTAGTTTGAGTTGGGATGAAATGGGAAGCAGCCATGTAAGACTAAAAAGATGAGAACTCTTCATTCACTCTGGAGAGACAGAGGATAAACAAAGATGTATTACAAATAAAATATGGGGACCTTGTCTGGATCCTGACTCAAAACAAATGCCACTGTAAAAAGCCATTTATGAGACAGCTGGGAACACCTGTATACTGGATATTTAATGATATTAATTAAGGGAAAGCATTGATCTTCATATCTGCTATATTAAATCCAATTTTTTTTTACAAGAAACATATACACAGAGGGTAAAAAAAACAGAATGAATATGGACTTTTTGGAACAAAAACTTTAAGCAATACAGAAAATGCTAACATTCAGGAAATTTGGGTGACACATATACAGGAATTCTTTGTACTATTCTTGCAATTTTTCTGTAAGTCTGAAATTATTGTCAAAATTTAAAAATGTAATAATAAAATCTTACATATCCACCAGATTGGCTAAAATAAAAAAGATACCAAGTATTACAAGCTTGTACAACAACCCAATGCTCATATTCATTCTGGTGGGAATGTAAACTGGTACACAGCTTTGGGAAACATTTGGCAGTATCTACACAAAAACTTTTCAAGTGAATACCCTGTGATCCATCAATTCCTCTCCTATTTATATATACCCAGTAGAAATGCATATTTAATTATGTTCAGCAGCTGAATATAATACAAGAATGGTCTCAGCAGTACTATTTGTAAAGAGCCTCAAACTGGAAACTATCCAAATGCCTATCAATGGTAGGCCAAATATAGGTATATTCTTGCAATATATACAAATTGCAAATATATATATATATGAAAAATAATTTTAAAAATATACAAAAAATGCAAAAAACATACATTGGAACACTACACAGCAATAGGAATGAAGGAACTATACATGCAATGACATGACTGAACCTTACATACTTACTACTGAGTAAATTAAATTAGACACTAAAAAATATATAGCACATAATACATTTACATATAATATGAAAATTAAAACTAATCTTTGCTGTTAGAAGCTAGGATACTGGTTGACCCTGCAGGAAGTAGTAACTCAGAAAGCAGCTAAAGTGGTCAGGGCATCCAGGTTGCTGGTAACTTTCTTGATCTGGGTGTTCATTATATGGGTATATTACTTTTGTTCTCTGAGTTATATACTTCTAGTATGTGTTCTTTCCTACATGTGTAATATACTTCAAAAGAAGTTTAAAAAACCTTGAAGCTTCTTAAAAAATATTTATGGTGAAACAAACTCATGGAACTTCTTAACCTTACAGGTAAAAGCACACACAAAGTATATTCAAAATTGATTTAGATAAATTGACTTAGATAAATCTGGGTAATTATGCTAGGCAGATGTTGGGTGCTTTTTATATTGAGCCTCTCCTTCCATTAAGAAGTAGGGTATGTGTCCCATCCCCTTGAATATGGGATCTAAGACTGCTTGACCAATACAGAAGTGATATGGTGCCAGTTTCCAGGCCCAGGCCTTATGAAACTGACAGCTTCTACTTCCCATCTTTTGGGATGCTCACTTATGGAACCTAGCCCCCACATTTTGAGGAAGCCTAAGCAGCTCCATGGAAAAGCCACATGTGTTACAGCCTACAGCCCTAGCAGAAGTCCCAGCTGACAGCCAATATCAAACCCCCAGACACTGAGTGAAGGCGGCTTCAGAAGATTCCAGTTTCCAGCCTTTTTATCTTCCCTGTTGCCCCTGTTGCGGCCCCAGATATCATGAAGCAGAGGCAAGCCGAGCCATCTCTGCCCTGAGCTTTCTGAATTCCTGACCCAAAGAATTCGTTAGCATAATAAAATGGTTATTATATGCTATCTTAGGATGGTTTGTTACACAGCAAATAATAACCAGAACATGAAAACACTGAGGGAAATAAGAATTGTGTTGGCTATGGAAATGTGCCACTCAGATCTCCTTCAAAAGACTGCTTGCTGCAAAGAGCACAGATGATTGATAGCCCAAACTGCAATCTCTCTGGATCCAGAATCACTTCAAACCAAGGTTATGTTCCATCCTCCCCTCCTTTCCTTGGCTGCACCCAGCCAATGACAGAGCATTAGGTAGCTCATTTTTGCTTGATGCAGAACTCCTCTAATGCGTAACTCTGGCTCAGGGATTCCCCCTTTGACTTGGACAAAACTTTCTCAGAACTGCACTACAGTCTGAAATTCTTCCTACCCAGTCCTCCCTCCTCTTCGCTGTCCTTTCACAGGTGTAGACCTGCATTGTGGTCTCAAGGTTCTTCCAGTCTACTCCTGCTTCTACTGTTATTCGCAGTAAATCTCTTGCACATTTAATCCCATCTTGACATCCGCTTCTGAAAGAATTGACACAAATGGCTATTTTGTGATAGATCCTGATTCTTTTGATGTAAATGCACAAAAAGTCAGCTGTATCTTCCCAGAAAATGCTCATTGCTACAAGCATGAGGGGCAAAATAACAGGCTATATATATCCCAGTATAACAACATTTATGTATATTTAAGTACTCTTTTCTTTGTGAGAGAATATCTTTTTCTTTTACCTGTCTCCACTACACAGCACTCATTTGATAAGGTCCTGTTGAAATCAGATGTCTACAAAGAACTAGCCACCACCACTCTGTTAGGTACCACTGAACATCTAATAAACATTTTCACTATTCTGTAACTGATAAAAATGTTAAATATTATTGTATTTAGAACTTATCCCTGAAAACTAAGACTATGTCAGTATTAAATTGTTATGAATAAATTCATTCCTATGAATGAAACCTTTCTGCGTTTGTGTTATTTGCCCCATATTGCTACAACTCACTGTTAAACCAGTGTATCATGGGGGATCAAAAGCAATATAGCCTTAGTAAAGTTATAATGAATCTAAGACTTTCTTCTAGCTTACAAAATCTCAGGAAAGGGTAATTTTTCATAAAAATAAACCCAGTCTCCATAATGAACATGTCTTCTGGATCAAGAATATGAATTTTAACACAAATACCAAAAAGCCATAGCAAAACTGAATTCCCTGAGAAAGTCTCCAATTTTCACATCTAAACCTGTCTCTTCATCCTTAACTCATTTCCCTAAATAAAGTTAAAACACAGCTGCAATAAGTTAAACACTACTGTACGTAGAGATTTAGACTCCCAAAGGTTATTAATAGTACTTACTCTTGTTTTATCAAACAGTTCTGAAACTTTGAGAAAAAACCTGGAAGGGAAAAATATTTCAGTTTTTCAGAAGCTACTTTTGAAATAATGTTCCATTTCAAATGTTCAGAGAATATGCCTCCAAACTGTATTAATATTGAACCTTGTTATCTCATTACAATGATACTTGGTCTTCTTCGCTGCAGATTCATTTATTTCAACAAAAATCTCTCTCTACTTCCACCCATACATCAGATTACTTAAAATCTGTTCTAAAAGAAAATCTTCCCATGTCTAGGTAACAGTCCAAGCCATTCATTAAAACTTAAAATGTTTGTCTTGGTATTCTTTAGTAATATGCCGCAGAGTACTAAATAAAGACTATACTTTCAAAATTATTACCTAAGTACAAAACAATCACATCTAAAGAGACAAAAGCCTGATTTAAAAGGAACAGAAGCAGTTCCTGAAGTTATCTGATAGTTATATTTTAAATATTTTCAAATAGAGCTACTTTGTTTTGGAGAACAACAGAAATGAATAACCAATTTCTAGCTCAGAATTCACTTTTACTTTTAACTAAATAGCCTAAGTCTGAAATGCCAACACCAACTGAAAAATATGCCAATGTCAAACTATTAACGGGTGTTCTGTAGAGTAGGTAATTATAGATGACATTGTAATTGAGCAAATAATATTGAAACCTAAAACAATTTTATGAACTTTGCTTTACTAAAAAGCAAAAAGATCTTGCTTTGACAGGTTTATGTCAGATAAGGCAAGGTTGATTTTTTTCTGTTTATCAAAGACTTAAGAACTAACTCTTTGGGAAGGCGGTATGTTAATTAGTGTAAGCTATGGTACACTGCTTTACTAAAAAAACTTGGACCATACACATCTACTGAGACAGGATACACTAGAGAAAAGTTCAAGGATGTGGTTTAGAGAAAGGCTATGAAATATGCTTTTCCACTTCAAACTAAAGAAAGACACATTTGAATTATTTTTCAATGAAGAGTTGGTTTAAACACTATCACAGGAGCAACTAATATTAACTAGTCAGGTTAAAATCTAAAAACTAGCATAAAGTAAATAAAGGACAGCTGTGCAAGTAAACTTCCAGAGAGTTTATTTCTACATTAGCATGCACAACACCTTCCTCATCCAGTGGCCCTAGTATTGTCCTAAGATTCACTGAACCATAAAAACTAGAATGGCCAACCTCTTCAAAAAAAAAAAAAAAAAGGTACAAACCGACAGCATCAAATTTTACTTCAAAAGTCAATTTGGTTCCAATGAAACACACACATATATACACAAATTCCAAAACAGCATTTCTTATAATTAACTGTATCAAAACCTAGGAACATTTTACTGAGTTCTGTCTCTACCTCTCTTACAAACAGCCCATTTTCAAATAAAACACCGCCGTAAATGTTAAAATTATATATCAAGGTCCATTTTTATCAGATTTAAAAAATAAGAGGAAAGAGAAAAAAAATGACACCAGCCTACGTTTATAAGGAAGTTCCTTATTATCAATGTATTTTGACAAAAATATTCCAAAAATGCCTGCTGGGTTAGAAGTATTGTGTGCCCAAGCTGTCAATAAAATTTTTGTTTTATTTTTATTTAATGTTTTTAATCAGAATCCTTACTTGCATATATCTGTAGAATCTTGAGTTCCTAAAGCATATAATGAAGAACCAATTCTATTGTAATCATCCGCGGCACCTACGGAAAAAGTTTTAAGAATTTAATATATTTATTGATTGATTAAAAAATACTGAGCGCCCACCTGCCAAACAATGTGAATGTAATATGATACACACAAAGTCTAGTAAAGGAAATGACAAAGCTGTAATAAAATATGAATATAGTATTAGAAGTAGGTACAAACTACTTTGGAGCAGGGGAAACATGATTCCACCTGAGTTAAGTAGGAAGGTTTCAGACACTACAGAATGAGTTGGAGCTTACAGGATGGGCAAATCTTTACCAGCTAAGTGGAAGGGAAAGCATTTTGATTTGTTTTTGTTTTTTAAGTGTACTTTTAAAATCTGAAGTATAGCTGATACACATTATTATATTGGTTTCAAGTATACAACACAGTGGTTCACCAGTTAGCCACATTATTAAATAAATCCTCACCCCAACTAATGCAGTTACTACCTGTTAACATAGATGTTACAGAACCACTGACTATTTCTTCATGCTGCACTTGAGGGGAGAGCATGCATAAAGACCAGGGAAAACATAAAAAAGCACAGCATATTGAGAGAGCCCTCTGGGACTATGGCACTACAGGGTAGAGAGGGGAGTGGAGCTGAAGTTGGAAAAACAAATTGGAAGCATCTTCGAGAAAAAAGGTCTTGTAAGCCATGATGAAGTTTGGATTTCATCTTGTGGGAATGGTGTTATTAAACATTTTAGAATCACAACAGTGGTAAAATCAACCTGATAAGGATTTTAGATAAAAAAATGCTGCTGCCTGGAGTAAAGACCAGAAGTGGAGAGACAAAAGGCCGAATGACTACCAACTAGGAAACTGTTGTGTCAGATACTGAGGGTCAGGATCAAGACTATGGAAACAATGAGAGCAGAAAGGAACTAACAAAGCTGAAAGATATTTAGGAAATGTAATAGGTAGGATTTACAAACAACAGATCCTCAGGGAGTAAGGGAAATTATGGATCTTGGAAAGCTAGATGAATGGTGGCACCATTTCTCTTGGGTGCTAGGAAGCAAAGTATTCAACTTCAGCCTAATATTCTTCCTGTGTCTTACCCTACAAGATATTACACTTGTTGTGAGAACATAATAATGGATGCTTCTATTCATTTCAGAAAAATGATAGCAGAGTGTAATAGTTAAGAGCATAGACGTGGAACCAAACTACCTAGGTGTAACCCCAGCTTCCCAATTTACCAGCTTTATGACCCTGGGCTTATCACTTCACCTGTCTGTGCCTCAGTGTCCTCATCTGGATATTGGAATAATAATGGTACCCACTTTATATAATTATTTAGAGGATTAAATGAGCTAATAAATATTACTATATCCCCAGCACATAGTTGGTACAGTACTATATAAATGTTAGCTATTATCAATAAAATCCAAGACATGTCTACTTTGAATGAAAATTTCCACTTGTACTGGTACTATTTTTACAAGGCTTTAATGTGTTTATTCCCTAACAAAAACAGCAATCCTTATTCTTCTTTATTTTGCACAAAATTTCATTCAACTGATTAATGCTGAAATGAGGTAACTCTATTTACTTAGTTACTTAAAACATCTGGTATTTTTTTATAAGGAAACTGGGTACAAATTCAGACTCTGAATAGTAACTTCAATATGTGAGACTCTTCTATTATCTTAACCTAAAAGATTAAGTTAAAAAAAAAAAACAACTCAAAAATCACTTAAAGGTTTGTTTATTGAGAGGTAGAAATAAAAAATGATTCTGGTGTTTAATATTGAATACACTAATATTTTAAGCTTAAATGATCCTGAATTATTTTCTGGAGGAGCAAGAAATTCCCGGATTCTAATAATATCTGGCTCTGAGAATACTACTAATATTCTTTAGCTATTATGCCATTATGTGATCACGGAAATGATGTTGAAAAGCTTAGTTTTTCATAGTCCAGGTTAAGTTTATTATGAGAAAATAGTTTTTACTTTATAATTTTGTAAAACTTTGTAATTATATGTAATAATTTGGTAAAATAGGTTCACTCTAATCTTTTAAAGCACTATTCCATTTGGCTAAAATAAGAGAATAAGAATCATTAATATTTCCTTTCCTTTTCTCACAGATGATTCTCTACCTCTGTAGTTACGTTTCCAGAACACTAACACAAACCTCTGTGATAGGACTGATTATCTCACCTACATATTAACGCCTTAAGGGCAAAAACTGTATTTTCTTCATCTTGAAATCACCAATGTCAAATATGACAGCTGGCACATAAAGACATACCAATGTTTATGAACTAAACAAATTTTAGACATTTAGAAAGTATAGTAGCACTCCATTTTAAATCATCCAATCTAAATTTAAGGGTATTCCTAATTATTACAATCAACACTAGTATGTATTATTTCATATTTACAACGTTTTTCTTTTTGGAGGGGAGGAGGATATGGCTGTGGCCTGGGTCAGGGCCTGGACCTGGTCTGGGTGGGGGTGGGGGGTGGGGTTTCCCAGGAAGGCAAAAGGGAACAGTCGGGGCCACACGGTGCACTATGTGACTTTGGGTGTGTGGGGGAAGTAAGCAAGGATCTTAATGGAGAGGAAGGGAGAGAATGAGCTGGGACAAAGTTTTTCTTAACAGAACAGAGGAGTAAAAGTAGGAGATACTTATCCTTAACATCATTTTATAAGGAAACCAACACAATACCAATTATGTGACTTGTTCACAGCTCTAAAGCAAATGTCATGAATCTAGGAAGCAATTAAAGTTTACCACACTTTTACTTTACAGTTGTTAATTACTAAACAGGCAAGTATAAACTACTACTTCATTAAAACAAATCTACAAATCACATAGAGATATAAGAAAATAAAATATAAAAATAACTCTTAACCCTTTTTAAGAATGACACAAGAATATAAGTTTACCAAGCCAGAGGCTTCTTTATTTCCTCTCTTCTATTATGCCATATAACAGTACTCCCAATGGAGGTTCATTCATCTAGGTACCTACTGACTTGTCTCTATGTCAGAGGTTCTCAAACTTTTTGGTCAAAGGAACTCCTTTCCACTTTTGGAAATTACAGAAGACCTGAACAAGCTTTTATTTATCTGGGTTGTATCTATCCATACATGCTGTTTTTTTTTAAGTAAAACAGGATTTAAATATTTACTAATTAATTTTAAAATAACCATTGTTAACATAAATAATATTTCAAGTGAAAAATAGCTATATATATATATTTTTTTTTTTTAATTAGTGAGCAAAGTGACAGTTACATTTTTGTGAATTTCTTTTTCTCTGGCTTAATAGTAGATAGCTGGATTCTCTTTTCTGCTTCTGCATTCAATCTACTGTAATATACCATTTTTGTTTAAGTATGTGGAGAAAATCCAGCCTTAAACAGATATGTAGCTGGAAAAGAAAGAAGTATTTTACTAATTTTTCAGATAATTGTGGATATCATTCTATGACACCATACCAAAATTCAGCAAGTAGTAGTTTAAGGATTAGTTGCAGAAGGGAATCTAAAATTTTATCAATGAACTTTTGTACTCTGTTGCATTCAACTCCACTGGTATGAGTGATATGCATCCCAAGACATAAGTTTGGTTTAACATATGAAAATCAATAAATACAATTAACCATAGTAAGAGCCTAAAAAAAAACCCCATATGATTACTTTAATAGTTGCATAAACAGCATCTGACAAAATCCAACACTCATTCCTGACTTAAAAAAAAAAACTCTCTGAGAAAATTAGGAATTTAAGAAACCTTTTTTAACCTGAGAAAAGGCATCTAGGAAAAATCTACACCTAACATCACAATTAATGGTTTAAAACTGAATAAGAAAAGGGACAAGGCAAAAGATGCCTACCCTCACCATTTCCATTGGCATTGTATGGGAAGGTATAGCTATAGTACAATGGGGCAAGAAAAATAAATAGCTTCCAATCAGAAAGGAAGTTTTTGTCAGCAAATGAACATCTATGCTGGAAATCCTACAAAATTGTTACTAGAACTCACTGAGTTTATTTTTAGTAAGGTTGCTAGATATAAGCTTAATGCTGAAAAAACACTATTTTTTTATATTAGCTAAAAACAACTGGAAATTGAAATGTAAAAAACCATTTAAAACAATAGCATCAAAAATAATTAGGGATCAATCTAACTAAAGATGTGTAAGATCTGTACTTAGGAAACTATAAATTGCTGAGAGAATTAAAAGAAGATCTAACTATGGAGAAATACACTATATTCATGTAACAGAAGAATACTGTTAAGATTTCATTCCTCCCCAAACTGATTTACAGATTCTACACAATCTCAATAAAATTCCCAGCTGGCATTTTTGTAGAAAATGACAAAGCTAATTCTAAAATCCTTACAAAAATGTAAAATAAAGAAGCTGTAGGGGCCAAAATAACTTTGATCAAGAAGAATAAAAGTGAAGGAAAGAAAAGGTGTTCAACACCATTGTTAGGGAATTGCAAATTAAAACCACAGAGACACCACTAGGAGCTCTCATGCACAGCTGATAGAAGTATAGAGTGGTCCAATCGTTTTGGAGAAAGTTTGGTAGTTTTTTTTTTGTATCGTTAATGTACACTCACTTGAACAACATTATGGTTACTAGACCCCCTATTATCAAGTCCCCCCCACATACCCCACTACAGTCACTGTCCATCAGCGTAGTAAGATGCTATAGAATCATTACTTGTCTTCTCTGTAAATACTGCCTTTCCCGTGTCCCCCCCCCCTGCCCCTCCGCTACATTATATGTGCTAATCATAAGGCCCCTTTTCTCCCTTATCCCTCCCTTCCCACCCATCTTCCCCAGTCCCTTTCCCTTTGGTAACTGCTAGTACATTCTTGGGTTCTGTGAGTCTGCTGCTGTTTTGTTCCTTCAGTTTTTCCTTTGTTCTTATACTCCACAGATGAATGAAATCATATGATTCTTGTCTTTCTCCGCCTGGCTTATTTCACTGAGCATAATACCCTCTAGCTCCATCCATGTTGTTGCAAATGGTAGGATTTGTTTTCTTCTTATGGTAGAAGTATAGAGTGGTACAATCGTTTTGGAGAAAGTTTAGTAGTTTTAAAAAAAAGTTAATCATACACTTAACACATGACCTAGCCATTCTACTTCTAGGTATTACCCAGGAGAAAAGAAAGCATTATATCCATACAAAGATTTACATATAGATGTTTCATGTCACCTTTATTTGTAATAGCCAGAAACTAGGAACAGTCCAAACGTGTACCAACAGCTGAGTAGATAAATGATTGTGGTATATTCACACAATTAAATACCACTCAGCAATAAAAAGGAATGAACTAGCAATACACACAACATGGATGAATCACAATTGTTTAATTTCAAAGCCAGGTAATAAAAGAGTACCTACTGTATGATTCCATTTATATAAAATTCTAGAAAATGTAAACTCATCTACAGAGACAGAAAGCAGATCAGTGGTTGCCCAGGTACAGGGACCGGATGGAGGGATTTCAAAGGGCCACAGGGAAACTTGGTGGTGATGGATATATGTTCATTATCTTGACTGTGATGATGATGTCACACACATCAAACTTATCAAATTGTGTACTTTGAACACTGCAGCTTATTGATAACAATTATAGTTCAATAAAGCTGTTAAAAAATCCATTAATCTTGTACTTTGAATAGATATTTTACATACATAATTTTGTAGCATCATGCACTTGATCATTCAGAAAATATCAGTTCAATGAATTAGGCAGATCTTCAAATATTGGCACACTTCAGTACACAGAAATATCACAATCACTAATATTTAATCATCAATCTCCTCAGACAAGTCTTTAATTATCGGGAAACAAGCTCATGGCAATGGATACAAGTCTTCTAAAATTCTAATCATTGTTGGAAAGCTTGATTTTTACCACGGCCAACAAATACTGCCAGTTTTTTTCCTTGAAATGACAGGCTCACCTTAGTTAATTTTGAAGAAAATGTTTACCAAGTACTCAAGTCTGAATAATGTTTGTCAGTTGTTCTTTCACATAAAAATGGTGTTTTATGAGAAAAGCAGCTAGTTTAGTTGCAACTCAATCACTAAAATGCTTTTCTGGAAAGAACCATCATACTTCAGTATACAAGGTGCTTACTGTGTACCTCCCATTTCACCACTAAGAATATAAAAGAGTATACTCAACAGAGATTTATTACGATTAATAACTTTTACTGCTTCATCAAGAACATTTTTTTTTTAAATAATTTATTTTGGTATCATTATTCTACAATTACATGTGCAGTATTATGGTTATTAAACTACCCCCTTCATCAGGTCCCCCCCACCAACCCCATTACAGTCACTGTCCATCAGTGTAGTGAGATGCTATAGAGTCACTACTTGTCTTCTCTGAGTTGTACAGCCCTCCCCATGCCCCCCCAACATTACATCTGCTAATTGTAATGCCCCTTTTTCCCTCTTACCCCTCCCTTCCCACCCATCTTCCCCAGTCCCTTTCCCTTTGGTAACTATTAGTCCATTCTCATCAGGAACATTCTTAATTGAAAAAAACTGTTTAATTCCAAATGTACCGTGGGAAAGAATGTGGTGCCTATTGGTATAGTTTGGTGCCGCTGTCCTGATCATTGCTAAAGCACCAGAAATTTATTCCCCATGGTTTGTGTATCTTTGTGTAAACGTCAACATGGTAAAAAAGGCACAAAGCATCAGAGCATTATTATGAAAATAGTTTTGACCTCGCAGACTTGCTAAAATAAAACAGGCATGGGATCAAGGCTTCATAGACCACAGTTTGAGAACCACTGCTCTGTATCAAGACTTTTACAGACTATAAATACAAAGTAACTTTATAATTATTCAATTAAAAATTTTAAGCTTTAGCCACAGAGAAAAACCTTACTTTTGTGGGATCTTGTCATCCTATCAGATTTAGCAGATGCATCCTTAACTCGGTTATGATATTCTAAAAGGAATGTTCGTTCATGCTCAAAGAAATCATCTACATCCTATAGGATGAAAAGAAAATATGAACCTTTTCCACTTATTTGCTTTAGTGTAATACACAGATCATTTTATTGATAAAACAGCAGAGCTATCCTCTCATAATCAGGTGTTACATCAATCTCACCAACAAGTTCAAACTTTGATAGACATGTATTTCTATCTATCAAGTAAGAAATCTATGTTTTTGCAGCTGATGGCTTCAAGTCACCCATATAGTTCTTGGTCACATGTTATATGGTGAAAAAAATCGTGTTTCTGCCTCCACAATCCTGCTCCTCCAACAAATACATTACTGTCAGAGGGTGTGATCAATTGCTTTTGAGGAAAAAGGAAAAAAATTCTGATACACAAGTGAAAATCTATTTCTCTCGGGCTATTCTGTATTCTTTAGGATATTCCTAAAGACTTCCAGATGTCAGTCATTAGGTCCTCTCTGACTGCTTTGGGGAACCTGACAAATCAGCTATCTGGGAGCAATTACTGTATCACCCACTGTCTTCAAACTTTTTTGGAATGAAGCTAGATATACATTAAAACAGTTATTAACAGAACTTTCCTCCCATCTAAAATGGCAATTTTTTATTGAAAAAGCACCAGTTGAAATTATATAATTCGAGACCCACATCAACATAACACAAAAAGCAGGAAGTTAGTACCAACAAAATGTCATTAAAATCTGTAATGATGTGCATCAGTTTTCTTAACTGTAAAAATGCGGATGAAACTAATTTGCAGGGTTGTAGTAAAGATTAAATAAGAAAATGTTGGCCACTAAACATTATGTTGTATGTGTTCAAAAACATTATGATTTTACTAATAAACTCATCAAAATCATAATCAATACAGTGGTTTTCACTTAACGCTAAGAAAAATGTTCAATATTAATGCATAAGCAGCATCAAAATGGAGGTAGGCTGAGTCCTTATTAGAAAGTAGCTACAGCACATGCCCTGTCAAATGTATCTATCAATTGATGACCTATCTGAAAAATTGGAAGTATAAATCAAGTAAACAGTACTTCAGACTTACTTAATACCTGTAGAAGTATCTATAAAAACAGGCAGTGATGACAAAGCAGCATTATTAATCACTTTTTAAATATTTGCTTGATAATAAAAGCATTTTTTCTTGTATTTTAATAGAAGTCTTTAGATAAATCAATTCTTGTACCATTTTAAGAGTATCATTAAGGTAAAATTAGGTGTCATTTAGATAATTTAAATATTCTGACACATATTATCTCATTCAGTCTTTCCAACAATCCTGTGAACTAGGTGGGTATTATTAACCACATTTTCAAGATGGGAAAACAGATTCAGAGACTACAAAAGACCAGACTAAAACCTTAACTGAGCTCTTCTGACACCAAATCTGAACTCAGGTCTGCCCCTAACATTTGTAAGGCCAAATGGAGGCAAGCTCCTATTCATGCCCCACCCTGCAGCTCTATGAGGCACTCATTTGCATGTGGCCAAACACTCCATCCTGCAAATTGATCTCCTCAGCGCCTTTCCTCTTTCCAGCTGTCTGATGATCACCCCTTGACCACTCATGACATGCACACACCAGTGGCAGTCTACCCACTAGAGGATAAACTCAGGGAAGAAGCCCACACAGGAGCGGGAAGAAGGCTTGGGATTTAGGCAAGGAAATATGGGGTTCTAGATACGTGGAGCATTGTCTGGTTTAGAGGGCAGGGGTGTGGGTTCCAGGTGGGCAAACCCCCTTGGACCTGCAAACCTCTCAGCCCCAGGAGGAGGGAGCTCTCCGAAGAGTGGAACCCAGGGCAGGGGACCAGTTTCCCAGGCCAAAGGATTTTACTGTCCAAACATCTCTTTTACTCTAATATAATCTTCTGCACATCTGATATCTCAATCTAGCTCCCTCTTAAAAGAAGTAAATTCTCAAACCAATAATTGTTAATCAAATAAAAGCTTACCTTTACTCCTGAAACAATTACTCCATCTGCTGATTTAACCATGTTTTTAAAGAAATCTTCAAGTTTTTCTTTTTTATTTTTCCCTCGCACACTCAACTGAAAGAAAGGTGCATTTAAGTTAGCATTTCTTTTTAGATTACAAATAGAAAGTAATGCTTCCTTTATTCTCTGACATCAAAATGACAACCTCAAAAGGATCCTAGTTCTTAAACTTAATGAAGTGGCAATGTCATCAGGTATATCAGCAATTTTCAAACTTTAGGACATTAAAGGAGCTTGGCTTCACTCTCAATGATTCAAATTTAGTTCATCTACAGTAAGGACTAGATATCTCAAATTTCATAAGTATATTTGATAATTCTGTTGCAAATACCCCTCTTATACTTTTTCAAACACTATTATATAACAAAAACTAAAAATTTATTTAAAATTTTTTAGCTAAAATTTATTGCAGTACCATATACCATCATGATTCTATAATAGCCCTGAAAATACATTCTGAGAATTCTTCACTCTGAGCTCATCCAAATACCATCTCTTGCCCTATTTTGGGGATCAGCAACTTACAGTATAAGGGACAGAAAAGGTGACTTTGAATGGCATGAATGGTTATCTAAAGGCAAAACAGAAGCACTCTTTGACTTTATCTTTTGCAGCATAAGGGTGCCTCATAAAGGAACACCCCATCTAATGTCCCTACCTACTGCCATGGCAGCAATGTGCTTAACTTTATGTAAATGACTCACATATCTCTATTACTACCCGTAAGCTCTTTCCTGAGCCTTAGATCCTATTTCTAATTGTCTACATCCTATCTTTACATGGAGATTCTGCTAACCTCACATTAGATGACTCTAAAAGTACTCAATTTTTACTCTTCCTGGTTCCTTTTCATGGCCCCTTCATCTATCCAGTTTTTCAGATTTCTAAATGTTTCCTAAAACTCCATACCTCTCATCAAAAACCCTGACATAACCTACAACTTTTCTTTTTCTTACAGCTCAAATTCTATGAGCAAATGTCTGCAATCTGTCTCTTTCCCTTCCCACTGTCCTAGTAAAAATCATTATCTCTTGCCTAGACTAGTACACTGGACTAGTAGTTTGTATCACTCACCTCTTCAATCTAATCCATTCTGCTGCTTGCGGTAACTTTCCAAAATCAAATTCTAAGCATCTCTCCCTTACTCAATAACTTAACAGTTTCACAGTGTTCAGAGAATGAAGGCTCATCTCCTCTAGCATGGTATTCAAGACTTCTAACAATCTGGTTGAATGTACCTTTCCACCCACTACCCTAACCCCAACAGAACTATTCCAAATAGTTCTCAGAAGAACTTTCAGGTGCCTCTGTCCCTGAAACGGCACCTCTTCTCCCAAAAAAATTCTATTCAGAGTTAATTAAACATCCAAATAAAAAGCCATCTCTACTCTCTACATGAAACTCTTCCAGTTAGAATTCACTGCTCTATCTTTAGCTCTCCTAACACACTGTGCTATTTTTTTTACTTCATTTTTGATAGTAATTAATTATAACTCATTCACTTAACAAACCATTAACAGATGTGCATTACAGTCATGCCCTGTGCTAGGTATCAAGAATGTAAAGATGATGAAGAGGTAGTCACTACTCTTAAAGTAACTTATGATTACTTTAAGGAGGATACAGAGAAGCAAGCATATGATTAAATATAGTGTGAAGTATATATATAATGTTAGAGGTATCCATAGTGTACTAGCAGAACACCCAATGAACTACATACTTAGTGATGAGAAAGGTAAGAATAAAGGTTGAATGACCAGTTAGAGGCTGCTTTAATAACTCATAAGGATTATTAAAGTCAGAACTAATCTTTAGGTCTGGAGATAGAAGGAAGTGGACAAATTCCTAATATAGTAAGGGAGTAAAATTGACAGGATTTTGGTGATTCCTAATAGTAAGAGAGAGAAGTAGGAATCACGGGTAATTTTCAGGTTTTAAGTAACTGGGAGGGAGTGGCACCTTCTTTGAGATAGAGAATATAAAAAGGACACATGGGTTTTAAACAAGAGTTCACCTGAGGGTAAAATGCCAAGGGGACATCTAAATGGAGCTTGTCAGGAGACTGTGAAATAAATAGGGCTGGGACTCAGGAGCTATATAGATTTATAAGTTAGCAGCATATTAGAGTATCTGAAGCCATAGAAGTAATGAAGTCACTTAGGAGGATTTATAGAACTAGAAGTCTAGATAACTTCTAGACTTCTAGAGAACTTAATAAGGTACCTTTAGTAGGATCAGCTTTAAATGAACAGACATATGGAGGAAAAAGCCCATTAAGGAGACTGGGAAACAGACATAGAGTGAACGTAAGAGGAAAACTCAGTCATAAGAGATCCCAAAGGTAAGTACATGGGATCCAGCATAGCTAGATCAAAATGGAAAGGCACTATGTAATACACCATATCAACAGAACAAAGGACAGAAACCACACATTCACGTCAATAGATGTACTTTCTCATGATAAAAATACTCAACAAACTAGGAATAGGAGGGAACTTCTTCAACCTGATAAATTATTTATGATAAACCCACAGCTATCATAATACTTAAGAGTGAAAACAATGAATGCTTTCCCCTTAAGATCAGTGACAAAACAAGGATGTCTGCTCTTCTCACTACTTGTCTTCTATTTAGCCTATTTAACACTGTACTGGTTCTAACCAGAGCAGTTAAACAAGCAAAAGAAATGAAAGGCATCCAGATTGGAAAGGAAGAAGTAAAAAAAAAAGAAAAAGAAGTGTGGGCCAACAGGCACATGAAAAGATGCTCCACATCGCTAATCATCAGAGAAATGCAAATTAAAACCACAATGAGATATCACCTCACACCAGTTAGGATGGCGACCATCCAAAAGACAAGGAACAACAAATGTTGGTGAGGATGTGGAGAAAGGGGAACCCTCCTACACTGCTGGTGGGAATGTAAATTAGTTCAACCTTTGTGGAAAGCAGTATGGAGGTTCCTCAAAAAACTCAAAATAGAAATACCATTTGACCCAGGAATTCCACTCCTAGGAATTTACCCTAAGAATGCAGCAGCCCAGTTTGAAAGAGACATATGCACCCCTATGTTTATCGCAGCACTATTTACAATAGCCAAGAAATGGAAGCAACCTAAGTGTCCATCAGTAGATGAATGGATAAAGAAGATGTGGTACATATACACAATGGAATATTATTCAGCCATAAGAAGAAAACAAATCCTACCATTTGCAACAACATGGATGGAGCTAGAGGGTACTATGCTCAGTGAAATAAGCCAGGTGGTGAAAGACAAGTATCAGATGATTTCATTCATCTGTGGAGTATAAGAACAAAGAAAAAACTGAAGGAACAAAACAGCAGCAAACTCACCGAACCCAAGAATGGACTAACAGTTACCAAAGGGAAAGGGACTGGGAAGGATGGGTGGGAAGGGGAAAAAGGGGCATTATGATTAGCACACATAATGTGGGGGCGGGGGGCACGGGGAAGGCAAGGCAGTACAACAGAGAAGACGTAGTGATTCTATAGCATCTTACTATGCTGATGGACAATGACTGTAATGGGGTATGTGGTGAGGACTTGATAATGGGGGGAATCTAGAAACCACAATGTTCATGTAAGTGTATATTAATGATACCAAAAATAAAATAAAATAGTATTAAAAAAAAAGGAAATAGCACATGTAATTGTAGATTAATGATAAAATAAATTATATTAAAAAAAAAGAAATATATATTTGGACATTTAGATAACCAAATAAAAATAATGGCTAAAAAAAAAAAAAAAAGGAAATAAGTGTGGCTGCCAAGTGGTTGAGGGTTGTAGGAGATACCGAAGTTCAGGGATTTGATTTTCTGATTGGCTTCTACTTCCCTGTGAACAAGACCATTATCTGATCAAGAGGAATTGTGGCAAGTTGAAATCAGCTTTTATGGAAAATGGGAGAGAGCTGTCTAAAGTCATAACCTTGTCACACATGATAGAGCAGGCACTCTAGCTAGATGAGAAAGTAAAAACAAAAGTAAAAAGGCTAAGAGGGTCAAATGCAGAAGAGGTAAGAGTCTAGATGTATGGTGAATCAAAGAACAGATATAATGGGAACAGAGAAAGAGAGCTTGAAGGACAGAAGGCTATGGTTGGGAGTATAATACTAGGGCTTAAGCACTTGTAAGTGAGGCAAGGTCCTGGGGTGGCCACTCATGAGGTAGTAAGAGTTCAATGGAGGTTAGGGTTTTAAATAGGTTAAATATTTTATCTACTGTTACGGAGACGCAGACTATACCTACTGGAAACAGAAGGTGCGCAGATACACAAAGTAAAGCAATATGCTAAAGGCTATCATTTCTTACAGCAGTGACCATTTCTCATACAACTAAATGCTGGCACAAGCTTTTGTCTTGGAACAAGGTCTCTCAGATACCCCATGGCCTTTTTAGACTTCAAGACAACCTAGCCCTACTTCAATAGCTTGTCAGTCCCATGGCCTTCTAAAACTTAGATTAACAGAATGGCGGATACACATTTCTTTCCCAGCACCACTGAACTGAGCGAAGATCTGAGAAATAGCATTAGGAACAAGATAGAGAGAAACCTTTAACTTGGAGCCTAAAATCTAACGTGTTAACACAGTTGCTATTAATTATTTAAGGAATGTTTGCAAAACACTTTCCAGTCCATCTTTTTAAGGCTTTCTCTAAAATACTATTTACTAATATTAAAAGGATTATAATAATGCATCATCATTATCTCTATTAAGCCCATATTAGTTTGTAAGGAAGAAAAATCTACACTGGTGTGAAAAAATTTATGAAATCCTATGATTTCTAAAAGCTGTTTATTAAGCTAATGTAAACATTTAATAATCTTTCACTTATTATTTTAACAAATATTTATTTTACATCTAAATTGCCAAGCACTATTCTAAAATGAGACACAGTAGTGAAAAATTAAGTCTTACTCTCAGGGAGCTTAGATTTTTAGCAGAGGGAGATAGATAACGAATACATAAACACATTTTAAAAATACACATATATAACTTTAGATAGTACAAGGCTGTGGCAATGGGATAGAGCCTGGAGTGCTTGGACACTGCTTTAGCTCAAGTGGTCTTGCATAGACACTACCATGCCTCTTTATACCCATGCTGCTCTACCAACAAGGGCCAGCAACACCAGACTCATAAAGGCAAAAGGGTGATGCTGTAGCATTTTATCATGTGTTTCCGTGGGTTCTGTAGAAATCCTACTCATGAATCATTTTTACTTCTTGTATTCATGACACAGCCAGCATTCTTCACAACTTCTAGTTATAAACAACCACATGGCAGTACCACATACCACATATATGCTTGTGAAAAGTAACCATGCTTAAAGTGCTATATTTCTTTGAGTTACTTCATACTGTTCTCAAAAAACTATTTTCTCTACTGCTTGACTTAGGACATTTTTTCGTCATATCTACTAAAACCAAACCAGAAGGGTAAATTTACGCACACAAAATCCTTTGATCTTGATGTTGACTTGTAATTATTAAACCAGCATTATGCTACAATTGTTTCCTGCTAAAATTCTGAGTTAATCTTATCATCCAAGTACAGATCCTAAGATCTTTATCACCCATCCACTAAAAACTTTTTTGCTAACACCATGAATCAAGAAACGCTTAAAGTGTAACTAGCTCAATCTCTCTTCTTTGCACTGGTACAGAATTCTCAGGCATGGAGGGAATTAGGAGTGTTCAGCACTAAAGATCAGTTAGTTAGTTAAACAGATCAATAGTCAATGATTAACCCAAAAGTGATCTTTAATTCTTTAGCCCAAGCACCTCCTTGGAATTCTCCATAAGGCTTTAGAAGACTCCAAACTCAATTTAAGAGCACTAATCAATTTGATAACCGTATTTCTTAAGAAGTTCACAATTCAGGAAGAAAAATCAATGTCCCATGTAGGGAAATGACTTACTTACGTCTTCAAGTAACCTACTTAAGTTCTACTGAAATAGTGCATTATCACTGACGTAAGTGCCATTTTAAACTGTCTTGAAAAAAAAAAGGAACATTATAAATAAAGGCCTTAAGCCTTTTCTAATGACTCTAAAAATAAACTTGGATACTCCTTTAATTAATTCAATACTCACATCTTGATTATATTCCAAGAAGACATGGAAATTTAAATCTTTTCTCAGAATAGGATGGGCTGCCACACGACACAGGAACACTTCATGCATTGCAACAGTCTTCTTGAATATTGCCAAATATTCTCTAGAAACAATAAACAAAATTAAAGGTAAAACACTGTATCAACTAGAAAATCATCTGCAATAATATTTTCAACAAATACTTTGAATTATTCTAAATGCAAAATAAGAGACACAAAGGTATAATCCATGTAAACAAAGGTTTCAGTTAACTGTTAATGAAATATATAAAATCCAGCTCTGAAAAGACTTATGCTAGTTAATAGTTTTTATTACAAAACTGTTAATATTTTTAGGTTTTATCGACTTTTCTTCCTGTGGAAGTTGATGTTAAAGGTAACTATAAGGACATTTGTTTTCACCTCCAGAGAATATATACTACAAATTATTTGATACAATCTCAAGATTCATTTCTAGATAATTACTGCTTTTAAACACCTTTGTACAAAAAAAAAAAATCAAAACCCAAACATCAGCAAGCATATTTGCAACATTAACAATTACTTTCATCTAATGATACACACACACAAGAAACACACCGTGGAGAGACTAACTTTTGCCATTACATTGGAGAACTGTGTTTAAAATATTTTAATATCATCAGTGAATCACAGTGATCATATAGTAATACATCAGTGTGAAGAAAAAAAAAACTCATGGAAAAGGCCCAATATTCTTGCTTCAACTACGTGCAAGGAGTATAAGTATTACATACCAGCAAACCAGCAGGACCAATGTTGGGAGAAGTTTGATCTCTGTGAGGGTAGTCATTCAGTGAAGACAAAAAAGAAGGATGCAGAGGATGGAGGTACCAGTAGAATAAACCCAAGGTTCTCTGTTATCCAACCCCTAACCAGACCACAAAAGAATCATGATCAGGGCCACTGGAAAACCACAGATTCTTCAATATTAATGTGCTCTGCTAATTTCCAGTTTTCAGTCTTATGAATTATAAAAGTATTTATCTTATCAGACTGCTGTTTGCACCCAGCAGTGACAGAATTCTTAAAACATCTGTCACCTTACACTTGACAAAGACCTATTTTGCTAATTTATCATGTCAAGAGAGTTTAGCATTCTGAAGAGAAATCTAGTGGCAGTGTGAACATATGCTTAAAAATTGAAGCTAAGTGGAAGAGGAGAAAAGGAAATGCATGAAGGAGAGAAATGGCCAGAAAAAAGAATGATGGAGGTGATGATAATGCAAGGAAATTATTTCCTTGTCTAATTCTGAAGATACCGAAAAACAATACAGAGTAAATCCAAAATTATGTCAAATACTTAATACAAGGGGAAAGATTCTGTATTTTCAGCAAATACACTAAAAATGAAAAATTATATCAATTTTTTAAGGATTTAATACATTTCTAGTATATATGAAACCATAATACTCACTTAATGAAAAACATTTAAAAATTGTCCTCTTGTTACGTGGCTTCTAATCTTTTCCCTTTAGCCAGAAGCCATAGGCAGAGAAAAGAATAGGGGGAAAATTACATTTATACACACGCACACTTTAAAAAAAAGAAAACAGTATATGCAGAGTTGCTCAGTGCATACTTCAGTGAGAAATAGACGTTCTGGTTGTACACACGTGTTGGAAAAAAAGAGAACCAGGTTGGCAATGACTAAGACCTTGTAAATAAAAAATGATTTACATTCTACTTTAAGAAGTCATTCCCCTATTTGGATCCTTCACTTTCAATTTTCACAGTCTATTTAAAACATTAATTTAAAAACTTTACAAAGCAGACAATTATTCTATAATTTTCCTGTAGGCTCTGATCATGATCATTAGAACTGGTTGTGTGGCTTAAACTGGCATCTTCCAGAATGGGTCACAGTGGTGAAATGATTAAAAAGGATGGGATTATCAGAGAGCACCAGAAAAGGGCATTAAAACAAGCACAATTAACAAAAGCAACAATAAAAATCACATACGCTTCTAGTTCCTGTTTCATCTTTGTGAATTCTTCCTTTGTCATTGACCCTTCTCCTTCTCCAAGCTTCTGTAGTTTTTCTCTTGAAGCATCAAAATCAGGCCTTGGTGGTGCTGGTGGAATCTGTACAGAACCAAATCACTAATTTAAAGACGATTATTTCTTGCAGAAGTTGTAATACTGTTACCATAAAAGACTGTCTGGGAGAAATAAGACATCCTGAATGACCTGGGCCATCAGGAATACCCCAATTCAGAAAATTTGAGTAGGTCTAGAAATCAAGATCCTTGAGGTCCTTTATAACAAGGAAGAAATATATCAGAGCTCTATTTTCTGGTATTAGAACAGCAGTTCACAAACTTCAATCTGTGGATTCCTATGTGGCAACCTAGACTTCTCAAATGCATACATGCATTAATCTCAAGTGGACACTAAATGATATGGATAGCAAGTATGCACACCATTTTTCAAAAGTATATGAATAGTATGAGTAAGCACAAATTTTTGAAAAATTAATGAATTCATAGTATCTTTATGTGTATTCTGTTTCTGTAAATGAATGAATACTATCAATATGAATCAGCAAAGGACATTAAAAAGGATTCCTGATAAATTAGTAGTAGACTATGTAGACACCTAGAAGGGGCTAATGGTTACTAAGGGGGAGAGGTTGGGGTGGGTGGATGAGGAGGATGAGGGGGATAAAGGAACACAATAACTCCCATTCACAATGTAAATTGTTCAAGGGGATGGTAGCAAGCACAGAGAATACAGTTAATGATTCTGTAACACTGATAGATAGTAACAGCACTAGAGGGGGTGAGGATATAACATGGGTAACTGTTAAACCACTGTGTTGTGTACTTGAAACCAACAGAAGAATGTCTATCAACAATACTTTAATTAAAAAAAAAAAGAAGAAAACAAAAGGATTCCTGGATTGGAGGAGTATACCAGAAGCAGGAAGCAAGAACAAGACCCAGATTAATGACAAACCTCATTCTATTAACCCACAGTAAGGGGGTTCAGTAAGCACTTACCTTAAAAAGATCTAGCTGAAACATACCATTCAAGGAAAGGATATTAAGATAACCTATCTTAGAAGAACTGTTAAGAGGGAAATGATGGAAGATAGCAAGTAACATTAGGAGGAAGAAAAGGTTAAGCAGGGGAAGAGTTAAAACATGAATGACTATAAGAAAAAGATTACACCAAGGAAGCAACAGGGAAAGAAGCATCAAGTAAAGTTCAGCACATTCAATGATGCCCACACATGGCATTTACAATGTGCCAAGCTCAATGCTAAGCAATGGCATGTACAGATAAATAAAACATGGTCTTGATCTTTGAGGAGTGTTTAGTCTATGGAAGGAGAAATTAGTGAGAAATACCATCACACAAGAAGATGAAACAAAGGTGGAAACAGGATGGGAAGAGAGGAGCTTCCAGGTTGGTGAACACACTGACATGCCTGGAACGTGGAAGGTGGTGGTCTTGAGAGGGCATAAAAGCTCTGCACGAACCCCCATCCCCACATCTCTTATGCATCCTTTCCTTTCAGCCATTCCCAAGTTGTATCCTTTATACAAATGGGTAATTAAAAAAAAAAGATACAAGAATGCACTGCCAACTGTCCACCAAACTCTGAGCTGTAGAAAGAAAAAGAAGCAAATGACCAAGAAGGAATGGTCATAGGATGGAGATGGAATCAAGTCAGGATGATTTTAAGGAAATTAAACTACAGAAATCTGAATGTGGTCAACAACTGAGGTACAAGTGGTGCACATCAAGATTCTAAAAGAGCCTCTCTGTCTACCTGAGGAGTCAAAGCCAGTATGGTTTCTAATATCCCTTGATTAATCCCTAGGACCAGCCCATTTCAATTCTAATAAATAGTAAGAATTTAAGGTTAAATGAGGGAACATAACATCTATCCATATCCCCACATTCTGAAACCAGACAACTCAGGATAAAAGGTGTAGTCAAATATGTTTTGTAACTGGACATTTTTATGAATTACATTACTTCACTAAAAATGTTAAATAAGATGTCAACACATAATAAAATTTCTCTGAAAATTAGAAAATGGGATTAAAATGGAACCTCAACACTTACAATGTAACCTGCGTAGTCTTCATTTTCAACGAAGGAATCGTGAAGCCAGATAAATTCCTCATGTTGTCGAACAACAGAAAACTCATTTTGTTTAAAATTTGGCAATGAGCTCTGCAAAAATAGAGATTCTTTCAAGTTTTTTTTGATAAAAATCAAAATTACACTATAAAGGTTTTAATAAACATTTTATATGAAAGACTACCAATGCTTTTAAACTCTATTATGAAAACCCTGAGATACCCAAAATTATCCTAGAAGTCTTTGGAGAGAATGAGTTTACTACCTCTTCTTATATTATACTGCTACCATTACTTAAAAGATATCCTATTAACATATACCAAAGTCAACTTTTCAAAGTAAAATTGATCTGCAATCTGAAAATGTGCCCGAGGACTGAAATCTCAAAAGAAAATAAATGTTAATCTTAAGAAGTACATTTCCCTAAAATTTCTTTGTTAAAGTAGCAGCAGTGCATTATAAGCTAAATTATAAGCTTTCTTTCTAATTACATTCAAAATCAAAGTTTAGGGGTGTGCTGGGGTTTCAGAAAAACAAAGTTCCAGTCAATATATTATTATTATATATGTAACATTAACACAATAAATTGCTAAAATAATACAAGTACAAAATCACATTTACCTTTGTGTGTACAGTGAATTTTACTTTATCTCTTTCACTAAGAGCATCAGAAATGTCTACCTGCAGAGCAGCATCACTTTGAAGATCTACATTTATTGCTTTAAGCTAGAAAAAGAAAATATCTTAGTGAAAACTCTGTGGGCTTTTATATAATTTCACTCTTCCCCCAGATATTAAGACAATGCAAAAACAAAACAAAACTAAAATTACAGAAGAATCTTAAATCTAAAAAAGTGCTCAAGTTCATTTAATTTACATATATCATATATTTTTGGGGCAGGTGCTTTGGGTATGTTATTATTGTGACCAGTTTTCATTCTACACCATTCAACTATACCTTGGCTTTATATGAGTCAATGGGCTAATCATGATTCATTAAAGTTTCACCCAAAAAGTAAACTTCGCCAAGAGAGTCCATTAATGTTTAACTGTTCTAAAGTTAAGGAATGAGTCTACCTTAAAGAACAACAAAAATATAAAAGGAATACTGGCCAATAATTTTAATTCTATTGCTTGTTTTAATTCAGGAATAGACAACGGAACTATTAGTTAAATATGTTACACGTGTGTAAATGCTAAGAAAAATGTTAATATACAGTAAATACTCTAATTCCTGTGATATAATACATTCAAAGAATTGGATCTGTTCTCTATTAAGAGCTTCATTTACTAGTCTGTTAGAACACTCTTCCACTTAAAATTCTTACCATAATTCTACTTACAATTCTTAAACTCCATCCATTTTTCTTCCCCTTCAAACAAATAAACATTCTAACATTTCTGGGTAATTTGGAGATTTATGAAAGAATCAAATACACTAAGTGACAAAAGAACGTTTTAGCAAGCTGCAAAAGATGTGAAATATTTAAAGTCTAATTAACTAGCCTGCTTCAAATACTCTAGTTTGTAAAACCCAGGGAATTTTGAGGAATCTCATCTAATCATTATTATTTCAAATTTCAATTACAATGTCAGTGGAAAAATGCTGGAAACAAAATTGTTTATGATTTCAATTATATTTTAAAAAGTGCATGCATAAAAGGCTTATAGGGAACAACAAAATGTAAACAGCAGTGGATTTCCTTCATGTTTTCCTTTATTTTAATTTTCTACAATATGCACCTATTACTTTTGCAAATAGAAAAAAAGTAAGCCTTCTTTAAATCCTGTGATTAAAAAATTAATTTTGTGAAGTTTTTCATCAAATAGTGTGTTTAAGTTTATTAGTAATGAAAAAAGTAACACACGGTTTCATTTGTACTACTGGTTCTAGATTAAGTAGACATGCTTAAAAAAATAAGTATCATTACATAAAATCCAACATAAGATTCATAGAAGAAATTAACCACTCTTTAGATAGTATGCTACTACAATGGTCTTTTACAAAAACTTTGAGAACTTTAATAAGCTTTAAGTTAAATTTTAATTAGTAATCATACTTTTTAAGTTTATGCTATAAATACATAAAAACATTTAAAAATGTTTAAGAAAATCGTTTCTGTACTCAATGCTATATATAGCCCGCTGTCTGGTAAAAGAAACTAAAAGTTACTTGAATTACAAAGAAGTTTACTTATACATTTTCCAACTACTTTTACTGGAAACACCAGCAAGTACTCTGCTCTGTAATTGGTTTTCTCGTTTCTATTTGGTCTCATCTGGTCTTCATACTGTCCTTCCTACCTCTTCCAAACACTTACATTAATTCTAGTTTAAGAAATATTTCCTTTTTTCACATTCAGGCCACTTTTAAGAGATTTATTGTGGTAGGTTAAATAATGCCTCCCCAAAGGAGAGCTACATTCAAATCCCTGGAACCTGCGGATCTTACCTTACCTGGTAAAAAAGGACTTTGCAGGTATAATTAAATTAAGGCTCTTGAGCCAGGGGGATTACTCTGGATTACTCAGGTAGGCCCGAAAAGCAATTACATGTAATGTATACTTTTAATAGAGAGGCAGAGGGAGATTTGACACAGACAAAAGAGAAGGCAATGTAACTACATAGGTGGAGATTACAGTGATCAAGCCACTTCTGGCAGCCACCAGAAGCTAGGAGAGACAAGTGCTGTAACTAATTCTTCCCTAGACTCAGAGAGCATGGCCCTGCTGACATCCTGATTTCAGCTCAGTGATACTGATTTCAGATTTCTGACCTCTAAGAGAATAAATTTCTGTTGCATTAAAAGCCATCAACAGCATAGCACAGAGAAGACAAGTAATGACTATAGCATCTTACTATGCTGATGGACAGTGATTGCAATGAGGTGTGTGGGGGGCGCTTGATAGTATGGGTGAATCTTGAAACTACAATGTTGCTCATGTGAAACATTCAAAACATTGTATATCAATGATACCTTAATTAAAAAAAAAGCCATCAAGTTTGTGGTAATTTGTTACAGCAGCCATGGGAAACTTTTGAAATAACAACCTTGGCACTTCTCCACTTCTTATGTTTTCACTGCCTAGACTATTTCTCAAACACAAATGGTAAGAATAAACCTGGGCACCTGTTTATTTAAACATAAAGAATCCCAGGTCCTATCACAGACGTATCAAAACAGAATCTTTGGGGAAAAAGCCTTAAAAACGTATTTTGGGAACAATAACCAGATTTTCTGGGTTGTCTTTGACATTCTGTCAAAACGTCATCTCAACTGCTAATATTTTAATGATTATATAAAATATTTTTGCCAGATTTCTTATCTATATGTACATTTTCAAAAACATTTAACTGCTGCTCTATCAATCTGGAAACACACCTTTTAGGATTTCTACATTTGAATAGCTGTTATTCATTTTTCCAATTTAAGATTATTCAAATACATTAAAATATTTCTCCTTCTTACATTTCCTTATCCTTTGTATACCAAATACATGTCTTCCTGACGCCCCACTCCCCACCTTTTTTCGGATAATACACCTGGCTTTTTAAATTTTTAACTTTCATCAGTAAAAAAGTTCCTACATTATATATTTACCACTTTTGGTTATGGATTCCATTTTTTTAGGTATAGTTTACATACAATGAAATGCAGATTTTAAGTACACAGTTGGAAGAGTTTTAAAAACATGCAAGTTACACCCCTGTAATCATCACCATAATCAAGATATGGAACATTTCCATGCCCCCGAAAGTTCACTTCCTTACTTTTATGCCTCTACTTCTTTACTTTCTAACTCATTTTATGTTTTCTCTTGTATGCCTTATGGAAAGCATGTATCCATTCACATGGTCTTAACAGCTATTAATTCAATCTACAATGTGTCTTTTTCATTCTCATACCCAAATAGATTTTTTCCCATTTCCTGAGACTTTGGAACAGAGCAGATAAAAAGGTAAGTTTGTCTTGACAATAAGACTTGCTTCACACGCATAAGGATTTTTTTTAAGTCCTATTTCTAATAACTAAGATGAATAATGGAAAAGCCAGCTGAGAAAAAATCATCCCCAACATTAATACAAATTTTCACTGAAAGCTAATCTATCATTAATTCATCAATTCTAATGTGTCTTTTTCACATTTTAACACACATAAAATAGGGATCCCTTGCAATTGGTAGCAAATACAGTTTAACTGGCAGTTCTTTCTTCCTATACATTAAAGTATATCTTCCAATCAATTGCACCTTAGATTTGATAAAATATATTGTAACTTTACTGTTAATTACATAAAATGTACAGATCTTCCAGGCAGATTTTATTCTTTTAGAGAAAAGTCAATAATTGTAGAGAATTTTTAGTAAGACAGTCAAAGCAAACAAATGTGATTCACCAACATTTTTTTTTTTGATTCACCCACATTTAATCAACTTTCTTCAACTAGGAAGGTCAGTTTGAGGAAATTCTATTTAGACTACATTCACTGGTTTAATCCTTATCCAAGCCAATAAATTTTGTAATTTTTTTTTTTTCTGTCAGGGACTGACTAGGTTAAACATTCATGTCATGGTCAAGACAGAAACTAGGCTGAGAAAAGGCAGTAAGCAACACAAATACAATCATTAGAAAAATAATGTAAAGACATTGCCCTATTGCTGATCAATTCTCCATAAATAATTACTTAGTAAAGAAGACATTCACTATTACACTAAGTTGTTTACTATATAAAGTATCTACCTTAGAACATTCCTAAAAATTCAGTTCCTTGTCTTTTGCCAGAAAAGCAAATGTACAGAGATGGATGGGTGGATGAAGGAAGAAGAAGAAAAGAAAAATAGTTCTGATTGTTCCAATAGCCTCCCAACTGTTCTAGTAGGTAGAAAGGCAGACATGAGCGGGGAGGGGGTTGGTTGGGGACTTTGACTGGTGTTTACATTCACAGATGTCTGTTTATATTTTAAACATTCCACGTAAACTGTTCTCGGGATGTGGGAAGTGAGGGTATAGATAACAGGTCTGCCAAAACTGACTGGTTCCAACACCGAGAAGTTGACTCCAACTTCCCCTCAAAATACATTATTTGTCCATTAGAATACTGAAAGTCACACCCTTTGGCACCATGACAGTTGAGGCAGACCTAAGGACAAAGAGAGGACACCACCCTATTTTCCCCCACCCTGATATCCCCTCCCTAATCCAAGAAAACTCCACATATTCCAGTAAGTATTCCACCCACCATTGCTTAAATTCCAGCTATAAGACCACCCAACCCGAACCCTACCCTGCCACTGATTTCTGGAGCATGCTGAACTCCCTCAAGTGTGGACTCACTTTATTAAACTACCCTTTGCATAACTGTTCAACCTGTTGGTGAATTCTTTCTACATTAGAGTCAAGAACTCTCTCTGGATCGAGGTCTCACCTAATGCACAGAGAGATCTCCCTGGATTGGATTGCCCAACAACACAACTGGTCTCTTTGTTTCTGCCCTTTTCCCTCTTCAATCTATTCATTATAGAGCCACCAGAATGATCCCATTAAATTAGAAATCATTCCTCTGCTCAAAACGTAAGGGGTTCTCACTTGGAGAAGAGCCAAAGTCCTTACAGTGGCCCACCAGACCCTAAAAATCTGCATCTGCCATAGTCTCTCTGGCTAATCTACTCCTCTTGTTCACTGCAGCCCTGCCACATGGCCTCCTTGTTCCTTGAACACAGGCATGCTGACACTTCAGGAGTCTTTGCACCCATGGTTCCCTCTACCTGGAACATTTTGCCTGCGGACATCTTTCTGCACGGCTCACTCCTTCATTTCCTTCAAGTCTTTACTAACATATCACCTTCTCAGGAAGGCCTTTCCTGGCCAACCTATTTAAAACTGCAGCTCTCGTGGACACTGAGAAGTGACCAGTGGTTACTATGAGGGAGAGGCTGGAGTGGATAGGTAGGGAGGATAAGGGAGATAAAAGGGAACAAAAATTCTCAGTCAATATAAGTTGGTCACAGGGATAGTAGTAGTACAGCATGGAAAATAGAGTCAATCAAAAAAAAAAACTGCAGCTCAAACTCCTCCACCCCCAAACAATCCCTATCCTTCCCTCATTTTTTTCATAGCACTTATTTATCATCTATTATGTTTTATTTATTTTCTTAATGGTCCTCCTTGTCAGTTTTATGAGGACATAGATTTTTTTATTAAGGTATCATTGATATACCTGATGATAAATCTTATGAAGGTTTCATATGAAAAACATTGTGGTTACTACATTCACCCATATTATCAAGTCCCCCCCATATCCCACTAAAGTCACTGTCCATCAGCATAGTAAGATGCCAGAGTTACTACTTGTCTTCTCTGTGCTACACTGTTTTCCCCATGACTCCCCCAGATCATTTGTACCAATCATAATACCTCTCAATCCCCTTCTCCCTTCCTCTCCACCCACCCTCCCCCTTTGGTAACTGCTAGTCGCTTCTTGAAGTCTGTGAGTCTGCTGCTGTTTTGTTCCTTCAGTTTTGCTTCGTTGTTATACTCCACAAATAAGGGAAATCATTTGGCACTTGTCTTTCTCTGCCTGGCTTATTTCACTGAGCATAATACCCTCTAGCTCCATCCATGTTGCTGCAAATGGTAGGATTTGTTTTCTTATGGCTGAATAATATTCCATTGTGTATATGTACCACCTCTTCTTTATCCATTCATCTCCTGATGGACACTTAGGTTGCTTCCATATCTTGGCTATTGTAAATAGTGCTGCCATAAACATAGGGTTGTACATGTCTTTCTGAATCTAAGATCTCGTTTTCTTTGGGTAAGTTCCTACGAATGGAATTCCTGGGTCAAATGGTATTTCTATTTTTAGTTTTTTGAGGAACCTCCATATTGCTTTCCACAATGGTTGTACTAATTTACATTCCCACCACCAATGTAGGAGGGTTCCCCTTTCTCATTGCCAGCATTTGTTGTTCCTTGTCTTTTCAATGTTGGCCATCCTAACTGGTGTGAGATGATATCTCATTGTGGTTTTAATTTGCATTTCCCTGATAGTTGGTGATGTGGAGCATCTTTTCATGTTCCTGGTGGCCATCTAGAGGACACAGATTTTTGCATTGCGATATTCCCTCAACAAAAATTCATTGAATGGAAAGGAGGGAAGAGTAAAAAAGAAAGGTGGTAACCATAACTGGGCTAAAAAATTGTTTCCAGGTAATTATAATACAATCAATGAAAAGCCCAAGGAGACAGAAGTAAATTCTGCTAAGCTCTTTAATTCATGCCACATTTTAAATCTATTTAACTCTTAGATCAATTGTGATTTTATCACTCCTGTAATACATCATTTCCATTAGTACTACATGCCTGTATACCCAGCAGTCAAAACAATGGTTGATGGTACATTTTCTGGAAATGCCTTTGCAACCAGATTTCCTTTCATATACCAGAAATGCAAAATATTACTAAGGTCACATGATATGTCATTGCAATGCCTTTCCTGCTGATCTTGTCAACTCCCGTAACTCTTTTGACATATGTGGCTTGCAAACTCCCACATTTAGGATTAATTCAGTCATCAACTTTTCTTTGCTTCTACATTTTGAACTGCTGAGTGTGGTTAGAGAGAAGTCACAAGTGGCATTTGCAACCAGATTTCCTCTCACATATCACACCAGAAACAGTAAAACACAACTAGGGTACCACTAATGGTGTCTACCTATACATTCCTTCCAAGTCAAAGTTATTATCACTGGTAGTACAAATATAACACTTTACTTTTTAGACAATATGTTAACATACATTTATTTAATAAACTTTTTTTTAGCACTTATATGCAAACAATTGTCTTGGGTATTGAGGAGAACACAAAAGAAACAAAAAGTCTTGCCTTCAAGAAGTCTGCAGTGAGAAGTCAATCAACTTTATGTAATAAAACACAAAATTAAATGTTTACTGTTCTTTTCTCCCTACCACTTCCATTATGTGTACATTTGACTGTATCAATACCTCCAGTCCTGTGACCTTTCTATGTATCTCTAGTCTGTTAGCACCTTCTCTGCTTTCCTCCTTTTTGAATCCATTCCATGGTACATTACTCCAATACCTTTTTTGCTGGTCATGTCAACTCCCATTGCTCTTTTGCCATACCCAGCTTGCAAATTCCCACACTCAGGATCAATATAACCATCACCTCTCTCTGCTTTCTGGGCTGCAGAGTTTGGCTAGAGAAAAGTCTTAACCGTCTATACCCGTCTGTTATAAGTTAAACTGTATGCAAATTGCAGTAGGCTCTTAAAACCACTCAGGAGTCCTGAGCAGATCTGCCCTGCTCCTGTTCTGATTCCCTTCAGCAGCTACTTCAAACTTTAATGCCATAAGCCTCTACCACATTTCCACCCTGACTGAACAAGTGACCTTGCCTCCCACATCTCAAAAGAAACACCAGCAGCTGCTTTTCCCTCAGACCCACCAGTAAATTTTTGTACAAATAAAGCTAACCTCACCATCTTCTCCAGTCTCAGAAGTGGTATCCTGGGGAAGGCTGAGCTGTCTGTTCACTTGAGCATTCCACTTTCGCGTCTGCTCCAAGAACTGCTTATGCCCTGCTCTTCTCGTCAAGGTAGGTTTGGTCTCACAAAACCTTCACATAGTGAGTACTTAATTTCCAAATTCAGTACGTTTCAGTATTCTTGACCTCTCTACATATTTGCCTTGGTGACCACTTCCTTGAAACTCTCTCAACTTCTGGAGACTCCTCTTTCTGCTCCTACCCTTTTCAGCCCTGTGAATTAGTTCAGTTCTTCCCCTTGGCCCACTGGTTTCCCCTGGGTTCTATCTAGCCTTGGCAATCTCAGCCGTTCTTTCCTACTAACTCCATTCTAAGTTTCCAATCACAATTTCAAATTACCAAGGAGACATAACCACCTGGATGTACTTATTAAAAAAATCAAATGCCTTCAAAGTGCCAACCTCTGTCCTAGGTGCTAGGGATAGACCAGTGAAAAGACGTAATTCTCATCCTTACAGATCTTATATTTGTCTGTTAAAGATAGGGATTAGATGCCTCATAGGCCCTTCAAATCCAACATCTCTGAAACCAAACTCTGCTCTTCTCTCCTATATTTCTCATTTGCTCCTTCTCCTCTGCCCAGACCATATTCAGACACTATGCCCTATCAACTCTACCTCCTAAACATCTCTTTGCTATGTCCCTTCCTTCATCGCCTCTAGGGCCTTATTTCTATCTTTATTATTTCTCATCTGGACTACTACAATAGCCTGTTAACTGGTTTCTCTGTTTCCTCAAAAGAAGAATCAACCCACCCCTCTACATCAGAGTAATCTACAGTGCTATTTTCATCTGGGCATGTCTTTCCCAGCTTAAAATCCCTCAGGACTTCCCACTGCCTGGAGTCTTTATCATTATGCACTTTACACTCTATCTGTACTACCCATATCTACCCCTGCTGCCTGAAGAACAGTGCTTCAGGTGGAACCAAATTAACCTACACATGTCATCCTCTCTGCTGGCAAGCCGTCCCCCTTCCCCAAGAGCTCACAAAATTTCTGATCAACATTTAAGACTTAGCTCATTTAGGTGATTGCATACTGGCTAACAGCCCTGAGCTCATACTGGCTGTATGACCTTCGGCAAGTGTATTTACTCTCTCTGAAGCTCAGTCTTCCTTTCCAAAGTAGGAGTAATAGTAGCAACTATTTTACAGGGACTTAAGAATTGGGCTAATATATGGAAAATTCTCGGCATGCAGTAAGTGCTCTATCAGTTGAGAAGCTATCATGTCTTCACCATTCTTCCTTCAGAAATTAACCACTCTCTCCCCTTTGTACTTCCATGGCATTTTATCCTAAGTCCCTCACTACACTGTGATGGCCTCAGAGCAGGAACTTTTCTCTTTTTCCTCTGCCAACATTCATCTTCTTATCCTCTGCCAACACAACCTATGTCACTTTTTATCTGAAGTTAACTATCAATAAATGTTGAATGTGTTTAAGCTAAATGCTGTGTAGGTACAAAAGAAATGCAAAAATCTAGGCCCAGTCTTAAAAGATAAGTCAAATTTCAAGTGAAATAACCCCACTCCATAATACTGAAAAGTATGCATAAGGTGCACATTGGGCAATGATAAGCAGGCAAGAATACACTTAGTGTAATTCAGATGGCCAACAGGCACATGAAAAGATGCTCCACATAGCTAATCATCAAAGAAATGCAAATTAAAACCACAATGAGATATCACCTCACACCAGTGAGGATGGCCAACATCCAAAACACAAACAACAACAAATGTTGGCAAGGATGTGGAGAAAAGGGAACCCTCCTACACTGCTGGTGGGAATGCAAATTAGTTCAACCATTGTGGAAAGCAGGGTGGAGGTTCCTCAAAAAACTCAAAATAGAAATACCATTTGACCCAGGAATCCCACTCCTAGGAATTTACCCTAAGAATGCAGCTGCCCAGTTTCAAAAAGACAGATGCACCCCTATGTTTATGCAGCACTATTTACAAGAGCCAAGAAATGGAAGCAACCTCAGTGTCCACCAGTAGATGAATGGATAAAGAAGATGTGGTACATATACACAATGGAATATTATTCAGCCATAAGAAGAAAACAAATCCTACCATTTGCAACAACATGGATGGAGCTAGAGGGTATTATGCTCAGTGAAATAAGCCAAGCGGAAAAAGACAAGTATCAAATGATCTCACTTATATGTGGAGTATAAGAACTAAGAAAAAAACTGAAGGAACAAAACAACAGCAGACTCACAGAACCCAAGAATGGACTAATAGTTACCAAAGGGACAGGAACTGAGGAGGATGGGTGGGAAGGGAGAGACAAGGGGGAAAAAGGGGCTTTATGATTAGCAGATGTAATGTTGGGGGTCGCGGGGAGGGCTGTACAACTCAGAGAAGACAAGCAGTGATTCTATAGCATCTCACTATGCTTATGGACAGTGACTGTAATGGGGTTGGTGGGGTGGACCTGATGAAGGGGGTAGTTTAATAACCATAATATTGCACATGTAATTATAGACTAATGATACCAAAATAAATTATAAAATAAATAAATAAATAAAACAATATAAATGATAAAAAAATGAGTAATAGGGATAAAAAATTTTAAAAGAAAAATACATAAATAATATAGTCACTAAAAGACCAAAAAAAAAAAAAAAAGAATACACTTAGTGGCAGGGGTCGGGGAATTAAGGTGGGGGCACACTGAGAAATGAAACCAGCCTGAAAGGGTTTTGTTTAATGCTAGCCTAAGGAGTTTGGACCTTACTGCAACAAGAATTAGGTCCAACTAAGTCCTTTTGACTAGTGGTGCTATATGAGTTAATCATTTTAGTTAGCTAACTAGAAGTAATATAAAGGCTAAACTGACAAGTAGAAAGACTGGAGACAGAGACCAATGACAGGTACTAATACAACCCAGGCAAGAAATAGCACGGATCTTAACTGGGCCATGCAAATGGAAGATGAGATAAACAACGTTTCCAAGATGAAATAAAAAGGCTTCAGTGACTGTTTTGATATGGGGATGAAGGATATAACTTGCAGGTTTCTTCCCTGCAAGACTGGAAAGTGATGACATTAATGAAGATGGAATACAAAAGAGAGGAGCAAGGCTAGGAGCCCAGAAGAGGTATAGTTATAACACCTGAAATAATTTTGAAAACACCAAACGTATTATTTAGAATTCAAATCAAATGCTAAGACAACTATGCCATCAGGCTGGTGCTCACAGCTGCTATTTAACAAGCACATCAGAGCAAAATGTGTCTAGTTCAAAGGGCTTGTTTGTTTACCAAGTAATACATCACTGTCCTTCATTTAGGGAAAAAAATACCTTCTTATGTAGAGGTGTAGCTGAAAAAATAAAAAAGTAGGAGCAATTTTTAATATTCCATTATTTCTTAGAGACTGCCTTTTAAGTTTCTTACAAAACAGTATTTTCTTAACCCTGCAAGTTTGTCTTCTGTTCTAAGTATCATGATGAAAATTTAAGGCTGCTTAAAAGTTTATGTTAAAATATTGACTTTAATTTTACCCGCTGCTTTGCATGTCCCCTCTGCAACTCCTTTCAAAATATGCACTTCATGTTTTTTTTTAATGAAGACTATCTTTCTTAAAAGGCTGAATAAGATAATCTAAACTAAAAATGCAATGCCTGTAGGTTCTAATTATGGCAATCTATTTCTATCAGGACAAACACAATATAAGGAAATTTAAACAGGCCTGTTCTGAAATGAGGAAATACAGTAACTCTGTGCAGCTGTAATCAAACTCCAGTGCACAACAGAATCTTCATTGGTGCTTGCTGTCCTTCCCACCTCAAGAAATTCTGATTTACTAGAGTGTGGATCCAGAAACTTTTGATTTTCAAACACCCCAGGTGATTCTGATGCAAGTGTTTCAAGACTACTTTTGAGAAATACTGCACTGGCTCTGATGTCAGAAACAGAGTATAAAGTCTACGTCTCCCACTCAGTGGCTGTGTGACCTCAGACTACCTAGTCTCTCCGAGCTTCAGACTTCTAATATGGAAAAAGTGGGTACTAAAAGCTTCACAAAGCTCCTATATATAGACAGATAGATGATAGATAGATAAGATGATATATAACAGATATAATGAATGAGAGGATATAATAAAACAATGCTTATACAGTGCTTAACACAATGCCCAACTATAATTATTACTATGATTCACTCAGTTCCACAGGACACAAATAAGAACTAGACATGATATACATACTTACTATGACATTCTAAGTGCCTCTACTTCACGGAAATTTTTTTTTTCCAGTTTCATATTAAAATTTTCATCTAAAGATTCTACAAGAACTTCCTGGTCAGGCATACTTTGTCTCCCTCTCCCTTTAGTTTTGTAATACATGAAACAAGTTTTGGACACATTCTTAAGTGCTTCTAGTTCCATAAGTAAATCTTCACAGAAGAATAAGGCTATGAACACAAATATTTACCAGAAAATACTCTACTTTTCATATCAACAACTCAAAAAATTAATACTCTTACTGACCGTAGTCAGATTTTATGAGAGCAAATCCTGTTTGCTTTTTCTGATAAACCACAAAAATTAGACACAGTTATCTAAATAAAGCCCAATGCTTTATATTTTAAAATACCAACTTAACTGTGCTATAATCAATTCTTCTCGTTTCATTAAACAATTCTGGTTTCCCCTATTTTAAAATCCAAAATATAATTTATAAGGGGTCATCTAGTTTCATTCTCATCCCAGAAAATGTGTATATCCACATTACTTATACATACACACGCTGTTTTAAAATTCTTTAATTTTTTAGAAATAACCAGAAATCCTGTATGATACTTTCACACTAACTAGAAGCTCTGAACAATGCTTTTGTAAAAACTAAGAAATTTTTTAATTCATTGTTTATGAAATAAAAGTATGCAGCACCATCTGCATCTTTACCATTTGAAGGTTTTGTAAAGGTCATCATTTAATACTACCTCATTTTTCATTTAAAAAACAATATTCTAGAAGAGTATCTTATCACCTACCAAAAACCAACGAACAGTTGTGTCTCTCACATTATCCAAGATGAAGAAGTAAAAGCAAAATGGAAAACTAAAGTGCAGGCTGTTAGCTCTGCCATTGTAGCATAAAAGCAACCACAGACCATGTGTAAATGAATTGGCGTGGGGGTGTTCCAAGAAAACTTTATGAACATTAAAATTTCAATTTCGTATAAAAAATAAAGTGCAGGCTGTTAAATGTGAAGGAACCAAGGAACCTTGCTGAGCTGCAATCATAATATATCAATATTTTCCAAGTGCTCACTAATACAAGGCACTATACAGAATAACAATCTTCAGCCAAGGCAAATGGGGGGAGAAGTGGGAGTGGATGATCGGAGCCCTGGAGGCCCTTTCTGAAGTGGAATGCAAGTGGCCTCAAAATAATATCAAGGGAACTCTGCAAAAGATGTTATTTTTTGGACATTAAGAAACATAAAGATACCATGGGCTACTAGCACTTTGCAAAATCTGGCAGGATACTGGAGAAGAGTTAAGACTCGGAGACTGTAAAATTCCTTCCAAAAGGTAATTTAGAACAAGCCTGTACTGTACTGTATCTGTTTCCGTGGTCAGCAACCGGTCGAGAGGTCCCCAAGGGGGGAAAACTGAAGGTACAGCTTGGAAAATCTGAGAATGGGTTTTCATAGCTACCGAAGTGGCAAGGGTTGGGGGCTCCAGCTCCGGCCTCCTCTTCCCACCTGCCCAAGCCCCGGGCTGGGAGGAAGTCCGCCCGAGGGTCCGAGCCGGAGTGAGGGACAAGGGAGCGGCCGAGGGTCCCCAGGAAATCGAGAGAACCCGAGAACCGAGGCGCCGAAGGAGGAAGGGCTACAGGAGGGCGGGGCGCGGTGCAGTACGGAAACGGAACAGAGGACGGCGGAGAACCAGTGCCGCGCTGCCGGGGACCCCTCCTCGTACCACACCCGGGGTCCAAGGCGGCGGAGGGAGGGTCCCGTCAGCGAGAAGGGGCCAGAACTTACTCCGCGGTCCTCTTCCGAGAGGAAGTCGGGGCCGTCGTCCAGGCCTTCCTGCGGGGTTGGCGGGGCCCGGCGCACCGGGGGAGGAGATGAAGTGGGGGAGACATAAAGGGATACATTAATGCCAGGCCTGCGCGGCCCCCGCGCCCGCCCCGTGCCCGCCGCCCCCACTGCACGCCCGCAGCCCGGCGCAGCTGAGAACACCCACCATCATGGCTGCTTTGGGGCGAGGGCCGGCGCAGGCGCTCTCCACACCGCGGGCCTGAGTAAGCAGGCGGCCGTGGGCGGGGCGGCAGGAGGGGCGGGGCCTCAACAGGCACTTTACACAAAAATCAATCCTTAACCTCTGGCCCATGTTACCTATTACGTACGTGCATGCAGGTGCACACCCACACAAACAAGCAATCCTTGTGCTTCCACTCACTTAATGGCATCAGCATCTCTACATGTTCAGGCCCGAAACCTCAAAGTCCTATTCAAATCCTTCTTCCTCACTTGTCACACCATTTAGTAACAAATCCTACTGCTTCTGAAATTGTTTCTCTGCATCACCTCTTAAATTGATCCCATTTCCCCCACCCCCTTCCACAACACTTACCCTCAGCATCTCTCCTCTGGACCTTTGCAATATTCTCCTAACTTTTTTTATTTTTGTTTCTCTCTCATCCATTCTATACCCAGCTGTCAGCTTTCCTCCTAAGACACAGATATCGATGATTATGCTACTACCCTGTTCAATAATCTTTACAAGTTTCCATTACATAAAGGTCCAACTCCACAGCCTATGATTCCAGGCCCTCCACATTTGAGTCCCTCCTTATTTTGCCAGGCCCTCCATCCTATGTTATTGAATTGGAGCTCTCAAAACAATAACATTAAGCTACAAATATTTTCTTGAGAACTTCTTTTATCATTTTATTTGTAAGCCTAACTGGGCACAGAGAGGTTAAGTTACTGCCCAAACAAGAGTTATTCTCCATTATGGGGGTGTGAGGTGGCTTTATTTTTTGTCTTTTGTTTCTTGCTCCCCACTGCATTGTAATACTACTGGAGTAGTGTTTTTCACTGGGAGTCATGAGGCGTCATGTGGTGTCAATATAGTGGATGAAGTGTCAGGAGGAATGTTCCAGAAACTTGTTGCTGATGAAAAATGCAGTATTTCCTAATGATATGGTTTTGATTGAAGGTAATGCCTGTAAAACTCCACTTTCTAGGTGGAGAGAAAAGAATGGAGCTACAATTATTGGGCAGAATTTGTGTAGGAGGGTCAGGTGCATCCTTGATGACAAAGGACCACCTCAAATGCCTCTGATCATTAACCAAGAGTTTTAAATTTCAACATTTAAGCCAAGCCCAGAAACACTGTACAGAAACAATGAAATTCTCAAATGCCGAAACCTTAAAAGCACTAGTTATGAAAAAAAGACAGAATTTAAAATATGAGTAGCCAACTAAAATTATCAACAAAGACATGTAGAAATTACTGCAGTTAAAATCAATAGCTGAAGACTCACATGAGTAGAGAACCCAACCTTGAAAGATAAAGTTATTCATTAATACCTGAGCTTCATTTCTGAGCAAAGGTCTCAAGCTATATTTTGTGAATGATAAAGAGGAATTATTAGTAACTGATCCTAACAACTATCAAAAAGCCTGTTACAGAAGTTAAGGAATATCAAAAGAAAATAAATTAAATATGCTCATATAACAGGTATTTTGACTAATTTTAAAATAAATCAAGAAGATATTAAAGCTGAACCACTCCTCTAATATTTTTACCCAAATAAGTTTTAAATCCTATTTTGATAGATTTCTATGAAATTACTTACTATGTAGATTTCACGAGCAAATTATTTTGAATCACAGTCTGATTACTTCATAGATTAAGCTACATGAAGGTAAAATATAATTTTTAATATATTTGTGCTTCAAAAACCAGATGTCTTGGCAGATTTTAGAAAGGAGTAAAATTTTAGAGAATAATGAATGAGTTACTTTTAAAATTTGGAAGTAAGAAATTGTATTTACTTTGAATATTTTTGTTAAAATCTGTTTTTTTAATAGGAGAAAAACTTTTAAAATATGAAATAGCAATTATTTAATTAGATGTATAAGAAAACTGCTTAATTCCTTTTATCATGTTCTGATCAAAGAAGTTTAACCCAAAACACATTTGTACCGATTCCTTACTTCCTCAAATTCTAGGAGATCATTTTTCGTTTTAGATAAACTCCTTCTCCTTGGGAATTATGCTACAACAAAATTCTTTATAGGAAAATCGCTAGACTCCATTTTTTCTGAGATGTGCTATATCAATTAGGATGCCTTTAGCTGCAAGTAACAGAAAATATGAATTCAAATAAATTTGAGCAATAAGGAAATTTATTATTTCACAACAAAAAATTAAGAAATAAAGAGTATCTGGGTGTAGTATACATCTTCCTCAACTTACAATGGGGTTAAGTCCCGATAAACTCATTGTAAGTTGAAAATATTCTAAGTCAAGATGCATTTAATATACCTAACATACCCAACATCATAGCTTAGCCTAGCCTGTCCTAAATGTGCTTAGAACACTAACATTAGCCTACAGGTTGGCAAAAACATCTAATACAAAGCCTATTTTATAATAAAGTGTTGACTACCTCATTTAATTTGTTGAATACTGTACCAAAAGTGAAAAACAGAATGGCTGAATGAGTATAGAGTGGTTTTAAGTATATCGGTTGTTTTCTCCCATGATCACATGGCTGACAGGGCTGCAGCTGGCTGCTGCACAGCATCACCAAGAAATATCAGACCACATGTTCCTAGCCTGGGAAAAGATCGAAATTTAACTTCAAGTATGGTTTCTACTGAATGCATGCCGTGTTTGCACCACTGTAAAGTTGAAAAATAATTAAGTTGAACCTACTGTAAGTCAGGGATCATCTGTACAATCAGGAGTTTAATGATGTCATCAAGGCCCTAGATGCCTTCCAACTCTCCACTCTGCCAGTGGAAGTGGAAAAGGTTACCTATTATACAACCTAAGATGGAGCTGTGTTTTTAGAGCATAGAAAAAAAAAAAGATTTGAGAAGATTTTACAAAGTTCTTGGACTCTGTGCAGCACGTAACCCGTTGTTTCTCTACTTAAGAATCTCCACCTTCTAAACTCAAGGTGGATCAAAGACCTGAATGTAAGTCATGAAACCATAAAACTCTTAGAAAAAAACATAGGCAAAAATCTCTTGGACATAAACATGAGCAACTTCTTCATGAACATATCTCCCCGGGCAAGGGAAACAAAAGCAAAAATGAACAAGTGGGACTATATCAAGCTGAAAAGCTTCTGTACAGCAAAGGACACCATCAGTAGAACAAAAGACATCCTACAGTATGGGAGAATATATTCATAAAAAACGTATCTGATAAAGGGTTGACATCAAAAATATATAAAGAACTCATGCACCTTAACAAACAGAAAGCAAATAATCCAATTAAGAAATGGGCAGAGGACATGAATAGACACTTCTCCAAAGAAGAAATTCAGATGGCCAACAGGCACATGAAAGATGCTCCACATCGCTAATCATCAGAGAAATGCAGATTAAAACCACAATGAGATATCACCTCACACCAGTGTGGATGGCCAACATCCAAAACACAAACAACAACAAATGTTGGCGAGGATGCAGAGAAAAAGGGACCCTCCTACACTGCTGGTGGGACTGCAAATTAGTTCAACCATTGTGGAAAGCAGTATGGAGGTTCCTCAAAAAACTCAAAATAGAAATATCATTTGACCCAGGAATTCCACTCCTAGGAATTTACCCTAAGAATGCAGCAGCCCAATTTGAAAAGGACAGATGCACCCCTATGTTTATTGCAGCACTATTTACAGTAGCTAAGAAATGGAAGCAACCTAAGTGTCCATCAGTAGATGAATGGATAAAGAAGAAGTGGTACATATACACAATGGAATATTATTCGGCCATAAGAAGAAAACAAATCCTACCATTTGCAACAACATGGATGGAGCTAGAGGGTATTATGCTCAGTGAAATAAGCCAAGCCGAAAAAGACAAGTATCAAATGATTTCACTCATATGTGGAGTATAAGAACAAAGAAAAAATACTGAAGGAACAAAACAGCAGCAGACTCACAGAACCCAAGAGCGGACTAATAGTTACCAAAGGGAAAGGGACTGGGGAAAATGGGCAGGAAGGGAGGGATAAGAGGGAAAAAGGGGCATTACGATTAGCAGATGTAATGTTGGTGGGGCACGGGGAGGGCAGTACAACTCAGAGAAGACAAGTAGTGATTCTATAGCATCTCACTATGCTGATGGACAGTGACTGTAATGGGGTTGGTGGGGGGGACCTGATGAAGGGGTAGTTTAATAACCGTAATATTGCACATGTAATTGTAGATTAATGATAATAAAATAAATTATATTAAAAAAAAAGAATCTCCACCTTCAGAATAAAAAGGACACTTCCCTCAAATAAATTCTACTACCTCTCAAAGGTTTTTTTTCTTATTTGTGTGTGAAATTTTTTCACTTCCGCTTTTTCCTATATTTTGGAATCTGGAATATTTTTTAAAGACCTTGTCTGCAAGGAACGTTGATGACTCATGGTATCTCAAAAAAGGTGATTAATCAAAAAACAAAACCTAGCAACTTCATGGGACACTATATTTGTAAACGACTCATCTGATAAGGGGTTAACATCCAAAATATATAAAGAACTCATATGCCTCAAGACCCAAAAAACAAATAACCCGATTAAAAATCGGAAGGAGGACTTGAACAGACACTTCTCCAAAGAAGAAATACAAATGGCCAACAGGCACATTTGAAAAGATGCTCCACATCCACATGGAGGTTCCTCAGAAAACTAAAAATAGAAATATGATTTGACCCAGTAATCCACTCCTAGGAATTTACCTGAAGAAAACAAAATCCCTGACTCGAAAAGATATAATTGCACCCCATGTTTAGCCCTGCACTATTTGCAATAGCCAAAATATGGAAGCAACCTAAGTGTCCATCAATAGATGAATAGATAAAGAAGAGGTGGTACATATATACACATGGAATATTATTCAGCCATAAAAAGAAAAGAAATACAAACATGGATGGATTTAGAGGGCATTATTCTCAGTGAAACAAACCAGGCAGAGAAAGACAAATACCAAATGATTTCACTTATTTGTGGAATATAAAAACAAAGCAGCATAGAAGGAACAAAACAACAGCAGACTCGTAGACACTGAGAAGGGACTAGCAGTTACCAAAGGGGAGGGGAGGGGAGAAGGGAATAAAAGGGTGCAATCATTCACAATCACAATATAAGTTGATCACGGGGACTGTTGAACAACTGTGATGTACATTTGAAACCAATGTAAGATTGTATAAGATACTTTAATAAAAAAACAATTTAGCAGCTTCAAATCATTTTTGGATACTCCCTCTACTCACAGTGCACTGTCATCAATACTGTATGTTTTCATCTTCTGAAGTTTGCTGGCCAATCAGATTTCTCAGCTTAAGGATTTTAGCAAAGACATGCAGAGACAGATTTTGAAGCTGTCACTTTAATGGCAGGGCCTCTCATAAGAGGCCCAGAATACTGCTGTTGAGGTTCCTGGAGCAGCTCCGACCCCACTGTTTAAGAAGGTTGGTGATTTAACCTCTCTCTGTATCCACTGAGATGCCCCAGTATTCTTCTAGTAACATCTTTTTTGGCTAGGATTTTGGTTACTTGTAAAAAAAAGAAGTTTCGGTTAATTACAACTACATGAATTTTTGTACTGTTAGTTATTACATGTATGTATATATAAAATTTAGTGGTTTAGAGCCGTATAAGTCAAAATAATGCTAGGTATTTTAATAGATAAACCCAAACTCTTAATGGCATAACCTCATATGATTTATTTCTTACCTATGCAAAATGTATTTGAAAATGGAGGATAGTAGTTTGGGAGTAGAGCCACCCTGTAATATGCAGGTATTCAGGACCTCAGACTCCTCGCGTCTTCTGGTTCTGCCATCCCATTTAGGACAATCAATTCAGAGAACTGTAAACTTGGAAGGGAAAAAAATGTACATCTTTATTTCCTCTAGCCTTTACCACAGGCAACAAACCTCAGCAGGTTTGGTAGCACCCATGACTTTTCCACCAGGAGAAATCACATTTTCATGTTACAGAACCTTGAAATAATGTTTATGCTCGCCATTATTTTAAAATTAAGATAGTTACTAGACCCATCACTAGATTTATTTAATGTGTTAACAAAAAAGCACATATATTATTATATCACGATTAAAAAAAATACAACACTTATATTAAACTATGATATGCTTTATTTATAATCCTACTTTATGCATTATTATTATTCTGGAATGCTACAAAATACCTGACCAGGACTCAAAAGTACCTGTCAGTCATGAAAAAGTGGAAAGACTGAGACACTGTCAGAGCCCAAAGAAGTCTGGGGAGAAATAACAACTAAGTACAAACAGAGTATCCTGGATTAGATCCTGGAACAGAAAAAGGACAACAGTGGAAAACTGGTGAAATCTGAATAAAGTCTGGAGTCTAGTTAGTTAATACTGAATCGGTGTTGGTTTCTTAGTTTTGGCAAATGTACCACAGTAATGCCAGATGATAACATTAGAGAAAATGGAAACTAAGGGGGGAGTATGTAGAAATTCTACTTTTGCAAAAGACTGGATGTACATGGCCTCCTAAATTTATAAGTTGACATCCTAACCTCCAGGTGATGGCGTTAGGAGGTGGATTCTTTGGGAGGTGATTGGTGCCACCATGATCGGGCCACCTAATGAAGGAGGCCCTGGAGAGCTCTCGCAGCCCCTCTGACGTATGACGCTACAGTAAGAAGACGGCTGTCTGTGAGGAGGTGGGTCCTCATCGGACCCCAGATCTGCCAGAGACTTGATCCTGGACTTCCCAGCCTACAGAACAGAGAGAAATACATTTCTGATGTTTATAAGCCACCCAGTCTATGGTATTCTGTTATAACAGCCCAAATGGACTAAGACAGTATCTTTGCAACTTGTCCGTAAATCTAAAATTATTACTAAATTAAAAGTTTATTTTAAAAAAGCATGTTCTTAGAAGGATTCAGGACTCCATAGAAGCAAATGATTAAGAGTGCTTACCCTAAAGCCTCAGACGCTATTGAACAAGGGTGGAGAGGGCACCAGGATCAGGTGGAAAGCTTTGGTGGGCCAGACCTGGCAGTGACAACATCTTCTCTGCCCATGTTCAGTCATGGGGCAAGTCCTGACACAAGGGGGTCTGGGAAATGATAGTCACCCCTGAGCTGGGCAGCAACAATTCTCCTTGGCCCAGGACTCAGCTAGCCATCCACCAGGTGAGTTCAAGCAGCGGAGTCACATACTTCCTGTCTATCAGTGATGATTCTAAAAGGAAACATATGATACACTCAAATCAAGAGATTCGAGGTTTATTTGTAAAGGGAAGAAGTTCAAAGATGAGGGTAGGGATAAAGCAGAACCAGGGCCAACAGAACTCCAATGGATTGAAATCTTCTTGAAAGCATAGCAGAGGCATAGTAAGGGTCCTTCATGAACCCTCAACAAATCATTTTAGTTAAATTGCAATAAAATGGAATAAAAAAGCTACTCTAAAGCATGGCTAACCTTGAGCAGAAAGTTAAAGAATGACTTCTTCAAATGCAAAGACGTGAGTCACACAGAACCGCATTTGAGTCCTGGCTTTGCCACTTCTTAGTGGAAAGGGCTTGTTCTTTTAAATATTAAAACAATGAATATAAATATATCCCTAAATTTTGTTCCCTAGCTTTCTATTTTTGCCCTAAGCCTAAAGATTTCCTGCCCCAGAGCAAGAAACAACAGTCACTTGCCATTTGTTGCAGGACTCTTGGCTGGTGGAGTGGTTAGAAGATAGAGGTCCGCTGGCAATGTAAACCAGGTATTCCTGCTTGACCTAAGACCTTGCCACCAGGCTGGAGTGGCAAGGGAGACTATAGCACCAGCCCTTTTCAGCCCTGATGGGCAAAGAGGAAGTGAGAAGAGAGGAGGACACGGACACACAGGTCTTGATTTCCTCTCTTCAAACTTTAGGTCTGGAAGGAATTGGTCGTCAGATGCTGAGGCACACGCAGATGGTATGGAAATACTCTTGCTGTTGGTCAGTTTTGCAAGTCTGAGGTGAGCTGTCCGGAGCACTGCTCTGCACTAACCTGGCAGTTCAGCCCTATCAGGCAGAGAAAAATCTTGAGGTTTAGTTTTCTTAAGGTATGGTTGAGGCCTGGAAGTTTCCTCAACCCTCAGCCCTTCTTCAAAGTCAGAAGACCGCTGAATTGGGTGCCAGCAGGTCTTCCGTGTGTAAGGCACCCAGCAGATATTACCACTGAGTGTATCAGCTATATAGACATGCTCTGAGGACTCAGATAAAACTGAAAAGGTCTATACAAACTTCTCCATGCCTAGAGATCCTAGAATAAAACAGATGATAGCCCCTGTCCCCCTCCTGTCTCTCTCCCTCCCCACCTCCCCTAACCCTACCCTTGTCCCATCTGGGATGATTTCCATCTGGGCCTTCTCAGAAGCAGAGAGTTGGGCCAAATGACCACCTGAGGTTTCTTGCTGCTTTTTGATTCAGAAAACGTACTGAATTATTTACTCTTTTATACTCTGCAACCACATTGTTTTAGTCACTTCTCTGACGCTGCTATTTACACAATTTTCTTTGCCTTGCAGTTTCCAAAAAGGAAACTTAAACATATGTATTCTCATTTTAAAGGTCTATTGGCAATATACATTAATTTCTAAGTTATTAAAGATATTTCTTTCTCTCTCTTACATTTAACTGAACTGGTACCTTTTGTAAACTTCATGAGGGAAGGCCTCAGAAATTTGGATGAACACCACCATCACCTGCAGCCGGATTCATGGCAAGACGGGAACTGTAGAGACTGTAAAGTTCTGGAGTGGGGCGGGGGCGGGGCTCTCCTGAGGAGCTGAAATATGTTCTGTCTGGCTGGTGGGATCCATGGTCTGGAAGTTTTCACAAGGGGGTTGGAGAAGATGTTTCCCAAACACTCTTTCTTTTTTTTCCTGTTCATTCAGAGAGGACTATATTCCCTAGACCCATTGAGATAGGAGCATCTATGTGACTAAATTCAATGGGATGTGAATGAAATGTTGTGCACATGTCTGCCCCTGAGAAGCCTGATACCTAACTGTACTGGTTTCCTATTGCTTCTGTAACAAATTACCACAAACTTAGTTACTTAAAACAACACAAGTGTACTCTCTTACATCTAGAGGTCATTAGTCTGAAATGAGTTTCACTGGGCTGAAATCAGGGTGTTAGCAGGGTTGGTTCATTTGGAGGTTCTAGTGGGGAATCTGTTTCCTTGCCTTGTTAGCTTTGGGAGACCCCCTACATCCCTTGGCTCATGACCTGTTCCTCACTCCAGCTCCAAGGACTTTGATCTTTATGTCTCCTACTCCTTTGACCTTCTTGTCTCCTTCTTATGGAGACTCTAGTAATTACATTTAGGGCCCGCCCAGATAATCCAGGACCCCCATCACAAGATCCTGACTTTAATCACATCTGCAAAATCCCTTTTGCAATAGAAGATAACATACACAGATTCTGGACATCTTTGGGGACCATTATTTGGCCTCCTGCAGTGATCCTACACACTTCGTCTCTCTTTCCAAATCTGCCAGATGAATGCAGAGAATAATAAAGCCAAAAAAGATGGGAGAGTCACACAATAGAAGGAGGCTGAGCTTCGGAATGGCTGGGTATGGCACAGTTGCCCTGCTGACCACACTGGACTGTGAAATGAGGCAGAAAACCTTTTTTATTGTGTTAAGCCACTGTGGTTGATTGAATTATTGCCCCTGATGTTTCAACCCTCCCTGTGTCCACATCCTTGCAATGGCCTTGTAGGCTCAATGTGCTACAAGCAAAGTGCCTGAGCCACCAGTGAATAAGGAAGACTGGGAAAGTAAACATCAGGTACCTGGAAAGAAGAAAATGTAGAAAAATTCTCTGTGCGCCCACCTATTCATCTCTTGTAAGCTATGGCAACCCCTGGCAACCACTGATCTTTTTAGTCTCCACAATTTTGCCTTTTCCAGAATGTTACATAGTTGGAATCATACATTATGCAGCCTTTTCAGACTGGCTTCTTTCACTTAGTAATATACATTTAAGTTTCTCTATGTCTTTTCATGACTTGCTATTCCATTATGGTCTAGCTGTACCACAGTTTATTTATCCATTCGCCCATTGAAGGACATCTCTGTTGCTTCCAGGTTTTGGCAATTATGAATAAAGCTGCTATACATATCTGTGTGTGGGTCTTTATGTGCACATAAGTTTTCAGCTCCTTTGGATAAATACCAAGGAGCATGATTGCTGGATTGTACGATAAGACTATGCTTTGTTTTGTAAGAAACTGCCAAACTGTCTTCTAAAAGAAGACATTTTGCATTCCCATTAGCAATGAATGAAAGTTCCTATTGCTCCATATCCTCACCAGCATTTGGTGGTGTAAGTGTTGTGGATTTCAGACATTCTAATATGTCTATAGTGATATTTCACTGTTTTAATTTACATTTCCTTGATGACATATGATGTGGAACACCTTTTCGTATATCTTTTTGACATCTGTATTATCTTTTTTGGTAAGGTATTTGTTAAGGCCTTTAGCCCATTTTTTGATGCGGTTGTTTGTTTTCCTATTGTTCAATTTAAGTTTTCTTTGTAAATTTTAGATAAGAGTCTTTTAACAGATATGACTTCTGCAAGTATTTTCTCCCAGTCTGTGGCTTGTTTTCATTTTTCTTCACAGTGTCTTTCACAAAGCAAAAAATTTTCATTTTAAGGAAATACAGTTTATGATTTTTTCTTTCATGGCTGATGTCTTTGGTGCTGTATCTAAAGTCATCAACAAATCCGAGGTCATTTGGGTTTTTGCCTGTGTTACCCTCTAGGAATTTTATAGTTTTGCATTTTACAGTTAGGTCTGTGATCCATTTTGAGTTGTTTTTTTTGAAAGGTGTAAGGTCTGTGTCTAGATTAATTTTTTCGCATGTGGATGTCTAGTTGTTCCAGCACAATTTGTTGAAAACCCAAATGATTTCAGATGCTGTTTATAGGTGTATAGTACAAATGTCAGCTGCATGGATGTCCCCAAGGCCAAGCACTTTGAAATTCAAATAACATTTGGTTCAAATACACATCCCCAGTGTCTGAGGACACTCTGGGGCTTAGTCTCCTCTTCATGTCCTCTGGTTGAGGGGTCCCCAGCAACACTCTAGTCCCTTTACTCAGTGTTTCTTCTCTCTTTTCCCCACCTCATCCCCTCCCTGTAGACTGCCCTAGTCTCTTCTCCCTAAAGCACCACTCACCCACACTATATGTAAGCAGGTATTATCAAAGGAATAGAGCCATAGAGGAGACAGTGTTCTAGGGCAGAAGGACCTAAACTGGATTGGAATATTTTTGAACTTAATAATCCCTGGTCTGTTTCTTCCTATGAAGAAATCACCCCACATCTCTTCCATCCAGACTGTAGTCTTTTGGCATTGTCCTGCGTCCCTCTCAGGGTCACCGCTGGCCCAACAGACACCTTTTTGCACATTTAGATAAAGGCAGCCCTTCTTCAGGAGTCTTTGCAATTTGCAGCTTGACAGCTGAATGTGGATGAAATTTCAGGTTTAGTGTCTCCTCCTCTTGCTTTAGTGCCCATCCTTCCCTAACTTACTTGTCGTTTATCCCCTAAATTCTCACTCATTTCTTATACAGCAGCTTAGATCTTTCTTTACTGGCTTCATGCCATCCAAGTTATTCCCAAAGGTCTGATCTTTCATAATTAATTTTAAAACGTGCTCTTAAACTTTAACAGTTATGACTCTGGGAGGAACACTGGGGTGCTGACTTTTTCCCCCACCGTATATACATCATGGTGTACGTGATGGCGATGATGAAGATGACAATAGCCCTTAACTTAATAAACTTCTATTATTAAATGAAGAGAAAATTGATCTTTCCCAGGAAAATCAGTGGTCCTTTCTTTGACATTTAGGAGATTGCATATTATACCCTGGTTACTACAGAAGAGAAACTAGACTCTCTAATGTGCCTGAAGCTCTTTAAATTAAAAACGCTTAACTCTGCAGATGCATCTTGTACATGTGTATGTATGACAGAAAGCCAGCAAGTTCCTGAATGGCAACATATGCCAGCCCAGCCTTCTGAAGCATATGTATTGTCAGAGTCATTGTATTCCTTAACAGACCATGGGGAAGCAAGAGACATGGGCCACATCTTTGAAATAACGTATTTCTGCCATGTAAGATGCATTGACAGCATTTGGGGAAAGCAAAAAAGGCAGTGTATTAGATGTTCACACCAACAGTAAGCTACATCCCAATTTCAATACGTAAAATGGGAATAATAAAACTATCTTAGAAGCAAGGAATGTTTCATTTTCTGTTAAGTCCTTTATAGCACATTCCTCTATATCTTAAAGAAAAAGCTATTTTGATAATATTGTTTCTAAATACATGCACCATAATTTTTCAAATAGAAACCATAAAGTCAGTATATTCATAACTAGGCATAAGATTAACTGAATAGTCTTTTTATGGACTTAAACTATGACATGTGAAGGATTTGGAGAGGATGTGAATAGTAAAGACCATGTTCTAGAAGCCTCAGTTTTCTCATCCATAAAATGGGTAAAATAAAGTACCACCCTCATAAAATTGGCATGAAGATTAATGAGATAATACATGTAAAGTGTTTAGCATAGTGCCTAGAACATAAAACTGTCTACTGCTCCACAGAAATTCAGAATAAACTACAGGGAAGGATAGTGGATTATTTGTTCCAGGTATTATTCACGTCAATTCAACAAATATTTGATGACTATCTACTTTATGCTAAGAATTGGGCTGGGAGCTGCTATAGGAAGAAATAAAGAAGAGTTCTATATTGTCTTTCTCAGAGACAGCTGATGAGAAATATTTGGCATATTTAATTTTATTAATTGAATTTTGGTTTTAAATACTGAGTTTAAATACTAAATTTAAGCTATATTTAAATTATCAAATATATTAAACTTTAAACTTTAAGCATTAAGTATATTCTGTTGCTCTAAATACACATATTTAGTTTGTTGTGTACTGTTTTAATGATTTAGAGATAGTTTTGTATTTTTCAGTAATGCTAACCAAAGAATGTTTTATTTTTAAGTGGCACTAACCCTGCTTTCCCAAGAAAACCAAAATAAATGAGCCTGTTGGAGAAGAGCCCTCACCTCTAGTTATGGGATTTAGGAGTAAATTAATCAATTAAGAGCTACACCTTACTTCTGATATAGCAACCTTGGAGATGTACTAGAACATCGTAGGTCCTTGTTCCTTATCCCAAGGGTAAATGAGCTTGTTGGTCTCAGATCAGATGTTATCCCAGGTATGTGTAAAAGCCAGTCCCTCAGGATGGCCCCTGGTGTTCCCTGCCTCTGATATCTGCAGCCCCAGCCAAAATCTGATGGCATTCTCATGAAAGACCACAAACAAGAACATTCTGGTCAAGCTCTTTCCAAATGCCTGACCCATAGAAACCATGAGAGAGAATGTGTGACTCTTGTTGTCTTATGCCACTACGTTTAGGATAATTTATTACTGGTACAGCATGTACTGAAGTGATGTTGAGTCAATGAAGGGGATTCAGCAGGGAACTAAATGGCCAGACTTGCATCTCAGAAATAATTCTGCCTGTGGTGTGGAAGTTGGATACCAAGGGCAGCAGCTGGGAAACTAAAGGCAGGACATTAGTTAGTTAGTTAGGAAGTGATAGCACCACCCAGGTATGATGTGGTGGGGAGCAAAACTCTCTAAAGGTGAGTGGAGGTCAAGCTGGAAATTAGATAAATGGATCAAGAAGTGTTTCTAAAAGACAGAACAGCCACCATTAAATGACTGTTTGTCTGAGGCAGGAAAGGCGGAGACTAAAATGATTTCTGCGTTCCTTTTTTTCTTCTGAAATCTTGCTGTGTGTATAGATTTCCCAGCTCTGACTACTTGCTGGAAAAAGATGCAGTCCAATTCTCATCTGTGGATAAAGTGGGGTTCCTATGGCCAGGATCCTCACTGAACTTAAATATAACTGGCCTGTTGCTATGCTACCGTTTCCACACCTTTAGGCAATAAGCCATTATTTTGTTAATATAAAGAGTTCCATCCAGTGCTCGGCCAGAGACTGGGTGGCAGGGCTGCAAGGCTGTAAGAGAGCGGAGCGGAGGCTGGAGTGGTGGCAGCACCGAGGACAGAGGCCCAGAGGACGGCTGTGCGGGACGGCTGTGCAGGGAGGCCCAGAGGTAGAGACCGGCTTGCTGCACCCAAAGCAGCAGTGATAACACAGACTCACTCTGAGTGAACGAAATTTAGTGTCTGACCTGCCATCTGGAAATAAAGTTGGGTATAACCTTTTCACCCCAAAAACCCTTTGCTGTAAATTTCTCTGGTCACAGTGAATCTATAGCGAACTTGTCTGGGGCTGAAACTCATTTGCAAGACAATTGGCATAGTCGGCAGGATTCGTTGTTGACCAAGGAAAAAGTGAAGCTGCCCTTATGGGAGGGGTGCTTCAGCCGGTTGCCCCTCTGAATGGGGAGATAGTGGACTGTCCCCCAGTGGGTATGTGGTCTGAGGTGGCTTGCCTTCTAGAGGACTGGGCCCCACCCCAGGACTGGAGGCAAGTGGAGGTGACACCTGAGGCTGTAGAGGTGGCCCTTCATATAGTAAGTAGATCCTTTGAGAAGCAGAGTGCCCATGAGGCAGCGGGGACTGTGGGTTGGCTGCTTCTCACAGTATTAAAAAAGTCTGCAGAAGAGACCCAAGAAATGGTAGCACAAGAACGGGAGCTGCAAACTTCTGTGGATTCCCTGAGGAGGGAAATGGCATTGATGCGAGAGGAGGTGGCATGAGAATGTGAGTTGCAAACGCCTGTGAATTCCCTGAGGAAGGAGATGGCTTTGATGTGAGAGGAAGCAGCATGAGAGCGCTGGCAGCAAGGAGCCATTGGAGACGACACGGCAGCGCTGCCAGGTGTCCTGAAGGAGGAAGAGGCCATCAAGGAAAAAGACAAACTCCTGAGGGAAGAATAGGTGGCGGTGGCATGAGAACGTCAGCTGCGAAGCATTAAGCTGAAGGTAAGAGACCTTCTGAAGCCTGAGGTAGCATTGCTGCGAGGTACAGTAGAAAAGGTAAAGGTTGTAGCAGAGGAGGCACTCGGGGGAGGGGAGAGAAAGGTGCCATCAGCCCTAGTAATGGAGGAGCTGGAGAAAGATGAAGGGGTGATGCCGGAGGCACTGGCGCCTCCTGTATTGAAAGCACGCCCCTGTGGTTGTAAAGAAAATAAAGACCCAGCAGCTGAAGGTTCCCCAAGGAGAGGAGCAGCCCCCTCCCCAGGTCGTGGAGCATTCTATGGTCTGCCCCTGTACTCAGGCTGAGCTGGTGGGTTTGGGCTCCCGGTTTAGGCAGAAGCCCTCGGAGTCAATATCAGCTTGGCTCCTGCGTCTGTGGGACTTAGGGGTGGATGGAGTTGTTCTGTGGAGGTCAGAGATGGGAAAGCTGTTTTCCCTGACAGTGCAGCCTGCCTTGAGGCAGTGATTACAAAATGCACATCAGACCCCAGGGAGTCACTCCCTCCTTGATTGGCTCATGGCTGCACTTCCTGCTGTGGGGCCCAATCCGGGTGATCTACCATCCTCTCCTGTTAGATGGCAGACATATGCTGAACTCCAGCAGGTGCTACGAGAGCTAGGCATGAGAAATGCCATCTATGGTCCAGAGAATTATGGCCCAGATGAAGAGATTTTCACTACTGGGATGAGAAATATTGTACTTCAAACAGCTCCTACATCCCTCTTTGGGTCTCTAGTAGCCATTCTTTCCCCTCACTTAGGGCATTCCATAAGCGAGGTGACACGTACAGTAGCAGACTTAGGAGAGGCTGAAACTACGAGAATTTGGAAAGAAGTAAGACCTGTTGCTCACAAGAAGAATTTACAGGGCCCCATGAAGGTTATGAGGACCCAGATGTGGGTTGATTTAATACGGGCAGGAGCAGATGGAAGGAAATTAGATGGGAAGTCAAATAGCATCTTACTAGAGCTATGGCAACAGCTGAAACCAGAGCAGCAGTTCCAGCCATTAAGACCAAAGAGGCAGAGATCAGAGACAGAGCCACGAGTCCGGCCTGTGTATTTGCAAGACTTCCTGCTGGAAAGCGAGCCAACCTCACTTGAGCCCACACAGGAAGGTGATTGGGGAGCATGGTTTGACTGAGGGAAAGGTCAAGGTATCTGCCCTGAGGGACCAGTGGGGGACCGGAGACCACGTGATGGCTGGAATGGACATGCTTTGGACTTGATCTGCATGGGGCTTTGAACCTAGCTGAATCCTCTGGCTTGAGGATTATTATAATTTTTGTTACCTGTATCTTAATTTTTATTATCTCTGAGTTGTTATCCTCTGCTGCTGTTGTGGAATCTGGTTACAGGGCTCCAGCTTTCTCGCACAGGGACCATTGCAGAAGATGGAAAGCGTGTAGATTGTAAGGCGAGATTCCTGGAGGGGTGGAATGTGGATAAAGTGGGGTTCCTATGGCCAAGATCCTCACTGAACTTAAATGTAACTGGCCTGTTGCTATGCTACCGCTTCCACATCTTTAGGCAATAAGCCATTATTGTGTTAATATAAAGAGTTCCGTCCAGTGGTCGGCCGGAGACTGGGTGGCGGGGCTGCAAGGCTGCAGGAGAGCAGAGCGGAGGCTGGAGTGGTGGCAGCGCCGAGGACAGAGGCCCAGAGGACGTCTGTGCGGGACGGCTGTGCAGAGAGGCCCAGAGGACGGCTGTGCGGGACGGCTGTGCAGAGGCCCAGAGGTAGAGACCGGCTTGCTGCATCCGAAGCAGCAGTGATAACACAGACTCGCTCTGAGTGAACGGGATTTAGTGACTGACTTGCCACCTGGAAATAAAGTTGGGTATAATGTTTTCACCCCAAGAACCCTTTGCTGTAAATTTCTTTGGTCACAGTGAATCTATAGCGAACTTGCCTGGGGCTGAAACTCACTTGCAAGACATCCTCCTACTACTCCATCACCACTCAGCTCCATTTGAAGGTCTCACTTGTGTCCAAGATAAACTTATTTACCTAGTTAGAATTTGTGGATTATATAATAAATACTAGCTATAATAATCTTCCCATAATTTGGTGTGGGTAGGTGTTTTCCTTAGAGTAAGCGTTCTTTAAAATATTTTGTTCCTCAAGACTTTTCTCACATCAACTTTTTTGTTTATTTAAAGCAACACTAAAAACATGGTTTGCATTTTAAACATCCTTTTAAACTATTTAAACAATATTTTTAAGACATCAGTGATGTGATCTGATTTTTAAGAGCCAATTGACTTTAAATCAAAACATGAACATATGCCTATTAAGAAATTAGCCAAGAAAAATCAGTAATATGAATCTCTGTGGGTAAAATTGCAATACTTCCAGAATCTCACACCTGGCCTTAGTTCATCTCCATATCAATAGGTGTTTCCAAGGCGTGGGGAGAAGTGGTCTATCTCCATATCAGCAGGTAATTACCAGGCGGAGAGATCTGGACCAGAGAGGTTGGGTGGGGCTCCTTTTTTGCAGCCGGGTCATGAGAGACATGGGCGAGCAGAAGTAGATGACTGCCTATAAGCAATAAACGGATTTCTCCCACTTTTTTTCTCCCTTTGACCGATTTCGGTTTCAAAGGTATTTTGCCCCGGGATTCTGCCCCCCCGCCCCCGTCACCCCCCTGGAGTTACAATCTCCTAAGGGTTTGTTTAAAAATTTTTTACTTTTAACTTTGGGGAAATCTTTTGGGATTTACTAGTTCTTACATTAGAAGAAACATTTATCTTAAGTTCAGCAATTCCTTCCATTTTACCTCAGCTCTCTAGGTGGAATGCATTCCTTTGGACTCCTGTTATGGCTTCAGTTCAAAGCAAGGCTCTTCCTCTTTGCTTGGGCAGTACTTTGAAGGATTTCCCATCCACCTCTGTGGACCTAAGAAACTATTACACTTCCGTTTAAAAATCCCTAATATGAGAATTATTTCTCCCTAATATGTGAATCATGTGTCAAAAGTATACAGAGCACAGAACCCAGTAAGATTCACTCCAGTATGAGCTGAGGGCACTTGGAAAGTTTCCTACAAAGCACCACTTTCCCTTTGTTTTTCCACAGAATCTTAGATCCCATCATTACATGAGTATCATTCTGACACCAATTCTGACGTGTGCGTTTTTCCCCACACCAAGCAATTCTCGGACACCAGTGTAGGTAAAATTGTAACATTTCCAGAGTATCTCACTTGGCTTTAGTGCATTTGCATATCCTCTGGGTGGAGAGAAGTTCATCTCCATGTCAATGGGCAACCGAAGGCGTGTCTGAACCTGAGAGTTTAAGGGGAGGGGCTGGCTTGCTTGCTTCTTCAGGAGCAGAGGAGAGAGATGGCCCTAGGTTGCAGTTTGTAAGCAATAAACGGGTTTTAAACTTTATTTCTCCCTAACTGATTTCGGTCTTTAGAGGTATTTTGCACTGGGATTTCCTCTCCCCAGACCTACACCAGCTGGCTATCCTACAATTCAATTCAATTTTAACACTATCTACCCAGAGATAGCATCTGATCCCACAGGTTAAGGGCTCAGTCCCACAAGACTGTCCCCACTTCATGTGCCAATCCCAAGTCCAGGTTGTCTCCTGTGCTTCTGACCAACTGGCTATAAATCAGTTTCCCATGACCCCCTCCAACCCCCTCTGTGGGTTCAATTAATTCACTAGAACAGCGACAGAAAACGATTTTACTCAATAGATTACTGGCTTATTACAGAGGATATTATAGGACACAAATTAATAGCAAGATGAAGAGATACACAGGGTGAGGGCCCAAACAAAGAGCTTCTGTCCCATGGAGTTTGGGGTCTGGCACGGTGGCAAGTGGAACCATTCTGGGTGACCAGCTTAGAAACTCTAGAACCCACCAGGCTTCATTAGAGGCTTGATTGATGAAATCCTTGGCCATTGGTGATTGGTACCTCTAGCTCCTCTCCCCTCCTTGGAGATCAGAGGGATGGGACTGAAAGTTCCAGTTCTCTAATCACAAGGTTTTTCTAAGGTGTGGCTCAAAAGTCACATTATTAACATAAAAAAAGACCCTTTATCACTCTCAGTACTTGGGAAATTCCAGAGGTTTCAGGATCTCTGAGCTAGAAATGGAGACTAAGAGCAAATACGTATTTCTCATTATAAATCACAGTATCACAATGAGTCATTATTAGGTGATTCCAGAAGTATATAACTTTTGTATAAGTATATAATTGTATATATTGTATATAACTTTGTAGAGAGGAAATGTTCTATTTTCCCTCCAGATCCACTCTCCACCCCTTCACCTGCTCTGGGAACTGACCCTTATGGACTAGTGTAATGCCTTTGACTTCCAGTTGGGTTTAACCAGTGAAGCTTCCCAGCAGAAATCAGAGGAGGAGAGGACAATGAGCATGGTGCTATACTTGCCCAGCTTCTCCCAGAAAAGTCACCTGGGGCTACCTAGGTCCCTTGACTGAAGGTCTCACAGCTCGTCTTCCTGCAGTCTCCACCTCTCTAAAGAGTCTGCCCCCTCCCTTTATCTTTTCAGGCCTAGGGTGAGACTAGCCTCCATACTGCTATCCCTTGTGGTACCCTACACACTGCAAACACTTATGCAAATAGAACCTCTAGTAAATCCTCCTTGAATTGTCCTAATTTGAGTGTACCATCTGTTTCTTCATGGGACTTTGACAGATACACCTTGACAGAAGCAATTTACCAAGGTGTTATTGGACATAAACAACCAATTATAAATTAGTTCATGAGATTACTTTTCAACGTATAACTACCTAAGGTTGGGCTCAGAGGCAATGGAACATAGGACAAATAAATCTTCATAGAGATAAAACATAAACAACACAACACAAGAGAAAGAGTAAGGGGTTTGAAACCAAGACATCTCAGTTGGAGTTCCAGATCAGCAGTTCACAACACCTCTGGTCCTCATTTTTCTCATCTGTAAAATAAATATTTTCAAATAGATCAGTGGCATTTCAATACGTATTTCACAAAACTCCACAGTTCCACAGAGGCACCTCAAGGTCCACGAGTCAAAGGGAGAAATAAAATGGGAGAAACCTGTTTCTTTCTTACAAGCAGTCCTCCCGCGTCTCTCCTGACCCGGCTGCAGAAGAGGAGAGGGCTCCACCCAACCAGATAAGCCCTCCCTTGCTCAGGTAATTACCTATTGACAAGGAGACGACTACTGCTCTCTACCCCTTGGAAACACCTATTGATATGGAAATGCACTAAAGCCAGGTGAGAGATTCTGGAAATGGCGCAGTTTTACCCACACCAGGGCAGCTCTGTTGTCTGCTTTGTATGGGACAAGATAACCATGCATGTGACTGAGGGGTACAGATTAAGGACAGGATACTTTGTTTTGGACATTTCTGAGGTCGTGGATGTGAGACTTGGTATTCCAGCGGCCAGTTCTCTGGTGGGAGGAGGTGCTTTGGGCTGTGTGGTGTGTGTTAAAGGGCAGCATGCCGTCTCTGGCTTTTTGGTTTCAACCTTGGTGGGGAAGAACATTCTCGCTCCCTCTTCTAGGCCTCATTGCAGGTATTTGTGGTGGGAAACAAGCCTGGGCAATGCTGGCAGCAATGGAAATGAATCCAAATCTGAGTCCCCACACTCCCAGCTGAGACTAGTAGGCAAACCAAGAGGACTGGGACATAGCTGAGTCTACCCTCTGCGGTTCTTGGATTTATTACAGAGAGAAATTCTGGGAAGGAAACAAAAAGACATGCTCCTGGGATTGGGGTGTGTGTGTATGTGTGTGTACGCATACACACACTGGTGTGTCAGAGTTGTTCAACTTCAATGTTAAAAGGAGTGTGATTGTATTTTGGACCCCCAGCTGGTACTAAGTGATGCATATTCATGACATATAGACAGTGTGTGGCATGTAATAGGTGCTCAAAACTGTGGACTAAATTAATGCATGGATGAATGAAAAGTGGATGAATTCTGGGTACCACTGCATTAGAAGATAAGGATTCTGCTCATAAACATGTGTATGAAAAACAGTGAGTTTTCACATTAGAGTTCGGTTAGCTGTGATGGCCAGTGAGTATGGTAATACCCATTCTTGCTGGATCCTTGCAGGTCCCCCAAGGACTATCAGGAAGGGCTACTGGTCACCAGCAAGAGGAGAAGCAGAGAAAAAGAATAGAAAATACAAATTTCAATGATGCACATTTTTCTCTCTTTGTCTTTGGCATTTTCTTTCCTTTATGGTTCAACAAGATCAAATAAATTTTTTAATGATTTAAAGGTGCAAAACAAAGCCACTAGATTTTTTCAACTTTTTGCTTTGAAATAATTACAAATTCACAGGAAGTTGAAAAACTGGTACAGAGAGACAAGTGTACACTCGCAATTGTATCTTCCAACAAACTATATTTTTTAAATGTAAAATCCAGCTAAATATTTTTGAGCTACTTTATTCCACTTAATTATTCTGAAACACTGATTAATTTAGAGTTTAGGATCCAACAGAAACAATTGTTCACATTTAAAATGGTATCTCAGACATATTTCCAATTAAGGAATCAAATTGGCACCAAAAAACAGAATCACTGCTCTCTTTCAAACGAAAGCCTTTAGTAAAATGTCACTTAATCGGTCAGTTACAGAGATAAAGGGTTATCTTTAGGGTGTTTCAAAAATGTGAGTCCTTTGTGAAACGGTTAGCTCCTGACTTTCTGGGAAAATAGCCAGCAGAGGGCACTGTAGGCTTCAGAGACTGCAGAACACGCTAGTGGATCCCTCCAGAACCCTTAGTCTTTTACTTCTTGCAAGATACTTTCAGCTAGTGTTATGAGCTCGTCTGTTGAATGACTACAGAGTAGTTTTCTTGGTGACAAAAATAAAAACTTTGGAACTCCCAAATAAGCATGAATGCTTTAAAAATAATGCGATATCCTTGCATCATCTTTTCCCAATCATTCATTTTTTTCTTTGAATCAGTCACTTTTATGACACAGGATTCCAGGAGGTAACACACCCATGACTATCAGGAGTTCTTAATCCTGAGCACTCTTACCTGAATCTACATACATTGCCTAAGGCCAAATGCAATGTGAATCTATTTCTACATCAGCCTTTAATTAACTTGTAAAACACTGATATACTCTTGGCAAGAGAGCCAAGCATGCTCTTTTTCACCTTTTATGAACAGTGTACAAAATAGGATTATAATTTTCCCCATAAACGTGGGACATAACTAGAATGTCACCAGAAATAAACCAATGTGTGCTTTAGATGCAGCACAGCTACTCTGGAAGTGGGAGGAAAACTAATATTTGCCAAAGACCTAACATCTGTCAGGCACTTGCCAGGTGTTTCACACATGTGATCTTGTTTCATGCTCCTGTTGTCATGCTTCCTTTATGGTTAGGGAAATAAAAGTTGCCCAAGGACATGCAGCTAGCTAGTGGCAGGGGTAGAAACAAGCCCAGATATTTCTGGCCCTCTGTACCCTTTCTTCAGAGAAGCTAACCTGATCAGGATTCAGTCACCCTGCCACGATTTTCCCTACATTTCCTGGGACTGTGCTTCACAATGAGGTTCATTTTCAGTGATTCCTGATTGCGTTTTGTTGCCTGTTGTTTGCAATATGCCATCTGTTGCTATGGAATTGCCGAAGTTGGGATAATAGATAATTAAAAAAAAAAAGAAAAGATACTTTTTTTTTAGGGGCTGAACGGTAGGAGAGGAGGGCTGGGCAAGGGCTGTGAAAGGAGACTGTTGTTTTTCACAGTCTCATATAGTCATATAGTCACATATAGAAGTATATACTTCTATAATGTTTGAATATTTTATGATTAGAACAGATTTATGAGTTTTCTTAACAGAGGAGGAAAAAAGAAACTTTCCGGGAAAATATGAAAAAGCAATGTAGAAAGAGCCATGATGCAGTATATAATCTATTTTATGATATATTTATAGTAATTTGAACCTAAAGACCTCTTTTGAGAGGGGAAAAAAGAGAACCAAGGTTTCATTATGTGGCTATTTTCTTCTCTTCATCCCTCAAGACCTACACACAGAAACACAAACAAAAGCTTCTTATTGTTTCACCTGATGGAACGAGCACTGAGTGAATAAATCATCCAGTCACCAAAACTTCATTCCCAGTCACTTGACACCATTTAGGGAACACTATGTTGGAAATGTGCAGCTGTTACAATACCCACAAGCACTACCCCTAAGATTAGAGGTTGAGGTATAGGAAGGAAGTAGTCAATACTACAGTTTCTAAATAAACTATGAATGTTTCATTTCAAAGTTGTACCATTTGAGGGTGAAAAGGGTATGTTCACCCTTTCTTTTCCTAGCACAGACTATTTTCAAAATAACTTGAAGGAAATAATTTGCAAGCTAGAGTCTGTTACAGTCATTCGCAGTTCTGTAAACAACTTTGAAGTAAGGTTTTACAAGTACACTGAAGTACTACAGGGTTAACTTTTAGACACGAAAAGAGTAATAATCTCCCTCTGATGACTCAGTATATGCTGAGCTTTCCACAGAGAAGCAGGACAATGGAACAAGGTCATGACACTTCCCCTCCTTTTTTACTCTCGCTGATTTGAGACCTTATTAAAATGGGTGCATTGGGAAAGCACTATCCATTCTCATTATTCTGGCACCAATTCCCTTGTTGTGTGGCAAGAGCACCTCAAGCCTCTTTTCAGCCTTCAGTAGCGGGTACCCTACTTTCCTTTGCTTCCACCCCCAGGGTAGTCAGGAAGCTTACGATCAGTGCCTCCTGTGTAGGGCAAATTTTGTGCATGTATACAAACACATGGTATTACATGCACACACACATATGTGTGTGTATTGCATATACATGTGTATACACATATATGTATGTGTATCTCAATACACACATATGTATATGTACACACACATGCATGTGTATATATTCATATATTGTCTGTAGAAACCGAGGGCCTATATAACAGATTTTCCTTTTGCCTGCCTTTCTGGTTTTCTCTCTGATCCTTAAAAAAAAAAATCACTGAATTACTGGCTGATAGACCTGTTCTTCATAAACTTTTAAATGTAATCATACATATAAGACCCAGTTAACAAGTTGAGTGGATTTGCTGCAGTCATTGTGACTATTTTATGTTCACCAGTTTGATATTTTTATTTCATTCTCTTGGTTCTTAAGATTTCTTGGTAAATATACTCTTTTTTAAGGAGATTCTTAATTCATCAATTTAGGTTACCTGTTGTTCTTTATAGTATGGAAATTTATTATTCTGCATAACAAAAGTCCAAAGGTGGGGCAGTTTTGGATTTGGTTGATTCGGAGGCTCAGTGTTGTCAAGGACACAGATTCTTTCCACTCATTCCCTGGCTCTCCTAGTGGAATTGGCTTTTGTCCCCCAGCTTGTCCCTTTGTGGTCTCCTCGCCAGCTTCTCTTTCTGATGATTATTCTTGGATTCTTTCTCCAATTTCCTTACCTAAAGGAGTTTTGCCTCAAGAGACCTGAGGTCTTGAGCTTTACACCTCTAGCGTGGTTCCTACTCTGCTGCTCCAGAAGGTTACCTGATCTGATACCAGCTGGCATAGCTCTCCTGGCCTGGTCTTGAGAATTAATTTGTACCTTAAATTAAAAACCATAAGCAGCTCAGGGGTGGAGTCCATTGTTTCTTCCTCATTATCTGTGTACCCACTCCTTCCTTGGCCCCTGGGTCTGGGTCTCCAGCATTCCCTGCTGCTTCTCCTCTGGCCTGGAAGTCTCCCAAGGTTCAGACTGGCCTGCCTCACAGAATAGTCCCTCCTCTGGGAAAGTAACCCCTTCTGGGGCTTCCCTTCTCATTTCTATGTAAGTGGCTTTCCTTACCTCACCTAGGGAAAGATTCAGCTCCAAGCACGCCTACTGGTCTTGTCAACTGGATGTTCTGTCATTACTTTGACTTGAATGTGTCCCAAGATGAATCCCCTGTTCCTACCCCATTCTTTCCCTGCCTACACCTGCCATTGTGTAGATGCTGTTAATATCTATGATTCTATGTAAATAGGGCTTAAAGCTAAGAATAGAAAAACAGTGGGATTATTTTCAGCACAAGCCACCTTTTTAGAAAACATGTGGAACAAAAATGAAGATGAAAAATTGCTGGGGCTTGCATTTTGTTATGGGATGCACTGATGTAAATAAATACATAAATAGGAAAACAACAGCTCTAGCTCCAAAGGGGGAAGGGTTGAACTTCAGAGTGACTGTATGAGATGTAACAGTTAAATACAATGTGTAATTTTTTTCCCTTTTTTCTTATTGAAGTCTAGATTTAAAAAAAAACCTACAAAGGATATTATTGGGACAATTGGGAATATTTGAAAATGGATTGTGTATTAGATAATACTAGGGCATTATATTAAGTTTCCTGAGTAAGATATTCCTTCTATGGATATGTAGGAGGAATGTCCTTGTTCTTAGGAAATACATGCTGAAGTATTTTGGGATTAAGTGTCACAGTGTCTATAATTATATCTTAAATGGTTCAGAAAAAAACAAAAAAATTAAAAAGCAGAGAGAAAGCAAGTGCAGTGAAATCCTACTGATAAATCTAAGTGAACAGCATATGGTTTTTATCATACTTTGCAACTTTTCTATATGTTTCTAATTTTCCAAAATAAAAAACTGGGGAAAAGCTGTAACAGGTAGAGAAAATCACACTTCTCTGAGTCAAGGACTTTGCATGTACGTGTGTGTGTTTGTATGAGGTAACATGCTTTTTAAGTTTATATTTAGAAATTTCAGAGGTATAATCATTCAAGAAAGCAGATGTGATCATTGTCTATTTAAAAATCACTAACAGTTTGAACTGTTCTAATGGGTGGAAGGGCTGCTTAAGAATGCAGCGGTTGCTTCAGGCTCCTCTTGCAAGGCCCCACTGCCTGGCAGAAAGCCCTGGCAGCAGCTGGTCATGTGCCCCGTGAAGGAATTGGGCTGCGTGTCTCATCGCAGTAGCTCTGCTCAGAAACAGGCCCGGTGCGCTTGGTTCTGTCCCATGACCTGGGTCACCATGAGAGGTGGGAAGTAACACATTGACCCAGCTGGTTGTCAGGCTGTGTTCTGGGCTTTCTCATACATCATCTCCTTCATCTGCACAGCCTTCTGGTGAGGTAGGAATTATCATTCCCAGCCACAAATGAGAAAACGAAGCTCATGAGTGATTAAGTTTTAGCCCAAAGTCATAAAACTGGATAAGTGGTAGAGCTGAGTTTCGAACCAGATCTTTTCATCAGAGAAAACCTAACAGCTGTTGCAAAGTTCGTGTTCCTGGCTCTACACTGCTCTAACTAGAACATGGTGCACAAATCCCGGACAGCTTACAAATTAGCAACCTGGTTGTGGAGCCAGTTTGCCAGTTTGCCATGGAGGAGCTGAGGTAGTGTAAGTCTGTGCCCACTGAATAGAGGGTTACCTGGTTCCAGACCTGCCACTGTGTTGCTGACAAAGTCAAGGCACAGAGTTGAGCTGAATCATTTCCCACTAGCAATCATGGTATTCATAGCTCTGAGGGGCTTTGCTGCAGCAGTGCACTTCAGTATACGGATCCATTCAAAACTTGCTTTCTCACCTCTCTTTAAGCTGGCAGTATTGGGGTTCTGGTTTTGCTTTTTAGAAAGTGACTCAGGAATTAATTTCCTGAATTTCAAAGATCTTGCTTCCTATAGCTGATCCTCCAGATCCAATAGTCCTTCACTTTTTCAACATTCTGGGTATTACTTTTAACTAAACTGTTTTTGAGCGAGTGAATGAATGAACGAATGAACAACTACAGGCAAGCCATACACTTCAATAGTCACTGGTTCTAATGTGGCAATAGATCTTCCTACATAGTGTGTAGTTCATGCTAAGGACCAGATGGAGAATAAGATTTGTAACTGAAGAGTTAGGGTCCTCCTCATCCTAGAATTGGGCAAGAAGCCATAATTACCCTTATTGATTCAGTTATAAATTCAACTACTTATCCCCCCCCCAAAAAAGCCCATGAAATCTCCCATTAATCACCTTCCTGTCTACCCCACTCTCAAAACTATACATACATTCACAGCTGGGATTTTCCTGCTTCTTCCTTAACCCTGATTAACAATTCCGGATTAAGGTTAACCATCTAGTATAGGATGTGCTTGCACTGTGTAAGTGGCATGAACTCTGAAAGGCCTTTCAGCTGCCATAGGAAACCAGTCTGGTTGAATACTTAAATGCAGAAGTCTAGCCTGCTATGCCCGACCAGACCTGACTTTTACACCTCCCTCAAGGAAAATTACTTACCTGGAACTCAGTGATGCGTCTGGCACATAGTAAGCATTCAGTAAATGTCTTCTGCATGAATGACTGAAACTGTCCACTTTTCTTTGGCTTCTATTCACATTGTCCACATTTTATATTGGAATTCTTATTTTTCCAGAGGATTTGAGTTCCATTAGTGGGTTAGGGGCAGTGCTTTAGATGAAAAAATAAGAGAGATGTCTGAAAATCAACCCAAACAGATAAACAGGACAGTGAAGAGACTTATGAAAAACCAGAGTTCTTTAATGCTAAGCTATTATCTTGGGGTTTGAGCTTTGTGCAGGTCAGTTCAGTTCTCTGTGTCCTGTGGCCATGGTATGGTCCCAAAGCTGCCTAGCTTTTTGTTAACATATGTCCTTGAAGAGGGAAGGGAAGTTACATGAGGCAAAGCCACTACCAATTTTTTTTTGGTATCATTAATCTACAATTACATGTGCAATATTATGGTTATTAAACTACCCACTTCATCGGGTCCCCCCCACCAACCCACCAACCCCATTACAGTCAGTGTCCATCAGCGTGCCACTACCAATTTTGAGGGGAAAAAACAAACAAACCTCAGAGCACAGGTCCTACTAAGCAGAAGTCAGTGATGTCATCTTTTAAAACAGGACAACAATTTAATGCACTCAAACACTATGAAGATAATGAGCCTCCCCAATAATTTCCTGAGTACAGGCAAAATAAGTATCCAGAGATCAAATGAGGGAGGATATTCTATTGTAAAATCTGGAAACACACGCCTGGTTAGATCGTCCACAGTGCACACAAAAGTTCATTCATTTGTTCCATCACCTTTTAATTTAAATGTTTTCTATGTACCAGGAACTATTTAAGGCACTGGAGATTCAAATTAGGGGCTGAAAAGAAAGTGAAGCATGAAGAACATTAGGAGGTATTCAGAGGAAATAATAAGGGTAAGGAACCGTCTCTTAACCCTTTAAGGCTCCATAGGGTACAGGCTATTCTCTCTCTTCCTTGACAGGTAAAGCTTCTTGAAAGAATAGTCTCTATCTCTCCAACTGTATAGAATTAAAAATAAGCATATAGAAACTTTTACAGCAATTTGACATGGCCACAACATCCAAGCCTGTCATCAGGGGACTTGTCTTGTTGACCAGAGTATAGGCCAGTGTGGTTGTCACCTGACTCTCAGGGTATCTTACACTTAACGTGAGAGGCATACTAGTCACGCATAGCAGGACTGTTGCCAGCCCACACAGACTGGAAAGTACAGATTCTGTGCTTCACCACAGATGTTTGAAAAGCACTGGTCTGTACAGCACTGTCTCAGCTTCGTCTCTTGTTCAGCCTTTAAGCCATTTCAATCTGGCCTCTGACCCCCCAACTCTGCTGAAAATGCCACCGGAAAGGTCACTGACCTCCTGATGGCCAAGTTCAGTGGATTCATTTTTGTCATTATACATGACATTTCTGCAGCCTTTGATATCCTCTGCGTCTGTAACATTCCTGAAGCTGTGTTCTCCTACTTCTCTGACAACTCCTTCTTGTCTTCTTTCCAGGCACCTCTTCTGCCCACGCCTTGGCCTGCTTCTCTTCTCCTGCTACACTCACACAGATTATTGCTGGGCAATCTTATTGATGTTCCATGGCTCCGATATATTTGTTGAATTCTAAATCTGAATGGATTCTAAATCCAAATCTAAATTCCAAATGTTGACTTTTAAAGCCAGAGATTTAAAAGATTTTCCAGGGTTATAAATTTGGTGGCATGCTAAAGTACTTACAATATTTCCAAAACAAATCAGTTTTAAGTTAAAAAAGCAAGACAGAGAACGTTTTTAAACTTTAAATTATTTTAGAAATTATACATTTATCCCCAGAAACAACTTTTTATTTCAAGTGAAATTTTTTGTGGAATTTCGACATATAGAACAAAATAAAAGCAGTTTCTTGAAATGGATGTAAGCCCTATCCATTCAGTCGTGTACTTGCTGGGACTTCCCAGGTAACTGCTGAGCCACAGGGTTTTTTAACCTGAGGTCTTTGAACCACCAAGGGATCCATGGGAAGAATTCGGAGGACCGATGAAAAATTACATCTTTATTTTGACTAACCACTACTTGAAATCTACCAGATCTTTCAATTTTGAATTTAGGCCATAAACCACTGTAGTGTCAGCAGTATCTGTGGGTTGTTACTAATAGCGACCACAGACACGTTTAAGTCATGATATTATTGCAGATATCTCAAAGTGTCGTTTACATTCATCACTATATATTATGGCAGTTATTACACTGCCACTAGATATTATGTATTAATAAAGAGGCATACATAATAAAATATCACTTTCGATATACAAGATACATATTATTAATTTTAAAACTATTCTTAGAAAGATTTCATTGGCTTTACCGCACTGCCAAAGGGTTTGATGACAAAAGAAAAGGTTAAGACCTGTGGAAACTCAGGGCTCCTTGACAATTACCCCCTAGAACCTGAAACTCCCAGAGTAAGGTCACTACTTGGACCCTAGTCCTTCAAAATGGTTCAGTGGAAGTGGTGATAAAAACGTTCTTCTGGACACTTCTGGGAAGATGGTGGCGTGAGCAGAGCGGCAGAAATCTCCTCCCAAAACTATATATATCTATGAAAATACAGCAAATACAATTATCCCTAAAAGAGAGACCAGAATACACAGGAAAGCGCACAGCATGCAGCTACACCCGAGAGGACTCAGCACCCCGCGAGGCGGGTAAGATACAGAGCCGCGACCTGGCGGGACCTGAGCACTCCCTGACCCCAGCGCACTGGTGGGAGGAGAGGACTCAGAGCCGGGAGGGAGTGGAAGTACACCCCGCGAAATAACCAGCCCTGGTGATCTGCGCGGGGAGCACTGACACACATCGCGCAGTGCAGCGGGGATTGGAGAGACAGAGGGGCAGGATCTGAGCAGGGAACGCACCAGGGTGCTTGCAGCAGGCTCCCGGGAAGGAAAAAAAAAAGCGCGCTTTTTTCAGCGGTCTTAAAGAGACAGGAGCCCAGCGGAGGAGCTGGATCGCCCCAGCACACTCAGCCCAGCAGGCTGGGAGTCCTGGGGAGTTTCGGACCCCTTAGCTGGCAACTTGGAAAGGATGGCTGCACCTACACATCCCACAAAGATCAACAGCCTCCCATTCATTCCCACCCCGGCCAGAGCTATAAAGGGCCCTGCGGAGCGGGGCGGCCACGGCTGCGGAATAGTGGAGCAACAGCGCCACCTACAGCATCCCCACAGAATCTACTCCAGGTGGGCGTTTTTTTTGTTTTTTGTTTTTGTTTTTTCTTCTCTTTCTTACTTCTTTTCTTTTCTTTCTTTTTTCTTTCTTTCTCTTTTTTTTCTCTTCTTCTTTTTAAAGTCCTAAACAGCCCAGCTGACATACGTGGCAACTACCAGCGACCACTTCTATAGCCATTAAAAGACAGAGGAATATGGTCCAGACTAAGATCAACCAGACAACCCCAGAGGGGGAGCCTGAAGGGATGGAAATGCACAGCCTTCCTGAAAAAGAATTCAGAACAAAATTCAAAACCATGCTGATGGATCTAAAGAGAAATGTGCAACAGCTGAGGGAGGAAGTGACGGAAGTGAGGAAAGACAATGCAGAAATCAGACAAGTGATCGACGGGCTTAACATCAGACTGGATGAGATGCAAGAGACTGTTAATGGAATAGAAATCAGAGAACAGGAATACAGAGAGGCTGAGGCAGAGATAAAAGGATTTCTAGGAATGAAAGAATATTAAGAGACCTGTGTGACCAATCCAAACGGAACAATATTCGCATTATAGGAGTACCAGAGGAAGAAGAGAGAGAAAAAGGGATAGAAAGAGTCTTTGAAGAAATAATTGCTGAAAACTTTCCCATGCTGGGGAAGGAAAAAGTCACGCAGTCCATGGAAGCCCACAAATCTCCCAACACAAGGGACACAAGGAAGACAACACCAAAACACATAATAATTAAAATGGCAAATATCAAAGATAAAGACAGAGTATTAAAGGCAACTAGAGAGAGAAAAAAGATCACCTACAAGGAAAACCCATCAGACTACCATCAGACTTCTCAACAGAAACCTTACAGGCCAGAAGAGATGACATGATATACTTAACATAATGAAACAGAAGGGCCTCGAACCAAGAATATTGTATCCAGCATGATTATCATTTAAATATGATGGACGGATTAAACAATTTCCAGACAAATGAAAGTTGAGAGAGTTTGCCTCTCATAAACCACCACTACAGGATATCTTAAACGGACTGCTCTAGAGGGAAGCACCCCTAAGGCTAAAAAGATGTCACTAGAGGAAATAAAATCATAGCAATGAAAGCAGACCATCCAAATACTAACTAAAGGCAAAGAATAAAACACCTAGTATATAAAGAATGGAGGAAGAATAAGAAGGGAGAGAAATAAAGAAACATCACACGGTGTTTACAATAACTTAACAAGAAAGTTAAGTTAGATTGTTAGATAGTAAAGAAGCAACCCTTGAACCTTTGGTAACGACGAATCTAAAGCCAGCAATGGCAATAAGTATATATCTATCGATAATCACCCTAAATATAAATGGACTGAATGCACCAAAGGACACAGAGTAATACAATGGATAAAAAAGCAAGACCCATCTATATGCTGCTTACAAGAGACTCACCTCAAACCCAGAGATATACACAGACTAAAAGTGAAGGGATAGAAAACGATATTTCATGCAAACAACAAAGAGAAAAAAGCAGGTGTTGCAGTACTTGTATCAGACAAAATAGACTTCAAAACGAAGAGAGTAGCAAGAGATAAAGAAGGACATTACATAATGATAAAGGGGTGAGTCCAACAAGAAGATATAACCATTATAAATACATATGCACCCAACACAGGAGCACCAGCATATGTGAAACAAATACTAACAGAATTAAAGGAGGAAATAGACAGAAATGCATTCATTTTAGGAGACTTCAACACACCACTCACTCCAAAGAACAGATCAACCAGACAGAGAATAAGTAAAGACACAGAGGCACTGAACAACACACTAGAACAGATGGACCTAACAGACATCTACAGAACTCTGCACCCCAAAGCAACAGGATACACATTCTTCTCAAGTGCACATGGAACATTTTCCAGAATAGACCACATACTAGGCCACAAAAAGAACCTCAGTAATTTCAAAAATATTGAAATCCTACCAACCAACTTCTCAGATCACCAAGGTATAAAACTAGAAATAAATTTTAGAAAGAAATCAAAAAGGCTCACAAATACATGGAGACTTAACAACATTCTCCTAATTAATCAATGGGTTAACGAACAAATCAAAACAGAAATCAAAGATTATATGGAGACTAATGACAACAACAACACAAAGCCACTTCTGTGGGACGCAGCAAAGGCAGTTCCAAGAGGAAAGTATATTGCAATCCAGGCCTATTTAAAGAAGGAAGAACATTCCCAAATGAACAGTCTAAAGACACAATTACTGAAATTGGAAAAAGAAGAACAAATGAGGCCCAAAGTCACCAGAAGAAGGGACATAATAAAGGTTAGACAAGAAATAAATAAAATTGAGAAGAATAAAACAATAGAAAAAAATCAATGAAACCAAGAGCTGGTTCTTTGAAAAAATAAACAAAATAGATAAACCCCTAGCCAGACTCATTAAGAAAAAAAGAGAAGCTACAAACATAAACAGAATCAGCAATGAGAAAGGAAAAATAACGATGGACCCCACAGAAATACAAAGAATTATAAGAGAATATTATGAGACGCTATATGCTAACAAGCTGGAAAACATAGAAGAAATGGACAACTTCTTAGAAAAATACAACCTTCCAAGACTGACCAAGCAAGAAACAGAAAAACTAAACAGACCAATCACCAGCGACGAAATCGAATTGGTAATCAAAAAACTACCCAAGAACAAAACCCCGGGCCTGATGGATTCACCTCTGAATTCTACCAGACATATAGAGAAGAAATAACACCCATTCTCCTTAAAGTTTTCCAAAAAATAGAAGAGGAGGGAATACTTCCAAACTCATTCTATGAAGCCAGCATCACTCTAATACCCAAACCAGGCAAAGACCTCACCAAAAAAGAAAATTACAGACCAATACCCCTGATGAACATAGATGCAAAAATAATCAACAAAATATTAGCAAACAGAATTCAAAAAATACATCAAGAGGATCATACACCATGATCAAGTGGGATTCATTCCAGGGATTCAAGGATGGTACAACATTCGAAAATCCATCAACATCATCCACCACATCAACAAAAAGAAGAAAAAAAAACCACATGATCATCTCCATAGATGCTGAAAAAGTATTTGACAAAATTCAACATCCATTCATGATTAAAACTCTCAACAAAATGGGTATAGAGGGCAAGTACCTCAACATCATAAAGGCCATATATGACAAACCCACAGCTAACATCATACTTAACAGCGAGAAGCTGAAAGCTTTTCACCTAAGATTGGGAACAAGACAGGGATGCCCACTCTCTCCACTGTTATTCAACATAGGACTGGAGGACCTAGCCTTGGCATCAGACAAAACAAAGACATACAAGGCATCCAGATTGGTAAAGAAGGAGTCAAATTGTCACTATTTGCAGATGACATGATACTGTACATAAAAAACCCTAAAGACTCCACTCCAAAACTACTAGAACTAATATCTGAATTCAGCAAAGTTGCAGGATACAAAATTAACACACAGAAATCTGTTGCTTTCCTATACACTAATGATGAACTACCAGAAAGAGAAATCAGAAAAACAATTCCATTCATAATTGCATCAAAAAGAATAAAATACCTAGGAATAAATCTAACGAAGGAAGTGAAAGACGTATACTCAGAAAACTACAAGACACTCCTAAGAGAAATTAAAGAGGACACTAACAAATGGAAATGCATCCCGTGCTCTTGGCTAGGAAGAATAAATATTGTCAAAATGGCTATACTACCTAAAGCAATCTACAGATTCAACGCAGTCCCTATCAAACTACCAACAGCTTTCTTCAATGAACTTGAACAAATAATTCTAAAATTCATATGGAACCACAAAAGACCCCGAATAGCCAAAGCAATCCTGAGAATGAGGAATAAAATGGGGAATTACACTCCCTGACTTCAAGCTCTACTACAAAGCCACAGTAATCAAGACAATTTGGTATTGGCACAAAAAGAGACACACAGACCAGTGGACAGAATAGAAAATCCAAACATTAACCCAAACATATACAGTCAATTAATATTTGATAAAGGAGCCTTGGATATACAATGGGGAGATGACAGCCTCTTCAGCAGCTGGTGTTGGAAAACTGGACAGCTACATGTAAGAGAATGAAACTGGACTACTGTCTAGCCCCATACACAAAGGTAAACTCAAGGTGGATCAAAGACCTGAATGTAAGTCATGAAATCATAAAACTCTTAGAAAAAAACATAGGCAAAAATCTCTTGGACATAAACATGAGCACTTCTTCATGAACATATCTCCCCGGGCAAGGGAAACAAAAGCAAAAATGAACAAGTGGGACTATATCAAGCTGAAAAGCTTCTGTACAGCAAAGGACACCATCAGTAGAACAAAAGACATCCTACAGTATGGGAGAATATATTCATAAATGACGTATCTGATAAAGGGTTGACATCCAAAATATATAAAGAACTCATGCACCTTAACAAACAAAAAGCAAATAATCCAATTAAGAAATGGACAGAGGACATGAACAGACACTTCTCTAAAGAAGAAATTCAGATGGCCAACAGGCACATGAAAAGATGCTCCACATCGCTAATCATCAGAGAAATGCAGATTAAAACCACAATGAGATATCACCTCACACCAGTGAGGATGGCCAACATCCAAAACACAAACAACAACAAATGTTGGCGAGGATGTGGAGAAAAGGGAACCCTCCTACACTGCTGGTGGGACTGCAAATTAGTTCAACCATTGTGGAAAGCAGTATGGAGGTTCCTCAAAAAACTCAAAATAGAAATACCATTTGACCCAGGAATTCCACTCCTAGGAATTTACCCTAAGAATGCAGCAGCCCAATTTGAAAAAGACAGATGCACCCCTATGTTTATCGCAGTACTATTTACAATAGCCACGAAATGGAAGCAACCTAAGTGTCCATCAGTAGATGAATGGATAAAGAAGAGTGGTACATATACACAATGGAATATTATTCAGCCATAAGAAGAAAACAAATCCTACCATTTGCAACAACATGGATGGAGCTAGAGGGTATTATGCTCAGTGAAATAAGCCAACCGAAAAAGACAAGTATCAAATGATTTCACTTATATGTGGAGTAGAATAACAAAGAAAAAACCTGAAGGAACAAAACAGCAGCAGACTCACAGAACCCAAGAACGGACTAATAGTTACCAAAGGGAAAGGGACTGGGGGTGATGGGTGGGAAGGGAGGGATAAGAGGGAAAAAGGGGCATTACGATTAGCAAATGTAATGTTGGGGGGGCATGGGGAGGGCTGTACAACTTAGAGAAGACAAGTAGTGATTCTATAGCATCTCACTATGCTGATGGACAGTGACTGTAATGGGGTTGGTGGGGGGGACCTGATGAAGGGGGTAGTTTAATAACTATAATATTGCACATGTAATTGTAGAATAATGATAACAAAATAAATTATTTAAAAACTTCAGCAGTGAAAAAAAAAACCTTCTTCTGTTCTTGATGTTAAGGAGATATTCTCAGGGAAGAAAGAGCCTATTGGAACCTCATTTCAAATATCAATTCTGTATATGAAAAGAAACTGTCTTAATCAGAGAAAAAACATTTATTTTCTTTAAGTGGTATTTAAAACTCACTTCTAGGAAATCTTTTCTCTGACCCCTCTTTTTTCTCTGTATTCTCTCAATGCTTATTCAATTGCTTATCACTGAATACTTATTAGTTCACAGGTCTATTTTGTGTCTCCCACTGGATAATAAAAGTGCCCTTGAGAAGTTTATTTCTCAGGATGCCCAGAATAGTGTTCTACAGATAGACACTCAATAAATGCATCTTGATGGGTGTAAGGCCTTTCAGAAAAGTGAGGTTGTCTACCATAAAAGTATTAAAAACCAATATGGTGATTTCTTTTTATTAAGGTATCATTGATATACACTCTTATGAAAGTTTCACATGAAAAACATTGTGGTTATTACATTCACCCATATTATTAAGTACCCCGCATACCCCATCGCAGTCACTGTCCATCAGCGTAGTAAGATGTCACAGAGTCACTACTTGTCTTCTCTGTGCTACAGTCTTCCCCGTGACCCGCCCCCACACCATGTGTACCAATCATAATACCCCTCAATCCCCTGCTTCCTCCCTTCCCACCCATCCTCCCTCACTCCTCCCCTTTGGTAACCGCTAGTCCCTTCTTGGAGTCTGTGAGTCTGCTGCTGTTTTGTTTTTTCAGTTTTACTTTATTGTTATACTCCACAAATGAGGGAAATCATTTGGTACTTGTCTTTCTCTATGGTGAAGTAATTTTATTACAAAAAGGTGAACAAAGAAGACTTTTTGATTCTGGATAATACTTGTGAAGGAAATTAAGACATGTCTATAAATTTTTTTTATTTACTAGTAAGGATTAAAAATCCTCTTTAATGGAAAGCGATTTTTCAGATGACCTGAAAACTCCATTTTCTATCAACAGCAGAATGGGCCAGGTTGTCTCTAACGAGCAGATTATGTGATGAAGAACATTGTTAAATTCTAAAATCTTTGGTTCAGGAATTCAGCCATGGCTTGCTTATATGTGGACACACAAGAGTTTTACAATAAAAGCTCAAGCATAGAATAATAAGAAAATACAACTGTGATTTTAAAAACTGTAGAAATATTCCATTTCAAAGATGCTTTAGCTATGGTAGTTTGAAATTTTCTTACCTATTGAAACCATGTTATACGAAAAAAAATTACTCAAGTATCAGGCTTGTAAATCTAAATTCAAATAGCAGACCTATGACTGTTTAGCCCATGATTTATTTCAAAATGTTATCTTCATTAAATGTGTTTAGTGTTTTTCTTTCCACACTTACAAATTTCCTGTTAAGTCTCTTCTGAGCCAATCTGATGCTTAGATAACCTTAGATGTCAACAAATATTAAAAATATTGCTAACATTTTCCAAATAAGGTTAAGGCCTTGTACTCTTCCATTAATTATGAAATTAATCAAGTCCTATCAATTTTCCTACATACCTCTCATATATACCCACCCCAAATGCACCTGTCATTGCTTTAATTCAGGCTTCCTAACTGCCTCCAATATCTTCATCCTCCCACACATCCGTGACATGGTCATAAAATGACCAGATTTGTTTCAGAAAGATCATGCCACTCTGCCTAAAGCCCTGTACCAGCTCCTCACCATGCAGGTTCCTGTTGATTAACACAGCACCCATTGCCTCGATGATCTGGCTCCTATGCGCCTCTTCTCACTTCTCTTATCACAGGGCTGCACACTAGTTGGCAATAAAGAACTATTTGCAGGACCTGCACAGTTTTCTCCAGGACTACCCTTTCATAGAGCTCTGGTGAACTCTATCATCCTCCACAGCACAGCTCAAACATTACTTCTAAAAGACCTTCTCAAAGCCCATCCAACTCCAAAGTCAATCACTCCCTTTCCTAAATCTTGTAACTTACAACTGTACTTATCACATTGTATTATAATTATTTGTTTATTTGCTTGCCTTTACCATTAGAGACCGTGAAAGGTGCTGAACTGAATTTAACCTAATGATCTGAGTAATTGGGAACAGAGATGGGATGTTTCCACAGTGATTCGCAGTGGCTGGGATGATCGTGTTTCTCCACAGCAAACATAAATTTCGTTTCTTTAATCACAGCGATTACTAGGCCCTCTTGGAATAGTACACAAAACACAAACTCTTAAATATGGATTAGTGTTTCTGGCTTAGTGAAAAATAAACACATTATGTTTTATCTTAAAATTTTTAGCAGGGCACTGAGTAGATTAAAGGATGGTTTATTTATACTGTGTACCAGGAATAGCATCTATTAAACTTTACCGTACATATACTGAAAAGTAGAGCCCTGATGTATTGGAAACCATCTTGAAAATTAATTCCTTTGGGAAACAGTAAAAATTATGCAAGGTGTGCCTATTATCAAATCCCAATGGAATAAAAGTAGATGGCATGAGCAATACAGGGAAATTTTTTGGCTTCAAATATTTCTGGTAGACAGCACCAAGTATGCAGCATTTTGGTAGGTGTGTTACATAATTTTCAAGACTCAAATCTGTTCCTCTGTAACCAGAGCCACAATGAAGTTCTCTTTCTGGGATGAAAGATACTAAGGAATTTGCATATACAATATTTAAGGATAAAGTCTCTCCTCTTACCAGCATATACAAATAACTTGAAACTAGTTTTAACTGCAGGACTCTCCCCATTATTCATAATAGTTTAGCATAAGTCATTTGTCTGCACTGTTTAAAATTAGCTCATGATTTAACTTTACTTGTTCTTTTCTGTATTTTGCAGAGTTTCCACACTGAACATGTTATTTTTGGAATAAAAATATGATTACTTTAAAGAGTTATCCAGAAGAATATTAACCATATTAGCTTAGCACATCTTTTAGGGTTTTTCAGAGAATGTCACTAGATTTTGTTTCACTGAAGGCTCACTTTCTAGAATTCTATTCATTTATTTGATACATTGCCAACAGAAAATTTGAATGACACAAAATATCCAGTTCAGAGAAGGAAACTTTTTGTTGTAGTGGCAATGACACTTCAATTAATCCCCAAACTTCTTTCTATAGCCATGACACGAGATAGCCAATTCATTCACCTGATATTTCTTAAGAGCTGCCATATACTAGGATAAGAATAAAGTATTTTTCTTTAGCAAGTAGATAAAAACAAAACCAAAATAAGGAAGTATCAATTTCATAATGAGTGTAATTCTAGCTCAGCAGTTATCCAAAGTGTATACATTACTCACTCTGTAATAGAATTAAGTTGTATATCAACTTTTTATTTCTCTTGATTTTTAAAGATCAGTTAAGCCTAAAAAAGCCCAGATTTAATATCTATTCAAAATTAGGAAAATGGTTAATGCCAGCTTTGTTAGCTTCTCATTCCCTTCCTCCTCATATAAACTTTTTGAAACTATATAAAATGTCTACACATTCCTTCATAACACAATTATCAATAAGCAGTAATGAGTAAAGGCAATATCATTTTTCTCTCAATCTTTGATCCACAGCTATTTTATACACAAAAGGTTTAAACGTTAACTTAATCCCCACATAAAATTCTTTACAACTGATGAAGTCAACTCTTTCAGGTCTCATTTCTTTTGTGGTATAGCAAAGTTTCATGATGTCTAAAACAAAATACTCTCCGTTTTTACTTTTTATAAGACTGTGTCCAACTATTCCAGTTTGGGAACTTTCTTTTTATCTGGTGATTTAATTTGTAGCTAATCAAAACAAAAAAAGAGCCCCATCAACTCACAGGAACACATAGAAAGCTTTGGGCCATATGCCCAGGAATATTCTGATTGACTCAGTAACTATCAACTTCCCAAAGGAAATATTTGAAATTCCATTAACAAGAACATGCAAAAAAGAGAAAAAGTGCCACAAGAAAATAGTATAACATTAATGTGCTTTTTCATTTCTGTGAGAAACTATACATTTGAAATATCTGTTCCAAATTTTTGTTACGCCAAATAAACTACTATCATGTATATGAATAATCAACTAGCTGTCAGAAGCCAAGAATGAACGAAAAGTATTTCAATACTATCTAAAGCTACTTCTAAATGAACACGTCTAGGGTACATGTAAAAAAAAAATCTAATAAACTAAAAAAGTGAACTAACATTTTATATTTATAAAGGTTATTTTGTTTACCAACTGCTTGTTCTAATGTCCTATTTTGTTTTAAGTCAAAACTTTTATTATTTTTCTCTTTTTAAAGCACTACATCTTTGTGTTGTAGAAAATTGAGAAAATACGGGGAAATAAAAAGAACATAACAGATGGCCAACAGACACATGAAAAGATGCTCCACATCCCTAATCATCAGAGAAATGCAAATTAAAACCACAATGAGATATCACCTCACACCAGTGAGGATGGCCAACATCAAAAAGACAAACAACAACAATGTTGGTGAGGATGTGGAGAAAGGGAAACCCTCCTACACTGCTGGTGGGAATGTAAATAGTTCAACCATTGTGGAAAGCAATATGAAGGTTCCTCAAAAAACTCAAAATAGAAATACCATTTGACCCAGGAATTCCACTCCTAGGAATTTACCCTAAGAATGCAGCAGCCCAATTTGAAAAAGACATATGCACCCCTATGTTTATCGCAGCACTATTTACAATAGCCAAGAAATGGAAGCAACCTAAGTGTCCATCAGTAGATGAATGGATAAAGAAGATGTGGTACATATACACAATGGAATATTATTCAGCCATAAGAAGAAAACAAATCCTACCATTTGCAACAACATGGATGGAGCTAGAGGGTATTATGCTCAGTGAAATAAGCCAGGCGGAGAAAGACAAATATCAAATGATTTCACTCATCTGTGGAGTATAAGAACAAAGGAAAAACTGAAGGAACAAACTGCAGCAGACTCACAGAACCCAAGAATGGACTAACAGTTACCAAAGGGAAAGGGACTGGGGAGCATGGGTGGGAAGGGAGGGATAAGGGGGAAAAGGGGCATTATGATTAGCATATATAATACAGCGGCAGGGGACACGGGAAAGGCAGCATTTATAGAGAAGACAAGTAATGATTCTATAGCATCTTACTACGCTGATGGACAGTGACTGTAGTGGGGTATGTGGGGGGGACTTGATAATAGGGGGTCTAGTAACCATAATGTTGTTCAAGTGATTGTACATTGATACCAAAATTAAAAAAAAAACCTAACAGTTACCACCCAGAGAAACATTATGATATACTTCCTTCCTTTCCAATTATATAATTTCTGAAACAAAACCGTGGTTGTGCAATATATATATTATTTATCTAACAATATATGAAGATATCTTTCTGTGCCATTAAACATTCTTTTACAAGTGATTTTTAATGGTCTTACAGACTTCTGTCAGGTGGTTGTACCATAATTTAACATATTTCCAATTGTTGCTTATTTAGATTGTTTCTATTTTTTAATATATTTAAAAATTTTAAGGTATTATTGATATACACTCTTATGAAGGTTTCACATGAAAAAACAATGTGGTGACTACTTTTACCCATATTATCAAGTCCCCACCCATACCCCAATGCAGTCACTGTCCATCAGTGTAGTAAGACGCCACAGATTCACTGTTTGCCTTCTCTGTGCTACACTGTTTTCCCCTTGATCCCCCACACCATGTGTACTAAACATAATACCCCTCAATCCCCTTCTCCCACCCTCCCCACCCACCTTCCCACACCCTCCCCTTTGGTAACCACTAGTCCCTTCTTGGAGTCTGAATCTGCTGCTATTTTGTTCCTTCAATTTTGCTGCATTGTTATACTCCACAAATGAGGAAAATCATTTGGCACTTGTCTTTCTCACCCTGGCTTACCTCACTGAGCATAATATCCTCCAGTTCCATCCATGTTGTTGCAAATGGTAGGATTTGTTTCTTTCTTATGGCTGAATAGTATTCCATTGTGTATATGTACCACTTCTTCTTTATCCATTCATCTACTGATGGACACTTAGATTGCTTCCATATCTTGGTTATTATAAACAGTGCTGTGATAAACATATGGGTGCATATGTCTTTTTGTATCTGAGAAGTTGTATTTTGGGGGTAAATTCCAAGGAGTGGGATTCCCAGGGTCAAATGGTATTTCTTTTTTTTTTTTTTTTGGAGGGTGGAGGTTTATTTTACGCCGGCAGGCTCAGTGGAGAGTGATCTCCAAAGGTCTAAGCCCTGGGCACAGCAGGGCCATGCCTTTTATTTTTATTTTATTTTATTTTTTTAATATAATTTATTTTATTATCATTAATCTACAATTACATGTGCAATATTACGGTTATTAAACTACCCCTTCATCAGGTCCCCCCCACCAACCCCATTACAGTCACTGTCCATCAATGTAGTGAGATGCTATAGAATCACTACTTGTCTTCTCTGAGTTGTACTGCCCTCCCCGTGCCCCCCCAACATTACATCTGCTAATCGTAATGCCCCTTTTTCCCTCTTATCCCTCCCTTCCCGCCCATTTTCCCCAGTCCCTTTCCCTTTGGTAACTATTAGTCCGTTCTTGGGTTCTGTGAGTCTGCTGCTGTTTTGTTCCTTCAGTATCAAATGGTATTTCTATTTTGAGTTTTTTGAGGAACCTCCATATTGCTTTCCACAATGGTTTAACTAGCTTACATTCCCACCAGCAGTGTAGGAGGGTTCCCCTTTTCCCACCAGCAGTGTAGGCGGGTTCCCCTTTCTCTGCATCCTCACCAGCATTTGTTGTTCTTATGTGCTCATGTCCTATTACTGTTTCAGTAATTTAAAAAAGATCAAGAACAAACTTTCTTTTAATATTGGGGATTCCTTCGTGTGCCTTTAATGATACAGGTACAGTCAAAGCAAGTATGACTTCTTTATAATTTAGACATCTCACTGGGATACAGTAATCCCTCTACAGCTCAGCTAGCTTATATACCTTGCTTTAAAAAAGGTGAAAACAATACCTGGGAAGAACACTGAAGTTCTTTAAAACAGCCAAAAGGTGTTAGGTGGTTCATGTGCTCAAGTGTTTTCACCTCAAGCCCTTGCTCTCAATCTATTTTCTTATACACAATTTAAACAAACTTGCATATCTAAATCCATGAGATTAAGAAGCAAGAATTAAGAGAAGCTGCTACAGTTAAAGCATGCTGATAGCAAAATGCAGTATCTGAGTTTATAAGTATGAAAATCAAAAGGAAAGCTACAGAAAAAGAAAAAAGCATGAAGAGCCAAAGTCGATCCTTCTGATGTTAATTACTTAAGAGCCATCATATACGTTAGGAGACTCTCAAGAGGGCATCTGGCACATTATAATTGAAATTAATGATGACCTTGGGTCTTCAATAGTCCTTCTACTTAAATAATACATTTTGATATCCACATATCAGCCTACTTCTTGATAGGGTGACCACATCTGGCTTGCTTAGAATTGTCCCAGCTTAAGCTCCTTGTCCTGGCATAATTATCAACAGCTCTCCCTTTCACTCTCAAAGAGTATCTTTGGTTTGGACTGTAAATTTTAGGGACTACTGAGTGCCTTCTATGTGTCAGGACCTATTCCAACTGCATTCATTTATCTCCACAATCTTATAAATGGGGTACAATTATTATCCCCTCCTCATAGAACTAAATCTTTGAGAGGTTAAGTGATTTTCCTAAGATCATTAGTAAATGTTAAAGGCCGATATATGAACAACCCAGGCACTCTGATAACAAAATTCTAGTGCTTAACCACTGTAATACACAGTAGTCTCTTTCCTTAGAAAGATGGGTAGAGCAACAGGGGGAAGGAGACATCCAGGTTTTTGGAAAAAGATTAAGAGGTATCAGCTTTCTGGAAAATGTGTCTATACGATCCTTATGGTTTCCACAATCCTGTAAGTTTACAATCCTGAAACATCTAAGAAAAATCTTTGAAGTGTAAAACTATTTCAATTTTGATGAGCATGGGCTTTCTTAGAAAACAAAAATTGCAAGATGTTTCAAATATTAAAATGCTACTTTAAAAACATACTCAATAATTAGTTACACCCTGCTCAAAATATTAATTATTCCATCTTTTTAATTCTATCTAATTTAAGAAAATTAGTAACTCACTATATGTTACAATATAAATGCAGAGTGAAAAGTATACTGGACTTGAATCAGCTTTGCTACTCAACAGCTAGGATATCCCTTAACTTCTACAAACTTCCAATTTCTTTATGGGTAGCAGAGAAATATGGTTAGCTGGTTAAGAGGATTTAGGGAGATCAGATGGATTTCAAGTGCCTTGAGAATATATTATAAAGGACCATACAAATTTGGGGTATTAACAATAAAGTCAAATTTTTAACAACTTGGATCATAAATTTATGACAAGCATTCCAAAACAGTAATAAGTCTCAACTTTATTTTCCCTTTACTTCAAAATTATTTTGGGGAAAAAAATAGCACCTAATTGGTCAAATGTGAAAAAGAAACCCGCACTGAAAAGATTAAGAGCAGAAACGTACATCAGAGGCTAACTTTGTACTTCATTCCGAAAAACAGATGCTATTTATCAGCTCATTAGTCCTTAAACTGTGAGATTAAGTAGAAAATACAGCTGACCCTTGAACAACATAGGGACTAGGGGTGTTGATTCCCCCCACTCCTACAGTAAAAAATCTCAATATAGCTTTTTGACTCCCCCTTAATAGGCAGCTGTTGACTGGGAGGCCTTAAGGATAACATCAACGGTTGATTAACACATTTTGTACGTTAAATGTTACATATTCTTACAATAAAGTCAGCTAGAGAAAAATGTTTTTCAGATTGTCACAAATCTCCAAAAACTTTTCCAATATATTTATTGAAAAAAATCCATGTGTAAGTGGACCTAGCAGTTCAAACCCATGTTACTTAAGGGTCAACTGGTAGTTACAAAAGAGGTTCAAAGACGTGTAGTAACTACACTAACTTAGAATGAATAGTTTGAGAGAATTATATTTATATAGCATTTTCCTGTTTTCCCAAAAGCATTTCAATATCTGATCCTCAGCAATCAGGTATGGTAGACAGATATTATCACTCTGATATTATGAATTAAGAAACTGAGACTTAGAGAGATTAATTTGCCCAACTGCTTTATAGCAAGAAAGTTTTCCAAAGGGGAGATATGACTCCAATTCTACATGGAAAGAAATAAATTATTTGGATGCTGTAGAGCAAAAGACTCACCTCAGACTTCTTTACTGGCCAAGACATAGAACATCTATAAATTCATATTGTCTGAAAAGTAATACGCATTGAAGCCTGCCTATGTATGCCTGGTAGCTTTCATAGCATAGGAAAAGGTTTGTTTTGGCTCTCAAACTATTAAATTTTCAAGCAAAAATAGGACCAGTGAAGTGCAGAACCAGATGACTTTTTCAGAGTGGTGAAACTAACGAAAGGTGTTCCCAATCCCTCTATGATTTATCATTGCTGAGATTATTCCTTAACAGGGAAACATTTTTAAAGTAATTTTTCTCAAATCTCATTTGCTACATTCTATAAATTAACTGCTGTAAAAGATATGTATCAGACTTAGTAAGAGGCTTTCCTTCCAATCTACTAAAAAGGCACATTAAATACACAATGCTGGCCACATTATTCTAGATAATGATGGAAAACAACAGCTGATAGCCAGTTGGGGACAAATGCCAACTGTTCCCATTTGTCTGAGAATATTAAGTTACTCGCTACAACACTGTCTTCAAATACTGATATCCACAAATGATAAAGTATTTAAACCAAATCCTAAAAAACAGACTAAGGATAATGGTGCCTCTCTGATCTGCAATATTGGCTTTAAAAATTTCATTGTTCTGAAGTACATAAGTAAACACGTCTCAACAGCTTTATATATTTTCATATATTTTATTTTTTTAAACACTTAAAATTTTGCAAGCTAGCAGTAAAATACTGCCCTCAATATTTTACTAATTAGCACCGTTTACCTTTTAAAGCTAACTGGAACATTGTGTCATTGTAAATTGTTGTAAAATAAAATGATCATTTCAAATGCTAAATCAGCCTCAAGTAAGACATGAACCATTAATTTTGTAATTATTTTTGGCTTTATGCACAAAGACATATTTCAAAGATGAACTTAACAGTATCAGTTCTGTCAGTCTAACAAATCAAAGTACCACAGTTTAAAGCAGTATTTAATCACTGAATTGTATGAGAATATAAGAAAACTGAGAAGTCAGCTATAAAAACAAAAGATACTACATAACTTAGAGTCCCTTATTTTTTAGAATGAGGAAAATAAGGAAAAATCTATGGTACAGGTTATCAGTTACACATATGATTTAATATGTCAGTATTCTCATGCTTTTTTTATGGGTCTGGCCTTACCAAAAAGCCATCAAATGTCCAGGATAACTCATAGGGACAGCTGGAAGCCTGAAATAAAACTGTTCAGTGCAAAAGATCCTAAGCTACTTATATAATTTTAAATGGAAGCTTATACATTTAACTCCTTTGTTTTCATCTGAAAAATCAATTGAAAATATGAAAAAGTATACAATCATACTTGAATTACTTCTATACATTAAAAAAAGGGGAATTTTTCATTTCATGTTTTCGAATAAGAGCATTCTTCAGAGATACGGGGTTAAGTTCCAAGCCACACTGAGTGCTCACTAGCCTGCCCGTTTTGCATACCAGTAGAATCAAGTCCAGTTTTGCCATTTGTGGATAACTGTGACAAGATACAAAAGCATGTGTTTGCCATAAATAGCTCTGGCTAACAGCAAACTGCTCACACTGAGCAGATCAAATTCTCTATAAGGAGAGCAGTCTGGACTACAGCCAAATCCCACTATTAATGTTTGAGACTACTTTGTCAATTCTTTTTTTTCCAATATGCAAATTAAGAAGTAGTAGCTGAGATTAAAACTCCTAAATTTAAGAAGTATTACTAAACTTTTGAAAGACATTTTACAAATTATTTTAATTGTGACAAAATATGCTGCAAGAGCTTCCTGCTTCTATTTAATTACTTAGAAATGTAAACGTGAATTAAAAAAGAACCACCCTAATTTATCCAGAGAACAAATCAGGTACTGAAGAGTATTTATATTAAAGTGCAAAAAAATAATTTCCGATCTCCCTATTAACACATAAAGGAAATAAATACAACTTATAAAAGTACCCCTTTATAACAATACTTTATATTAGTTGGTTTTAGAATATTTTTTAAACCAAATAAACTGGAAAGTATCACACATGAATGTTGTACAAAAAAAACTCTTAAATGACCAGTGCAGAGAACAGCCATTTACCTTAGAAGTTGCTTCACATAGTATTGTGTAAAATGTCCAAGGAAAACAAGGCAACATTCTATAATATGCCACAATTTTTATTGCAACGTGGCCATTTTTGTGAGGGTGGGGAGTTTGATCTCAAAAACAATGTTCCATTTAAGGCTCTTTTATACAGAAATTGCCACCATGACTGATATTCAACATATCTTTAGTGTTGCAAGACTTAACATGGTAAACATAAAGCTCCTACACTTATTCAGTAGTGTACACTCAATGGAAAACAAAAAGTTTTAATAACAGCTATTTCTTTTAAGAAGATATGCAGGTAACAGGAATGAACACTGAGGTACTAGGATGAGTTGATTTGACAAACACAATTTAATTGGCATTCCTTTTGGGGTGAGAGGATAAACTTATTATAAAAAAGTGCTTTCAATGCATAGTGTTGTATCTGTGTTGCCAAGTCACAAAAATAGGCTTGCCAAGGCAGGTGAGGTGTATGAATGCTCTGAGCCTCACAGAACTGCAATCAAGTGCAACTATAAATAATACTGAATAGAGTTTACCATCTGACCAGTGGATAATACTTTCAAGGCATTCAATTATCTTACCCTTTGCAGTATTCTAAGCTATTCACATTGACAATCACATACATTATGGTGCTTGCTGCAAGGGAGGCTATAACCAGTTGTTTTGGCTAAAATACAATGGGAAGGCATTCCTTGGGTTCTGCATAAAAGTTAATGGTATTAAACAGTCTAATGGCAATCACTGATAGACTGCTTACATGAATGGTATTTCCTTCATTCATTGTTAGAAGGAGCCAGTGGGAAGAGGAGGAAAAAAAAAACTGAAAACCTAACACTATTCCAATTAACTGAGCTGCAGAAATGGAAGCTCCTTAAGATCCAGATGGCACTTGACTGTCACTTTATAAGGGTTTTCCTTCAAGTGAAACTACTACATTGCCTCCCAATTTATCTCCAAGCGTCGAACGGTCCTTTATATCATCCAAGCCATTTACTTGCCACTCATGCTTAATACCTAAAAAAGAAAACAACATCCCATTACTTTATTATAATTAAGAAAGAGTAATTCCTCTGCACAAAATATGCAATGTTTGTACCTGTAAATTTCTTTTTAATGGCATCTTTAGAGCTAGCATAAATCATCTTGCTTTTTAAAGGTGCACTTTCAGGAGCCCTACAGAAAAAAAACAAAAACAACTGATGAGTCCCACTTAAAAGAAAAAGAAAGGTAAAACTGGCTATGTTAATAACAATCCTTGCATTTTAAAAGTACTTTTTTCTTTCGTTTTTACACACCAGAATATAAATACTAGGTCTTCCTTCTTAGACTCTTTTGTTTCGTATGTGGCATCGTACAAAGCATATCGGCAATCATTCAGAGGTAGCAACTTCACAAAAGATGTGTAGGGGTCCTCTACAGTATCACCAATATCACCCACCAAGATCTGCTTTGCTTCCTCTACAATTATTTGTCTTTTGTCATCGCTTAAACAGAAGAGAACTGCTTTCTTCCTTTTTTTGATCTCCTCTTGTGTAGATGATTTCCTTACTTTCATATCATTAAAAACTTTGATGACTTCATCATTCACTGTAACTCCAGAAGCCTGAAAATAAAAAAAAATGAACAGTAATTCAGAACAAGTATTTTGGTTCTAACCAAAATTACTGTTTGCCTAGAGAGGATTCCCTTTAGTTTGGACATCAAAAATTGCATCCTACCAGTCAAGTATGCCAATCAGATCTGTCACATTTTAAGTATCAGTACATGACACACTGATTCTAAGTCATCCCGCCCCATTCACCCTTTTTAAAGAAGTTTGGAGGTTGAAGTAAATGAAAGGTAGAGAGAAAGGGACAAACACAAGCTGTCCCATCCCTGAAATGTTTCCTATTTCACTGAGTGATGTCAGAGCTTCAGAACATACCTTCTGTATTGTGTCAACACTGCAGGCCTTAAAAAAACACTTTGGGATTTCAGTTAATGCTTCTACTATTTTTTTCTTTAAAGTCATCCTAGCCAGTGCCGTTTCCTCATAAGGAAAGGGAATCAAGTGTGAAAGCCAAGCCGCCCACAGCTACAGCATGATTGCCGCACAGCTCAAATGGAGACGCTTCAAAACGAACGGATTTAGTGTAAAAGCTTTCTACGGCGAGAAGGCATTTTTAAAAGCGTTTTCCCACCTCCTCAATCTCCCACTAAGGGGTTTACTACGGGCCATCAAGAACCTCCCCGAACGCCTTCAGCAACGGCCGGAGAGCACAGACCAATTTTAGAGCGCGCGTGTGAAGTAAAATTAGGAAGCTAAGCGCACAGCCGGCGGGCGCGGAGGGAGGCGGCCGACCCTCCCGCGGCCCCTCCGGACGCCGCCCGCTCGGCTTGGGTCCCGACCCCCGGCCCGCGCCCAAGCCCTCCCCCACCCCCAGGAATCCGAGGAGCGGCGGGGCCGGGCTGGCGGCGGGAGGACAGGCCGGGCGGCCGGACGGAGAGCAGCGGGGCCGCAGCGCAGCAACGACCACCCTGAGGCCCAAACCAGGTTAAAATGGCGCCTCGCCCCCAGAGCCCCGCAGGGGCGCGCCGGGGGCTCTGCCCGCCGCGCCCCGGCCCTCCGGCCCGCGGGCTCGCCTTACCATCGTGCCCGCGGCGGTGGCTGCGGCGGCGGCTCGGGCTCCGGCTCTGAGGCGCTGGGAGGAGAAGGCGGGGCGGCGGGCGGCAGCGAGTGAGGAGCACGCCGGGAGCTGCAGCCCGACCGGCGGCGGGCGGGGCGGTCACGTGGGCACGCCCCGGCCCGCGTCCTCGACCTGACCCCCGCGCGCTCCGCGGGCTCGGGCGGCCTGCGCCTCGGGGGCCGGAGCCAGGGGCCCGGCGGAACCGCCTCCTGCCCCCGCGCACCGCTGCCGGCGGCCGGGACGGCGCTTGGCTCCCAGGGGGCGTTTCCACCCCGCCTCACCGCGGGCGCCGCTCCCGGGCGTGGCGCGTGTGAGAAAGGCGCACCCTCCCGGGCGTCTCTTATTCATCCGTGGTGTCCACCGAAGGAGGTTGGGTTCCAACGTTATCAGTCTTTTTGGAAACCTCCCGGTAAGACGTGGAGTGAATTGTTTAAATATTCTTCCTCCAATTAAGCAAGAATAGACACTATCGGGAGTTGTTCCAGTTGATTGAATTACTCAGCAAAACAAAATGATAAACAGGTGGAAAATCACAACAGAAGTCTGTGGTTGAAATAATTATAATAGAAAATTGGGTAGTAATATCCCTTGGTAGTATCCTTTTATATATTAGACTAAACAGGAAATGGACTGTACTCTTTGGTGCCAGTCTTCACGAGGCCCCAGCTATGACAGGTGACGTCGAACAGGTGGACCCAAGAGTAGAGATTTCTCCCTCCAGGTAAGCAGAACCTCTTGTACAAAGCCCGTGTGACTGAGTCAAGGCTCTTCTCTACCCAGACCTTTTCTACACTCATGGAGGTATCCCAGTTATCACAGAAAACATTGTCACTTTATACTTTGAGGGAAAATTTCCTAATGTTTAATGCTTTATGAGTTTATAACAAGAATGTTATAAATGAACTTTACATGCTTATCTATAATGAAAGGAAGATTTTATAAAGTGTTTAATCTGGGCTGATTTATGCTACCTTTTCTTCAAAACGTTTGTCATTTTCTACCTTTCTTCATTTGTAAAAATTGGTAAAATGAATTTAAAACTCCGATCAATAAGGTTTAACTTCTTTTGTGAAAAAGACTTGCACTACAAAGGTAGAATTTTTATTGCCTAAAGCTATTGGGAACAAAATAGTAAGTCCAGGTAAACCTCGAAGCAAACTAAGAATCATGTACCGTCAAGAATTTTGGGCTGGGAATTGGTGGACTTGGATATTAATCTAGGCACTGTCCGTAGCTCTATAACCAGGAAGGCTTTTCAGTCCTCACAGACCTCAGGTGCTTCATCTGTAAAACAAGCTCTGATTAAATTATATTTAAAGTATTTTCAGTTTTAAAATTCAGTTTCTTGATATGCCAGTATTTCTCAGGAAATGGTGTGTATGTGTTCTCAGGGTTAAGTAGAATTAGGGATGGAAAATCATAATGAGAAAGGGTTATGCCCCAGTTTCTGTGATAAATCTTTGTATCCAAAATTTATTATATTTTAAATGCAGCATGTTAGATTTTGCTCATGAAAAATACACCTAGTTTTTATATCCATAGCTTGTGTTTATTTTCTTATCAGGAAAATTGCCTTGGCATAGAGACGAAAAACTGAGAAGAAAGTTCCCAGAGTCTAAGCATGAATCTGTTAAAAAGCAAAATTCAACCGAGTAAATTTGAAGATCTAACTGGCTTTATTAAGTGATTCATGAATTGGGCAGCACCCTGTCTAGCAAGTAGAAAGATGCTCCCAGGAGTTGTACAAAATGGAAGGTTTTTATAGGAAAGAGGGTGGGGCAAGACGTTTATTAGAAAAAGAAAAGAAAGGATTGTTTCCGGCCAGGACATCTTTTAGACGGGAAGGGAATGGCAGGGTTTTTATCATGCATATTATCAAACTAGTACTGATCAGGAAATTTCAGACTGTTAAAATGTCGCATTCTGGGATAAATTTTGGTTTGCTGTTGGGGGTGACTCATTTTGGGCTTGTTTTTCATTTTTTAACAAATCCCAAGCAAGTATATAGTTGACTCTTGAATAATGCAGGGCTTAGGCGTGCCAACCTCCTGGACAGTCGAAAATCTGTGTATAACTTTTGACTCCCGCAAAACTTGACTACTAATAAATAGCCTACTGTTGATTGAGTTAACAAATCTCTCTGTAAAACAAGAAATTTAATTAAGGAGAACTTCATTGCTAAAAAAGAGTTTGCAAACAAGAGCGGTATAGCCTTGGCTTTAAACCAAAAGTACACTCAGAAGAAACAGAGGAGGTTGTTTTTATCAAAAAAGGCTCCTGCCTGGGTTCCCATTTGGGTCCTCTTATACAAATAAGGGATGCAGGCTTTGTTAGTCCCTAATGATACAAGTCACAGCTGATTGGCTGACTTCTCAGCCTGCCCTGTTTTGTTTTGGACTCATTTTGCTTTAAAGAGCAAATGTCAGTCTGTGATTCTTCCAAGAATACAGAAAATGTGCGACCGCCTGTCAATACATGACTTTCTGACTCCATTTTGTTGAGGTCTCAGTTAGCCTGACAAGTCCATCTTGTTTTCAGGCATAGCTGGATTTTGGGGGAGGTGGTACTCACTTAGTTTTGTCTTAAATTCAACCAAAGTCTTACTGATAACATAAACAGTTGATGAATATGTATTTTGTATGTTATATGTATTATGTTCTGTATTCTTACACTAAAGTAGACTAAAGAAAATAAAATGGTTTTTTAAATTGTTGAAAATATCCAAAATATTTTCCAGTATATTTATTGAAAAATATCCACATATAACCTTGACCCATGGTTGTTCAAGGGTCAACTGTAGATAACAATGCTTTACATTTAGCTGGTACATTAGTTTATTAGTTTATGAAACCTTTCACTTTCTTTATCTCTCTTGAAGTTCTAAGGAAATCGTGGAGAATGGATCTCTAGGACTCTAAATGATAGAGCACGGACAGGAGTACTGCCTTTTTGAATAAGCCCACCTGCCATATCAGAGAGATCTAGGTTTCATCTTACTTAGGCTACAAACATTCTCTGGAGGAGACGTCAGCAAGCCACAGCCCACCTTTTCCCTGACCCATCCCCTCCAAAGCCTGCCAAAAAAACCTAGCCATAAAAGCCTCTTAGCCTGTAAGAGACGCCTTCTTTGTTCTGTTCGGCAGAACAGAGATGTCCCTCTTAGGTTTAGCAATAAACCTGCTTGGACTGTGGAGTTTGCATCCCTTCTTTCCCTTTTACTAAGCATATTCTGTGTGTGGGTATCAGCAACTTTTCTCATAACTAGACTCTTCTTCTCAGAGTTTTCTTCCCTCCTCAGCTTTGAAGTTTGCAGGAAAGAGATTCCGTAGAGGCCATCAACCTGGCAGGAACCAGGTCTGGGGGCATTGGAACTTAGTTTAGATCAAAACCTCTCCCACCAAAGCTAGGTATTCCAAAGATGTTAGTCACCCCCCAGCTGTGACATCAACTCCTCTCCAAGCCTCCCTATCCCCCGCCTCCAACAGAGTTCATACTTCTCATGCACTAGGATTCTTTTCCTGAAGATATTTTTGTCTTTGCACATATCTTGTTGCACTGTAATAACTTGTTTGTTTGTTCTGCCATCCCACTAGATTGTAGGCTCCTTAAGGATCCAATGAGTCCTACTCATCTGTGAGTTTCTGGAACTTGGCACATAGTAGTTGCTCAACGATGAAATAATATATTTAAGATGCTTTAGTGTTATAAAGAGAACAAAAAGGAAGATCCTGAAGATTGTGAGGCCTTGCTACATGCCCTTGTGAGGCTGTCTCTTAGAATCTCAAGGTCAAGAACGATTCCTTCTCTTCACACCTGTTATTTATAACCAGAACATACCACCACTGGGTAAAGGGACGACATCACCAGGCATTGCTGTATGAATTTTGGCCCCTGGGTACTAGAGGTAGTATTAGACAACATGTGTATTAGTTTCCTGTGGCTGCCATAACAAATTACCACAAATTTAGTGGCTTAAAACAGCACAAATCTATTGTCACATCTGTGGATAAAATGAAGGTTCCTGTGGCCAGGATTCTCACCTGATCTTGGTTGGCTAGCTCACTACACACATGTGGGCAATGCGTTGTTTTTGACTTTATATAAAGAGCCCTGTCCAGTGCTCTGGGCGACATGGTGGCATGGCTGCAAGGCTGCAGGAGAGCAGAGCAGAGGCTGGAGTGGTGGCAGTGCCGAGGACAGAGCAAGAGGATGGCTGTGTGAGCAGAGAGGCCCAGAGGACGGCTGTGCGGGCAGAGACCGGCTTGCTGCATGCAGACTTGCTCTGGGTGAACGGGATTTTAGTGACTGACCTGCCACCGTGGAAATAAAGTTGGATATAACCCTTTCACTCCAACAACATTTTACTGTCATTTCTTTGGTCACACTGAATCCATCGTGAACTTGCCTGGGGCTGGAACCCATTGGCAAGACATCACTTCTCACCTCTGCTCCAGTCATCACATCTCTACTGTCCCGCCTCCCTTGGTTACTGTGATTACTTTGGACCCACCAGATATTTTAGGATAATCTCCTATCTCAAAATCATTAACTTAATCACATCTGCAACATCTCTCCTCCTGTGTAAGGTAACTTACTCACAGGTTCTGGGGCTTCGGACAGGGACAGCTTTGGGGACCCATTATTCTGCCTACCACGCCACACCCGCACTCTTCAGCAATCTCAAGCTCAAGCAAACAAAACAGATGGTACAGGAGGACCCTAAACAATCAGCTCTAGAGCGCACAGCTGAGCTGTGATTTTCCATTTCCGGACCAAACAGACAGTAGCGACAAGCAGCCAGCAAGAACGAAGTGAGAGTGACCTGGAGAGGGCGGGCCTGCTGGGAGCTCAGCTTGGGCAAAGCAGGGCAGCTTCTTGGCCATTTACTGAACTGTGTAAAAGATGTTTGCTCCTGTGTAAAATGGGAATTATGTTACCTTCTCCACCTAGGGATTATGGTGAGGATCAAGTGAGATAATGCGTGGAAATCTCCTTCCAGCACAGGAATAGGAACCTAGGCTATTGTTTCCATCAGGGTAGACTGAAAGTGAGAGCATGGCTTTACCAATGATGGGGATCAGGGTAGGCTGCCTCCAAATAACAATTTTGGTATATTGATTATTTAAAATTGAAGTTATTTAAGAAGCAGCCAGTGCAAAAAGGACACTGTAACCCTCCATTATCCCCCTGAAAGCAGGGAATAAATCTCCCATGTGAAAGGTACCCTCCCTGCACTAGGAGGAAAAGAGACATCCTTATCACCAGTGACAGGGAACTCAGGGTGGAGAAGGCTATATAAATAAACCCTGTTACCTCTTCACTAATGTAGTATTCCAAACCTACACATCTTTGTCCTGTCAATTCCTCATAAATTTACTGTTTCTTTGTCTAAAAGGTATAAAAGCTTCTTGCTTTGGTCACTTCTTTGAGTCTCATATTTCTATGAGCTCCTGTACATACGAAATTAAATTTGTTTTTCTCCCGTTAATCTTCTTTATGTCAATTTAATTATTAGGTCAACCAAAAAACCTAGAAGGGAAGAATGGAAGAGTTTTCCTTCCCTACACCAACTCACAGGCAACAGTCATGAAGCAATCCCAAGCTTCATTGGTACTGATTTCTAAGGCTCAGCTAAAGTTTGCGTACTTAAGATTCCTTAGAAAATGGGAAAAGTGAACACCCTTGAATGGATATTCTTCCAAGAAACAAACTAGATGGGGTTTCTGTGGCTTGTAAAAGTTTCGGATCGTTTTTCAAGTCTTTTATAAACAAATGAATCTGGAAGATGATGCAGAAAAATTCTGTCAAGCCCTACTTCCTGTCAGGGCACATGGCACTCAGCTCCCACAGCCCCTTCCCGACCAGACCCACATAAGCATAAAGACACTCACCACTTCAAAATGTACCTTTCCACCCACACGTCTTCTTACTCTGGCATATCCCTCTTAACCCATGCCTGAACTAAAAGGCTGGTGAGGAGGCAAGTCATGTATTTTTCTAAATCTAAGTCTCATTCTCTGGTCCACAAAACCCACTTCGGGTCTTACACCTGTCATCTCAAGTTCTTTCTAATTTAGGAACGTGACCCCACAAGAAAAGAACTTAGCAGTTCTGTGTCACAGGAACAGGTAATGAGGTAACAGCAATGAAAATGCAGTTAAGTGGAAATTAGTTCAAAACGGTTTAAAACTCTGTATTTATAAATGCTGGTTTCAGTTTATTAAGTCACAGACACATCAGATTTCACCAGTTATTTGTGATACTAGTTGAATCATGATAATAAGTAGCAATCAGTTATCTAAATTATATAAACCATACAAAAACAACACCTGAGAACAGAAACTTAAATTTATTTAAGGTGGAAATCTTGTTTAATTTACCTTATTACAAAAGCTGTAGATTTTTAAACCATAGACAAAATTATATGGACGTGGAAAGTGTAACATATGGAAACTGTGTTAACAGACATGAATAAGAGTAGACAAAAGACAGAAAGCTGAATAAAGAGTTTATTTATTCCATTCTTGTCATTCATCTCTTCCTTTATTTCCTTTATTGACCACCTCTGCTAGGGGATGGGAATGCAAAGATTCAAATTACACAGTCCCTGCCTCGAAGAAGTCAGTTCTGTGAGAACACCGCAAAGAAGCCAATATCTGTGGACTAATCCCATGTGCGCTGCAATGGCGTCTGTACAGGATGCCGTGGGAGCACAAAGGAGGACCACCAGCTCCGTCTGGAGTCAGCTGGGTCTTAAGGGACAAGTGGGAGTTGGGAAGATGAGGAAAGTCCATTCAAACCAGAGGAAACTGAATGTACAAAGCTACCGCAGTGCAAGTGAAGCATAAGAAACCCCAGGCAGTTTGCTGTGACTGGAGCCACTGCTCTTGGTAAGCAACAAAGATGGAGTGGAAAGAGGTAGCAGCTCTCCTGAGCCTTGTGAGTTCTGCAGGTAAAGAGGGAGACAAATATTTTTCAAATGTGTTTTCCAGATTTAAGATATATTGAGATATTCACAACCATAAAATTCACCATTTTAAAGTGTTTCATTAATTTATTCACAATTGTGCAACTATCACCACTAAGTTTAGAACATTTTTTTAAATAATTTATTTTGGTATCACTAATCTACACTTACATAAGTTTAGAACATTTTTATCACCCCAAAGAAACCCCATCTCCATTAGCAGTCATGCCACATTCCACCCTCCCCTCAGCCCTTGGCCACCACTGATTTACTGTCTCTGTAGATTTCCCTGTTGTGGACATTTCCATGACATATGAACGGAATCATATAGTATGTAGTCTTTTGTGACTGGCTTCTGTCATTTAACATAATGTTTTCAGGGTTCATCCATGTTGTAGTATATGTCAGTACTTCATTTTCTTATGGTTAATGTTATGTTGCATGGCTCTATCTGTTCGTCAGTTGATGGACATTTCAGTTGTTGACACTTCTTGGCTATTGTGAATAACGCTACCACTGATACTGGGGTTCTTGTTCATCAAGTCGAAGGATGAACTTTGCAAAGTAGGCAAGCAGGAAAAAAAAAAAGGCTTTTTATTTAGAGAAAGCCATAGTACAGAACTCCCAGTGCACACTGGGAGGGGGCAAGAATGCCCGTGTCTGGGCTGTGTCTAGGGGTATATATCTCAGAGTTAGTTGAGTTGTCTAATTTCTACTGGTTCCTGCTGGAATGCTCTTCCTTATTTTGACTAATCTTATTGAAAGTTGTCTAAATTTCCAAATTTGGCATGCTCCAGCGACCCTTACTGCTAGCGAAAAACAAAAACAAACAAAAACCAGGGGTGTTCCCACTACAGGCATTCTGTTCTGGTATATTCCTGAGGCCCTCAGTAAGCTTCCTGCTTTTGCTCTGTCCCAAGGCCCCTTTTCCCATTCTTACTAGACAGGGGCTGCCTCTGTCTTTTCCCTGTTTCACCACGAACATTTGTATACAAACTTTTGTGTGAACATGTATTTTCATTGCTTTGGGGTATATACCTAGGGTGTAATCACTGGGTCATATGGTAACTTCAGGTTCGGTATTTTGGGTTGCTGCCAGACTTTCCCCAAAGTGGCTGCTATTTCTTAATCTCACCCACAATGTACAAGGGTTCCAATTTCTCTACATCCTTACAAACACTTGTTATTGTTTGTCTTTTTTATTTCGGCCATCCTAGCAAGTGCAAAGTAGTGTCTCATTGTGGTTTTCATTTGCATTTCCCTAATGGCTAATGATGTTGAGAATCTTTTCATGTTTTAAAGGCCTTTTGTATATCTTCTTTGGAAAAATGTCTATTAAAATCTTTACTCCATTTTCTTCAACAGTTATTTGTTTTTTTATTGAGTTGTAAGAGTTCTTTATATATTCTAGATACAAGGCCCTTATTAGATATATGATTTGCAAAAAATTTCTCCCATTCTGTGGGTTATAGGTTGTCTTTTCACTTTCTTAATGGTGTCCTTTGAAGCAGAAAACTTCAGAATTTTGATGTCTAGTTTATCTAGTTTTTATTTTGTTGCTTTGGTGTTATATCTAGAAACCATGCCGAATCTATGTTTATAAAGACTTATTCTTATGTTTTTTTCTAAGAGTTTTATAGTTCCAGCTTTACATTTAGGTCTGATATATTTTGAGCTACTTTTTTACTATGGTGAGGTAGAGATCTAATTTCATTCTTTTGCATGTGGATATCCAGTTGTCCCAGCACCATTTGTTGAAAAGATTATTCTTCCTTTCAAAAAAAATTTAAAATGTCATCATAGGTGGCCAACAGGCACATGAAAAGATGTTCTACATCACTAGTCATCAGAGAAATGCAAATTAAAACCCCAATGAGATATCACCTCACATCAGTTGGGATGGCCACCATCCAAAAGACAAACAACATTGCAAGGATGTGGAGAAAGGGGAGCCCTCCTGCACTGCTGGTGGAAATGTGAATTAGTTTGGGCTGTTGTGGAGAGCAGTGTGGGGGTTCCTCAAAAACTAAAAATAGAAACACCATTTGACTCAGGAATTCCACTCCTAGGAATTTACCCTAAGAATGCAGCAACCCAGTTTGAAAAAGACATATGCACCCCTATGTTTATCACAGCACTATTTACAATAGCCAAGAAATGGAAGTAACCTAAGTGTCCATCAGTAGATGAATGGATAAAGAAGAGGTGGTACATATACACAATGGAATATTATTCAGCCATAAGAAGAAAACAAATCCTACCACCTGCAACAACATGGATGGAGCTAGAGGGTATTATGCTCAGTGAAATAAGCCAGGCGGAGAAAGACAAGTATCAAATGATTTCACTTATCTGTGGAGTATAAGAACAAAGAAAGAACTGAAGGAACAAAACAGCAGCAGACTCAAAGAATCGAAGAATGGACTAACAGTTACCAAAGGGAAAGGGACTGGGGAAGATGGGTGGGAAGGGAGGGATAAGGGGGAAAAAGGGCTATTACAATTAGCACACATAATGTAGCGGGGTGAGGGTGAGGTGGGGGGATACGGGGAAGGCAGTATAACACAGAGGAGACAAGTAGTGATTCTATAACATCTTACTATGCTGATGGACAGTGACTGCAGTTGGGTATGTGGTGGGGACTTGATAATAGGGGGAGTCTAGTAACCATAATGTTGCTCATGTAATTGTATATTAATAATAGCAAAAAAAAAGTCATCATAGGTAGTCTAGCATCATGAAAATGCTGTCTATTTTTAGATTTATAATTGCTTATTGGCCAAATGAACTGATTAACAAGAAAGGAATTTCTCTTGTATTTCACAACTGGATTACTTAGATGTCTGAAAATTAATTTTCTTAATAAATATATCAATGGAAACGTGGGTTTTTGTTTTTATTAGTATTGTGTTCCTACTACGTGTCAGTCGCTGTGCTAGACCCTGAGTATAAGATGAACAAAACAGACATGGTACCTGCTTTCATGGGCTTGTAGTCTAGAGAGAAAATAACACGGGGGCCCTGATATAAAATAGGCGAATTAAGAAAGGATTCTTCCAGTTGAAGAGTCCTCCAAACAAAGGCAATAGCATGAAAAAAGGACTGGGCAAGGAAAGATGTTGGCCTTTTTGGGAAAACAAAAGGCCTGTGGAGTTACAGCATAGTGGAGGAGAAGGAGGGCAGTACACGATGAGGCTGAACAGGTGGTCGGTCAGTGCAGTACAGACTAGAAACTGTGTCCCAAACCAGTACTGAGCTTCCCCGGGGTGCCCCGGCAAACTCGCAGGGGCGCTGTGGATGCCTTAATTTTAAAGGGAAACACAGTGACATCTGTTGGACACCACGGGAACTACTAACTCGAGTCATTTTAGACTTTTAACTTTAGATCTCGATGCGTCCTTTTTGGATGGGGTCTGCCGTCGGTGTGATAAAAAGCAAGTCCCTTGGGAAAACCGTTGGAACAGGAAATGAAGGTGGCTGTGTCCAATCCGATTTCAAGTTTTGAGAACTTATGCAGCAGCTAGCAGACGCTAAGCTGTTAAGGACATAAATATTAAGTCGTTTGGACCTAACTACTTAATAAACAGAACTGTTCGGTTTTTCTTTTGGCCAAGTTGCACCTTGAAAAACTTACTAAGACACTGTGACCCAAGAAAATTTTGGAGCCTCTACTGTTACGGATTTGGGAGTTTTATTGCAAGTGTTACAGGAAACTGTTCAAAGGTTTTAAGCAGGGAGAGTGATAGGAAGGTTCTGATGTTTTCTAGAAAAAACGTTTTAAAAATCTAGACATTTTGCACAAAGTGGATTTGCTTTTAATTTTGTGTTCAATTTTCACAATACCTTTGGTTTGAATTTCAAAACTCTAATTAAGGACTCCAATGATTTCCTCCCTGACAGATAATTTTGTCCCAAGACTAGAGACCAATGAGGAACCAAAGCAGAGGCTGGCTTTTAAACTGTTTCTCCCTCCACAGACTTTCTACAAAAAAAAAAAGGTGGGCAGGGGCACGACCAACTACTTCTTTCAGGGCTCTTGGCTCACTTAAAACTGGAAAGGATGAACAGAATTTCAACACCGTTCAGGCTCAGAAATCCTTCTTTTCAAGTTGTTTGACATTTGTATCCTCTCAAATGGGTTTGAACATTGTAGCAGAAATTACTGGTGCTACTAGTGGCCAATCTCCCCTTCTACTTTAATAAAAGAACATCTGTCTCCATTTTACTTGGAGTTATGACCCCAGATAACAAATGAACTTTCCAGCTTCTCTGACCAGGTGTGGTCATGTGACCAATTCAACCAATCACATGTGCTCGCCAAGAGGGTGCTTAAAAGGAGCTGAGACAGCTGGAAGGTGTTCACTCTTTCTCCTTCAGCTATTCCTTCTTTTGGCTGGTGTCACAGACTTGATGGTTAGAGTGTCTCCTGCCCTTTTGGACCATGAGATAACATTGAGGATGAAAGCCCGAGGCTCGAATGGTGGAGCAGAAAGATAGGAGGAGCTGGATTTTAATGGCTGTGGAGCCAACCAAAATAGCCCTGGAAAGCCTTCCTCTGGATTTATATATGACCGAGAAGCCTCTGTCTTATTCAAGCCACTGTTACTTGGCTTAGACTTTTTGTTTTATGCAACCAAATCTATCCTAATAGTTCTGATATGTGATTACCTAATAGTCCTGATACTTGATATGTGATTACATTGACCTTCGCTCAGGATTGCCACTTTAACAGATAATTTTTATTCAGTATCAAAGGCTATTTTTTTCTTGGGCACTGTTTCAGCCCCAATTTTATTCTCAACATTTTTAGCCTGTGATCTTCTTTGTCATATATAGGCAGTTTACAGAGTGAACTATTCTCTCTGTATACACACACACACACACACACACACACACACACACACACACATTCTGATAATACAAATAATTTCTCAATTTATAGATTTTACAATCTATACTTAACTACAATAATTCTACAGCCATCTTGAACCAGAAATGGAATTATTATGAGTTGTGTGGATAGGAAGGGTGGTGTGGAGTGTCTCTGATGGGCTGAGTCATTTCCCCAACATCCCTTCCAACCACACACGAAGTGCATGTTGAGGTCACCAATTTAGGCTTGTTTTCCAGCACACAACAATTTGTTCTTTCTGAAAAAGGCCATAATGGCCAGTCTGTGATCCCTAAAGGGCCAGTCTATCAAACAGTGAGATCCACCAACCCTCATCCTCTATGCCCACTCTGCCCGGAGTAACACCCAGCTGACCCAGGAATGCACATCTGACCAAAACCAGCTCAGATTTTTCCAACTAGAACTAAGAAAGCAGTCCCTTAGGGTGGAGGTGAGGCCTGAGGGTCTCAGGAGCTATTATCGTAGCCAGTTGTTCCTGAGGCCCTGCTTCACCCTTTCTCACCTATGTTAACTTTAAGAACCTCAGCAACTTCTCAATAAAGTCTCTGTTTTGCTTAAACTGATGTGAGTTGGTTTCTGTTTTGACTAGTACGATGCCTTTCATGATTGTGATTGCTGTAAGTGTTCATACATACATATATATATATGTATATATGAAATATTTATGATCCTTCTTTCAGTATCATGTAGACAATAAAAAAGAAAAAATAGGGAATAAACAGCTAATGTAATTCCTAAGTGAGCACATTTAATCCTAACAAGGTAAATATTCCCATTTTTATAGATGAAGAAATGGCCTCAGAGAACTTAGTAGCTTGTCCGTAAGGTAAGTGGCAGAGTTTAGATTAAAACTGAAGACTCAATGGTTCCAAAACCTCTTACATTTTCAACGTGTTAGTCATGTGTTAACCAAAATATATTGAACAAATTTGCCATTTATTTTAACCCCTCTGTAGAGTGGGAGCGGAATCATACATGGGAATAAGGCGTTGCTTCTCTTGGTTGATTGATTAGTTGCCCTTCCCCGTGGCATCCTGACAGGTGCTCTCTGGGCCAGCCTGCCCACAGGGGCATAGGCAGTACCAGCATCCTGGGGCTGGAGGCATCAAAGGCAGGAAGGAGCATAGTTTATATTGAGTGAAATCACTTCTGTTTTATCATAGTCCATTCAAACTTAGAGTGCATCATAAGATCCTTACATAGGAACCTCTGATGAAACCTCTACTGGAATGACATTTTTTAGAACTTTTGTGAGCAAATAAGGAGAAATCCATTCTCTCATGTAAAACATGTTAAAATGGTATGTTAATCCAGTGTTTACTGCCACAAACATTTGGTCTGAGTCATGAAGTTCTTGATATTCTATTATATTCCCACAGAAAGCAAATATCTTTTCACATAAGGCATTTTATCCCAGAGAAAATACTTTCAGTGCTATTGATAATTTTCAAAATGGCCCCCTGATGGACAGGTAGGTTCATTGTTGAATTTCTGAGGTCTTCACACTACAAACAGGTTTACTGATTGCCCATATTCTGTATTATTGTTATTCTTTTAAATCTTAATTTATTGTGGTAAGAACATGTAACATGAGGTCTACCCTCTTAACAAAATTTTAAGTGTAAATTATTGTTGAAGTATTATTATTATGAGAGTATTCTCTTATGCAGAGAAGAGGCTGTAGCAATTCATATTCTTTAAAAATCTTCTAAATATTTGAATCTTTTGAAATTAGAAATAAATGTGTAACACTTTTATGGGATTAATATAATTCACAAAGTAAATCTACACAAAAGGCGATTTTAGGCCTGAAACTTTTCATTCATGGAAAAATATTTATTTCATAGAGAGAATGTATTTTTTCTTTTGTGTCCTTTCTCAGGAGCATTCATTTATTCTTTTGTTCTATAAATATTTACTGAGGGCCAACGATGACAGCCACTGTCCTAAGAACAGGGGTAAAGTTAGTTTCAGCCATGTAACTTGTCCAATGGATTTTTTTTTTTAGTTCTGAAACATAGTATTTGATAGAACTGTTCCAATAGGAACTAAAGGAACACATTTACTAATTGCATTGCATGTTCAGAAATAATTTTTCAGTGCTTTTAGCAGACTGAAAAGACACTGCTAGTACGTGACTTGTCTCTTCGCATCCCCTTCTGTATCTTTGATTATTTATTACTCTGTAATAAATGGAAGCCCAGTTGATCTGGCATAACCCCATCAATGGGATAACCAGACACAGCTCTGCTTTGCAGGTTTAACTGAATTGGTCGATGCTGATTACTTCTAGGCTGCAATTAAAATATGTATCTTTATGACAGGAAACTTAAATTGGCAGATGAAGCCAGATGATGTCTTAGTAAAGCAAGGTTTATTGCACAGTTCATTGTAAGGAATGGGATAGGGAACTGTGATCCACGTGAGCCAGATATAATGAAGTCTCTTCTTCCATTTACCCTTGGATTGATTAGGCTCCCCAGCACAAGAGCCTGGATCTTTTAGTTTTTACAGTGTTCTCTCTTGGGAAATTTGGAATGAGTTGCCTCAGGATTTGATCAGAGTATAAACACCACACCTAATGCCTCTGCCCCCCTTTTATGTTTACTCCAAAGCAGGAGGTTCTGACCCTACCATTTTGATGCTGAAGATGTTTTGACCAGGTCACCAGGAAAAAGAAAAAGACCACGTGGAAATAATCAGGCCCAAATAAAACAGACAACATAAAACTACACTTGAAAGACTAGATTGATAAAAACAAGGGAAAACTGATAATGGCAGATGCCAGAAAAAAATTTTAAATGTTTCTTCTATAGGAACTGATCAGAAAGTCAAATCGTTGTTGTAACATTCACAGGGGAGAAAACTCATCTTACTGAAACTAGTTTTGACAAATTGGAAAAGAAAATGGGAAAAATGATCTAGCAGCATGTACAGAAGGAGATGTTTGAGAAGTTGGACCATACTAATGGAATTCTACAGTAAATGCATTCTTGATGAAAGTTCATCAGATTTAAAGTTATAAACATGGAACCAAACTTTCTTGAATTAAAGCTGGAGGGGTCAAAATGACCTGTACTCCCACATTCAACCTTTTTTTCCACAAGGGAGCATAGCAGGTCTGCCAGATAAAATAAAGATTACCCATTTAAACTTGAATTCCTGATAAATTATCAATACGTTTTTAGTATGTCAATTACATGCAGTGTGTTGGAGACACTTTTATGCTAGACAATGATTGTTTACTTGGAATTCAAATTTAACTGGATTCTGGTATTTTTATTTGCTAAATCTGGCAACCCTATATCAGCAACATTTCTTCTAGTGAGCTCCACATTCTCTTGCCTTGAAGTGGGTCCCCATCAGAATCCCACAAATATATATTGAGAGTCTATTATTTGATAATCATGGCAGCATTTTCCACCACAGGGAAAACTGATGCAGCTCAATAGGAATAGTTGTATAAATAAGGACATCAGTTCCTGAGAACATAATGCAGCCACTAAAATAATTATGGAAAAATATCTATAGTATAAATCTTTACACTTGCTCACTGTAAAACTGCATTTTCAATATGATTACATAAGTAAAAATATATGTGCATATGGCATAAAGTCAGGATTAGAAGCAATTTATTAGGCTGATGGGAGTATAGGGATAATTTTTGTTGTTTTATGTTTCTAAGCACTTTTACAATAAATAAAAATTGGGAGAAAAAACAAGTGTGCAATGTTAAATGCTGCAGAGAAACTTTACATTTAAGTTTGTAGCTCAAGAATTTCAGAGTATAAGCATGAATGAGGCTATGTTGATGTCATGGGATCAAAAAGATACTTAGTAACTATGTTGCCTGTATTCTTTTCTCACATATACAGCTTTTAAAATATAGCCTATTACCCACTCTCCCCACATTTATTCAACGTAGTATTGGAGGTCCTAGCCACAGCAGTCAGACAACACAAAGAAATAAAAGGCATCCAGATTGGCAAGGAAGAAGTTAAACTCTCCCTGTTTGCAGATGACATGATATTGTACATAAAAAACCCTAAAGAATCCACTCCAAAACTACTAGATCTAATACCTGAATTCAGCAAAGTTGCAGGATACAAAATTAATACACAGAAATCTGTTGCATTCCTATATATTAACGATGAACTAACAGAAAGAGAAATCAGGAAACAATTCCATTCACAATTTCATCCAAAACAATAAAATACCTAGGAATAAACCTAATCAAGGAAGTGAAAGACTTGTACTCTGAAAACTACAAGACACTCATGAGAGAAATTAAGGAAGATACCAATAGATGGAAACACATCCCATGCTCATGGATAGGAAGAATGAATATTGTCAAAATGGCCACCCTGCCTAAAGCAATCTACAGATTCAATGCAATCCCTATCAAAATACCAACAGCATTCTTCAATGAACTAGAGCAAATCGTTCTAAAATTCATATGGAACCACAAAAGACCCTGAAGAGCCAAACAAACCTGAGAAGGAAGAATAAAACAGGGGGAATTATGCTCCCTGACTTCAAGCTGTACTACAAAGCCAGAGTAATCAAGACAATTTGGTACTGGCACAAGAACAGACCCATAGACCAATGGAACAGACTAGAGAGCCCAGATATAAACCCAAACATATATGGTCAATTAATATATGATAAGGGAGCCATGGACAAACAATGGGGAAATGATAGCCTATTCAACAGCTGGTGCTGGCAAAACTAGACACCTACATGCAAGAGAATGAAACTGGATTACTGTCTAACCCCATACACAAAAGCAAACTCAAAATGGATCAAAGACCTGAAGTAATAAAACTCTTAGAAAAAAACATAGGCAAAAATCTCTTGGACATAAACATGAGCAACTTCTTCATGAACATATCTCCCCAGGCAAGGGAAACAAAAGCAAAAATGAACAAGTGGGACTATATCAAACTAAAAAGCTTCTGTACAGCAAAGGACACCATCAATAGAACAAAAAGATATCCTACAGTATGGGAGAATATATTCAAAAATGACATATCCGATAAGGGGTTGACAATCAAATTATATAAAGAGCTCAAGCACCTCAACAAACAAAAAGCAAATAAGCCAATTAAAAAATGGGCAGGGGAGCTGAACAGACAACTGGACAAAGAAGAAATTTAGATGGCCAAGAGGCACATGAAAAGATGCTACACATCACTAATCATCAGAGGAATGCAAATTAAAACTACAATGAGATATCACCTCACACCAGTTAGGATGGCCAACATCCAAAAGACAAACAATAACAAATGTTGGCGAGGATGTGGAGAAAGGAGAACCCTCTTACACTGTTGGTGGGAATGTAAATTAGTTCAACCATTGTGGAAAGCAGTATGGAGGTTCCCCATAAAACTAAAAATAGAAATACCATTTGACCCAGGAATTCCACTCCTAGGAATTTACCCTAAGAATGCAGCAGCCCAGTTTGAAAAAGATAGATGTACCCCTATGTTTATTGCAGCACTATTTACAATAGCCAAGAAATGGAAACAACCTAAGTGTCCATCAGTAGATGACTGGATAATGAAGATGTGGTACATATATGCAAAGAATATTTTTCAGCCATAAGAAGAAAACAAATCCTACCATTTGCAACAACATGGATGTAGCTAGAGGGTATTATGCTCACTGAAATAAGCCATGCAGGGAAAGACAAGTACCAAATGATTTCACTCATATGTGGAGTATAAGAACAAAGAAAAAACTGAAGAACAAAACAGCAACAGACTTGCAGAACCCAAAAATGGACTAACAGTTACCAAAGGGAAAGGGATTGGGGTGGATGTGTGGGAAGGGAGGGATAAGGGGGGAAAAGGGTCATTTATGAGTAGCATGTATAATGTAGGGGGGAGGACACGGGAAGGCATCATAACACAGAGAAGACAAGTAGTGATTCTATAGCATCTTACTATGCTGATGGATAGTGACTGTAATGGGGGTATGTGGTGGGGACTTGATAATGGGGGGAGTCTAGTAACCATAATGTTGTTCATGTAATTGTACATTAATGGTAGCAAAAAAAAAAGTAGAATAAGAAAAGTAGAAGAAAAAAATATATAGCCTATTAGACTCGCTCATTGAGAGATACGGGCTTCCTATGTGTTCACGATTATCTTCCCAAAAGCCTCACATCAGTGACTCATTTTTAGCAGCCTCCTTCATTATATGCCATGCCTTCCAAGTCACCCGTTGCCCGATTTCCTGCCATTGTAAACTGGTTTTATTAGTCGAAGGATACCTGATTGAGATGCCTGAGCCAGAGTAATAAAGGAACGCAAATCTATTTGTCTCTCCAGATTTGTAAATTGTCCTGGATTTCAGTGAGCCCTTAAAATGGATTGTTACTACAAAGCCACAGTAATCAAGACAATTTGGTATTGGCACAAAAACAGACCCACAGACCAGTGGAACAGAATAGAAAATCCAAACATTAACCCAAACATATAAAGTCAATTAATATTTGATAAAGGAGCCTTGGATATACAATGGGGAGATGACAGCCTCTTCAGCAGCTGGTGTTGGGAAAACTGGACAGCTACATGTAAGAGAATGAAACTGGACTACTGTCTAGCCCCATACACAAAGGTAAACTCAACGTGGATCAAAGACCTGAATGTAAGTCATGAAACCATAAAACTCTTAGAAAAAAACATAGGCAAAAATCTCTTGGACATAAACATGAGCGACTTCTACATGAACATATCTCCCCGGGCAAGGGAAACAAAAGCGAAAATGAACAAGTGGAACTATATCAAGCTGAAAAGCCTCTGTGCAGCAAAGGACACCATCAGTAGAACAAAAAGACATCCTACAGTATGGGAGAATATATTCATAAATGACGTATCTGATAAAGGGTTGACATCCAAAATATATAAAGAACTCATGCACCCTAACAAACAAAAAGCAAATAATCCAATTAAGAAATGGGCAGAGGACATGAATAGACACTTCTCTAAAGAAGAAATTCAGATGGCCAACAGGCACATGAAAAGATGCTCCACATCGCTAATCATCAGAGAAATGCAGATTAAAACCACAATGAGATATCACCTCACACCAGTGAGGATGGCCAACATCCAAAACACAAACAACAACAAATGTTGGCGAGGATGTGGAGAAAAGGAAACCCTCCTACACTGCTGGTGGGACTGCAAATTAGTTCAACCATTGTGGAAAGCAGTATGGAGGTTCCTCAAAAAACTCAAAATAGAAATACCATTTGACCCAGGAATTCCACTCCTAGGAATTTACCCTAAGAATGCAGCAGCCCAGTTTGAAAAAGACATATGCACCCGTATGTTTATTGCAGCACTATTTACAATAGCCACGAAATGGAAGCAACCTAAGTGTCCATCAGTAGATGAATGGATAAAGAAGATGTGGTACATATACACAATGGAATATTATTCAGCCATAAGAAGAAAACAAATCCTACCATTTGCAACAATATGGATTGACCTAGAGAGTATTATGCTCAGTGAAATAAGCCAAGCCAAAAAAGACAAGTATCAAATGATTTCACTCATATGTGGAGTATAAGAACAAAGAAAAAATACAGAAGGAACAAAACAGCAGCAGACTCACAGAACCCAAGAACGGTCTAATAGTTACCAAAGGGAAAGGGACTGGGGAAGATGGGTGGGAAGGGAGGGATAAGAGGGAAAAAGGGTCATTACGATTAGCAGACGTATGCTGAGGGGGCACGGGGAGGGCTGTACAACTCAGAGAAGACAAGTAGTGATTCTATAGCATCTCACTATGCTGATGGACAGTGACTGTAATGGGGTTGGTGGGGGGGACCTGATGAAGGGGTAGTTTAATAACCATAATATTGCACATGTAATTGTAGATTAATGACACCAAAATATATTATTAAAAAATGGATTGTTAGTTCTTTGGTGGAAAAGGAAATGAAATTAAAGGTATTTATTTATTGGCTTTAGTAACTGGGAGAGTGTATTATTAAAAAGCCAATGTTGAGTAAATACTCTTGCAAGAAGTGTTGTTGGCTATAGTGTGAGCTTGATATCCATTGCATTTTGTATCAAAATATATTTCACTTGCACTGAATCCATAACTGAAGTATACTTCCTTATGAGTATTTTAATCAAACTGGATTTATTTTTAATTAAGGATTTATTTTTAAACTGGGATGCTTATCTCTTAGAAGTTTCTTGCTATAAACTCCAGCTAATAAAAACTACACATTATACCTGCCACTTCCCAATCCTTAACTCTGTTGAATTTCAAGAGGGTTATTTTTATCTTACTATCTATTTTATCTAGCTTATAGTTAAAGGGAAAGTTCTCTCCACACACCTCTCTGAAATTTTCTTCCTAATTTCTCGGCTAGTCACTCTTCCACAGCAGGCAACTAATATTTTTTAAATGAAATATTTTACAAACATGACAAATAGAAATACATTGAGGCACTCTTTTTTTTAATTTTTATTAAGGTATTATTGATATACACTCTTATGAAGGTTTCACATGAAAAAACAATGTGGTTACTACATTCACCCATACTATCAAGTCCCCACCCATACCCCAATGCGGTCACTGTCCATCAGTGTAGTAAGATGCCACAGATTCACTGTTTGCCTTCTCTGTGCTACACTGTTTCCCCTTGATCCCCCACACCATGTGTACTAAACATAATACCCCTCAATCCCCTTCTCCCTCCCTCCCCACCTGCCTTCCCACACCCCTCCCCTTTGGTAACCACTAGTCCCTTCTTGGAGTCTCTGAGTCTGCTGCTATTTTGTTCCTTCAATTTTGCTGCGTTGTTATACTCCACAAATGAGGGAAATCATTTGGCACTTGTCTTTCTCACCCTGGCTTATTTCACTGAGCATAATATCCTCCAGTTCCATCCATGTTGTTGCAAATGGTAGGATTTGTTTCTTTCTTATGGCTGAATAGTATTCCATTGTGTATATGTACCACCTCTTCTTTATCCATTCATCTACTGATGGACACTTAGATTGCTTCCGGATCTTGGCTATTGTAAATAGTGCTGCGATAAACATAGGGGGCATATGTCTTTTTGAATCTGAGAAGTTGTATTTTTTGGGTAAATTCGAAGGAGTGGGATTCCCAGGTCAAATGGTATTTCTATTTTTAGTTTTTTGAGGAGCCTCCATATTGCTTTCCACAGTGGTTGAACTAGCTTACATTCCCACCAGCAGTGTAGGAGGGTTCCCCTTTCTCTGCATCCTCACCAGCATTTGTTGTTTTTACTCTTTACGATGCTGGCCATCGTGTGAGATGGTATCTCATTGTGGTTTTAATTTGCATTTTCCTGATGATTAGTGATGTGGAGTATCTTTTCATGTGTATGTTGGCCATCTGAATTTCTTCTTTGGAGAATTGCCTCTTTATATTTTCTGCCCATTTTTAATTGGGTTATTTGCTTTTTGGGTGTTGAGGCATGTGAGCTTTTTATATATTTTGGATGTTGACCCCTTGTCGGATATGTCATTTACAAATATATTCTCACATACCGTAGGATGCCTTTTTGTTCTGTGATGGTGTCCTTTGCTGTACAGAAGCTTTTTAGTTTGATGCAGTTTCATGTGTTCATTTTTGCCTTCATTTCCCTTGCTCAAGGAGATGCGTTCAGGAACAAGTTGCTCATTCTTATATTCAGGAGATTTTTGCCTATGTTATCTTCTAAGAGTTTTATGGTTTCATGACTTAGATTCAGGTCTTTGATCCATTTCGAGTTTACTTTTGTGTATGGGGTTAGACAATAATCCAGTTTCATTCTCTTACCCGTAGCTGTCCAGTTTTGCCACATCAGCTGTTGAAGAGGCTGTCATTTCCCCATTGTATGTCCATGGCTCCTTTATCGTATATTAATTGACCATATATGTTTGGGTTATATCTGGGCTCTCTAGTCTGTTCCATTGGTCTATGGGTCTGTTCTTGTGCCAGTACCAAATTGTCTTGATTACTGTGGCTTCGTAGTAGTGCTTGAAGTTGGGGAGCATAATCCCCCAAGCTTTATTCTTCCTTCTCAGGATTGCTTTGGCTATTCGGGGTCTTTTGTGGTTTCATATGAATTTTAGAAGGATTTTCTCTAGTTCATTGAAGAATGCTGTTAGTATTTTGATAGGAATTGCATTAAATCTGTAGATTGCTTTAGGCAGGATGGCCATTTTGACAATATTCATTCTTCCTATCCATGAGCACAGGATATGTTTCCATTTATTGGTATCTTTAATTTCTCTTGTGAGTGTCTTGTAGTTTTCAGAGTATAGATCTTTCACTTCCGTGGTTAGGTTTATTCCTAGGTATCTGATTCTTTTGGATGCAGTTGTGAATCGAATTGTTTTCCTGTTTCCTTTTTCTGCTAGTTCATTGTTAGTGTATAGGAATGCAACAGATTTCTGCGTATTAATTTTGTATCCTGCAACTTTGCTGAATTCAGGTATTAGATTTAGTAGTTTTGGAGTGGATTCTTTAGGGTTTTTTATGTACAATATCATGTCATCTGCAAACAGGGAGAGTTTAACTTCTTCCTTGCCAATCTGGATGCCTTTTATTTCTTTGTGTTGTCTGATTGCTGTGGCTAGGACCTCCAGTACTATGTTGAATGGAAGTGGGGAGAGTCGGCATCCTTGTCTTGTTCCAATCTAAAAGGAAAAGCTTTCACCTTCTCACTGTTAAGTATAATGTTGGCTGTGGGTTTGTCATATATGGCCTTTATTATGATGAGATACTTGGCTTCCATACCCATTTTGTTGAAAGTTTTTATTATGAATTGGTGTTGAATTTTGTCAAATGCTTTTTCAGCATCTATGGAGATGATCATGTAGTTTTTGTGCTTCTTTTTGTTGATGTGGTGGATGATGTTGATGGATTTTCAAATGTTGTACCATCCTTGCATCCCTGGAATAAATCCTACTTGATCATAATGGATGATCTTTTTGATGTATTTTTAAATTTGGTTTGCTAATATTTTGTTGAGTATTTTTGCATCTATGTTCATCATGGATATTGGTCTGTAATTTTCTTTTTTTTGTGGTGTCTGCCTGGTTTTGGTATTAGAGTGATGTTGGCCTTGTAGAATGTTTGGGAGTATTCCCTTCTCTTCTACTTCTTGGAAAACTTTAAGGAGGATGGGCATTAGATCTTCACTAAGTGTTTGATAAAATTTAGCAGTGAAGCCATCTGGTCCAGGGATTTTGTTCTTAGGTAGTTTTTTGATTACCAGTTCAATTTTGTTGCTTGTAATTGGTCTGTTCAGATGTTCTGTTTCTTTCTGGGTCAGCCTTGGAAGGTTGTATTTTTCTAGAAAGCTGTCCATTTCTTCTAGGTTATCCAATTTGATAGCCTATAATTTTTCATAGTATTATCTGATAATTCTTTGTATTTCTGTGGTGTACGTAGTGATTTTTCCTTTCTCATTTCTGATTCTGTTTATGTGTGTAGGCTCTATTTTTTGCTTGATAAGTCTGGCTAGGGGTTTATCTATTCTGTTTATTTTCTCGAAGAACCAGTTCCTGCTTTCATTGATTTTTCTATTGTTTTATTCTTCTCTATTTTATTTATTTCTGCTCTAAACTTTATTATGTCCCTCCTTCTACTGACTTTGAGGCTCATTTGTTCTTCTTTTTCTAGTTTTGTTAGGTGTGAGGTTAGACTCTTCATATGGGATTGTTCTTCTTTCCTTAGGTAGGCCTGTACTGCAATATACTTTCCTCTTAGCACCGCCTTCACTGCATCCCAGATTTTGTGGTGTTGAATTATTGTTGTCATTTGTCTCCATATATTGCTTGATCTCTGTTTTTATTTGGTCATTGATCCATTGGTTATTTAGGAGCATGTTGTGAAGCCTCCAGGTGTTTGTGGGATTTTTCATTTTCTTTGTATAATTTATTTCTAGTGTCATACCTCTGTTGTCTGAGAAACTGGTTGGTACAATTTCAATCTTTTTGAATTTACCAAGGCTCTTTTTGTGGCCTAGGGTATGATCTATTCTTGAAAATGTTCCATGCGCACTTGAGAAGAATGTATATTCTGCTGCTTTTGGGTGTAGAGTTCTGTAGATGTCTGTTAGGTCCATCTGTTCTAGCGTGTTGTTCAGTGCTCTGTCTCCTTACTTACTTTCTGTCTGGTTGATCTGTCCTTTGGAGTGAGTGGAGTGTTGAAGTCTCCTAGAATGAATGCATTGCATTCTATTTCCCCTTTTAATTCTGTTAGTATTTGTTTCACATATGTAGGTGCTCCTGTGTTGGGTGCATAGATATTTATAATAGTTATATCCTCTTGTTGGACTTGACCCCTTTATCATTATGTAATGTCCTTCTTTGTCTCTTGTAACTTTCTTTGTTTTGAAGTCTATTTTGTCTGGTACAAGTCCTGTAATCCTGCTTTTTTCTCCCTATTAGTTGCATGAAATATCTTTTTCCATCCCTTCACTTTTAGTCTTTGTATGTCTTTGGGTCTGAAGTGAGTCTCTTGTAGGCAGCATATAGATGGGTCTTGTTTTTTCATCCATTCAGTGACTCTATGTCTTTTGATTGGTGCATTGACCATTTACATTTAGGGTGATTATTGATAGGTATGTACTTATTGCCATTACAGGCTTTAGATTTGTGGTTACCAAAGGTTCAAGGTTACCTTCTTTACTATCTAAGAATCTAACTTAACTCACTTATTATGCTATTACAAACACAGTCTAAAGGTTCTTTTTTTCTCCTCCTTTTTCTTCCTCCTCCATTCTTTATATATTAGGTATCATATTCTGTACACTTTGTCTATCTCTTTATTGACTTTGGGGATAGTTGATTTAATTTTGCAGTTGCTTAGTAATTAACTGTTCTACTTTCTTTACTGTGGTTTTATTACCTTTGGTAGCAGCTATTAAACATTAGGAACACTTCCATCTATAGCAGTCCCTCCAAAATACACTGTAGAGATGGTTTGTGGGAGGTAAATTCCCTCACCTTTTGCTTATCTGGAAATTAGTCCCTCCTTCAAGTTTAAATGATAACCTTGCCTGATAAAGTATTCTTGGTTCAAGGCCCTTCTGCTTCATTGCATTAAATACATCATGCCACTCCCTTCCGGCCTTTAAGATTTCTTCTGAGAAGTCTGATAATAGCCTAATGGGCTTTCCTTTGTATGTGATCTTATTTCTCTCTCTGGCTGCTTTTAATAGTCTGTCCTTATCCTTGATCTTGGCCATTTTAATAATTATATGTCTTGATGTTGTCTTCCTTGGGTCCCTTGTGTTGGGAGATCTGCGCACCTCCATGGCCTGAGAGACTATCTCTTCCCCCAAATTGGGGAAGTTTTCATCAATTACCTCCTCACAGACACTGTTCCTTTTTCTCTCTCTTCTTCTTCTGGTACCCCTATAATGCAAATATTGTTTTGTTTGGATTGGTTACACAGTTCTTTCAATATTCTTTCATTGTTAGAGATCCTTTTTTCTCTCTGTACCTCAGCTTCTTTGTATTCCTCTTCTCTAATTTCTATTTCATTTATTCTCCTCCACTGTATCTAATCTGCTTTTAAAACTTTCCACTGTATGTTTCATTTCTTATACTGTGTTCCGTAATGATTGGATCTCCAACCCGAATTCATCCCTGAGTTCTTGAATATTTTTCTGTACCTCCATGAGCATGTTAATGATTTTTATTTTGAAATCCCTTTCAGGCATATTCATGAGGTCAATTTCATTTGAATTTTTCTTGTGGGTTGTATTCATAATTTTACTTTGAACCAGGTTCCTTTGGCATTTCATATTTGTATATGGTGCCCTCTAGTGCCCAGAAGCTCTACTCTCTGGAGCTGGTCAGCCCCTGAAACAATGTCGGGGGTTGCAGGGGAGCAGTATTGGTGTCTTGGGGGAGGAAAGAACTGTTTCCTGCTTCCCGGCTGCTATGCCTGTCTCCAGTGCCATAACCAGTGGGCCAAGCACACAGGTATAAGCCTCTGTCCTTTGTGTTTGTAGTTGCTGTAGATGGGGCTTCCCTCTGGCTGGCCTAATGCCAGGGTAGGGTTTACGGGTTTACGAGCCAGGTGGGGCTCGCCGGGAGAAAGTCTCAGTAGACTGCTTATCACGGAAGAGGTCCTCGGAGCTGTGTAGCCAGCCGGGGAGCTGGAGCTCCTGAAGATCGTGAAAGTTCCTAACCTTCTGGGCAGAGTGCACCCAGACAATTTTGTCTGCCTGTCCTTTCTCCTGAGCAATAAGCTCTGTGCAATCCTTGCCCCTTTAGCAGCCCTCTTGCTCTTAGGAAGTCGCTCAGACTGTCCGCCTTTCTTTTGTCCCAGAGCAGCCACATATGGATCCCTACTTTCCACAAGCGGCTGGAATCTCAGTCTCTCCAGGTATTCTGCCTGGCCTGTCCTAGCTTTCCAACCTCCTAATCACGAGAGTACCATGAAAACACCATGAAATGTAGTTTTGTGCTCCCAGATCAGATCTCTGGAGTTAGGTATTCAGCAGTCCCAGCCTTCACTTTCTCCCTGCTCTGTCTCTCTCCCTCCCCACAAAGAACTGGGGTGGGGGAAGGGCTTGGGTCCCACCAGGCCATGGCTTTGGTACATTACCCTGTTCCATGAGGTTTATTCTTTTCTCTAGGTGTATGCAGTTTGGCGCAGTCCTCTTTCCTGTTGCTCTTTCAGGATTAGTTGTATTAGTTATATTTTCGTATTATATGCAGTTTTAGGAGGAAGCCTCTGTCTCACCTCTCACGCTGCCAACTTTAATCCTCTGTTCCTCCAGGCACTCTTATTACCCAATAATTAAGATTTACCATGTTTCCACGAGGTTTATTTTCAACTACAGATGCAATTAAAGTTTACTTTGTACCCCTCTCTAATCCCAGAGGCAAGCAACTATCCTGAAATTTATTACAAATGTATTTTGGCCCTAAACAATATGTAGAATTATTTGATATAATATCTGCAACTCATTTTTTCCACTCAATATTAAATATTTTATATTTATCTTTTATAAATTTAGTAAATTCATAATTGCCATGTAGTATTTCACTGTTTGAAATTACCACAAATTATCCATTCCTTGTTTATAGATTTTTGGGATGTTTCAATTTCTCTTTATTATAAATGATACTGCAATGAGTATCCTTGGACATGTCTTCCTGTGCATATATTCAGTTTCTCTAGAAGGAGAATTGCTGGGTCATATAGTATATTTCTCCAATTTCACTAGAAAATACCAAATTTCTCCCCAAAGTGTTTGTACCAATTTATTCCCCACACCAGGGATGGATGAGTCCATTGACCATATCTTTGCTAGTATATATCTGACTTGTGATTTTTGCATTTGACTGTGTGACCTGGTATTTCACTCTAATTTTAGTTTTTACTTCCTTGATTACTAGTGAGGTTGACCATTCTTAACTATGCCAGTTCACATACTTTATACAATTTTCTGTTAGGGTCATTACCATTTTCCTTATTTGTAGTGGTTCTTTATATATTCAGTATACCAACCAGCTGTCTGATATGTGCATTGCAAATATCTTCTCCCATCTGGACTATCTTTCCATTTTTTTAATGGTTTCTCCTAAGTTTACAAAATTATGTGATAGAATTACCAGGTAATTCCTTTAGGTTTTTATCTTTTCCTTTGTTTATGGTTTGTCCTTTCTTCCTTCTTTCCTCCTTCTTCCTTCCCTTCCCAACCCCCCTAACTTTTCCTAAGAAATCCTTTCCAACTGGGTATTTTATAAGCTCAAGGAATTAGTTTTTTTTTAATGTAGTGATGGCACTGAAGTCATTTTTGTTTAGAATCTTTCTCTTAGAAATACATTCTGAAATACTTACAGATGAAATAGTATAATGGCTGGAATTTTCTTCAAAATAATATGAAGAGGGAGTTGGGGGAGCAGATAAAGTGAGATTGGCCTTGAGTTGGTGATTGTCAAAGCCAAGTAACAGGTGGCAGGGATTCATTGTACTATTCTAATTTTGCATATGTTAAAATTTGCCCACAATAAAATGCATAAAAAATAGAGAATAAGAGAGAGCCTTTCCAATCTTGATATAAAAACATTTTCCTATATATTATTCAAATAATTTTTAAGTTTTGTGTGTTGCACTTAGGCCTCTAATCCCAAGTAAGTCTGAAGGAAACCACAGGAACATACCTGAGGACAGGTTCTTATTGGGCCAAAAATGGTCAAGAAGGAATGCTTCTGTGGTTGGCTGGGTCTGATGGTGTTCTTTGTCCTCAGAAAGCCCTTTCCAAACCAAGGAGGAGTTTGCCGTGGCTATGCGGAACCTTACCTTTTGATCCATATTTGAAGATTGAAGTCCATTACTTAGGAACAACCAAAGTAAATATTTGACGTTTATTATAAGATTTTTAAACCCTTCGTTTGTTTTTGAGCATTTATCCTTTTGACTATTATCAGATTAATTTTTAAAATGTGGTAACTGCCTTATTTATCTAAGTAAAATAATTTTGCCAAAGCATTCATCTCAAAATGTTAGCTCTTTAAGATCCCACCTTTGGAATTGCTACCTTCAAAGGAACATGCACATTAAGAGAGACAAAGCTTCATCCACATTTGGGTGGGGGAGTGGCAGATGTTTTTAGATCTACTAGGAAGGAGTTCAAACTAGTCTTTGATATGGTGGGATTTCTAACACATGTGAACTCTCAGCACACTTTCTCTAACAGATGTAGCCAAATTGTTCATAGGGAGTCCATCAACTTCTATCTTGCTCTAGTTACAGTTATCTTGCTTTCTATTATATAGGATGGATTTCCAGATGTTCTTCTGATTTGTAGTTTGCTCATTTCCTTCCAAGAAATTGTCAAGAGATGATCTGGACTGGTAGACCCTTTATTTTTGCTTGTCCTAAGAGATGGCATTGTTAGGCCACACGGTAAGTTAAACAAATACAATACAGACTCTGATATAGTTGGAGAAAAAAGCTAAATTGAAGTGGAAAAAGAGTATTAAGGAAGAAGCATATGGCTTGAAAACAAACTTTTTTTTCTGGCTTTGAAAAAAAGTGATACTGTCCAGCCTCTCTGAGATCCAGCAGATCACAGGATGAAGTTAAATATCCTGTTGTAACACAACCCAACACACACGTAGTGGCTTTCTTTCCTGCAAGTTTAACCGTAATATTGTTTTATTGAGTAATTACTGTGTACCTGGTACTCTATTGGCCCAACTCTTTCTACAGAAAGGCTTACCCAACATATTACTAACCTTAATGGTAAACTAAGCAGAGAATTCATTGATAGTTCTCAAGCAGATATATGTGTTCAAAGAAGTATATTCTGGTTGTCTTTGCTTATCTTTCCTTTCAGTTACAAATAGGCACTGGAGACAGACTCAGAGAAGAGATATTCTCATCTCTACCAATTTTCAAATTTTAATAATCATGAAAATAAGCATCAGAAAATGAGATAGTGAATATCAAATGCTTGACTGTCTCTGCAGCTTTCATTTTGCCCCAAGAGAGGCAAAAATGCACTGTTGATGAGTATATGTCACTTCTGGTAGCTACTGGCATATTTCTCAGCACTTGGTCCATAGCTTAGCATCGGACTCTTGTTACTGTAGTGCTGCAGACTGAATCATTATGAGACATAATGCTTTTTTAACTCCTCAAGCAGAGGCTTGCAAGCTTAGGATAAAAAGAGTAACAGAGATGGGATAGCTGAATAAAGTTAAGGAGTAGGGTAGCGTCTGAACAATGAGAACATGACTATGGGGGTAGTCCCATGTATTTACACTGAATTCTTCCAAATAAAAGTTTAAAGTTGCTTAAAATGCACAGTGGTGAGATACTGCACTTTCCTGTCAGTATATTGTTTTTAAAAGGGCACAGGGATGATGAAACATTAAAGTTTGGCCTGAAGTTTTCTGGTGGTAAAGGCAAAAGGGAAAGTTTTTAAGTTTAATAGCTCTAATTAGCTAATTAAAAAATCACAAACTTTGTAAGGAGAACTAGGACTAAATTCTAAGAGAAATTAATGTAAATAAAAAATTTAAAAATTGGGTATTGTATGCAAGGAATCTTTACATTTTTTCATTTAATACTAAAGTACTGTGAAGCATATTGTGTCATCTTCATCTTACAAATGAGGAAACTGAGGATCAGAGCAGTTATGCTGACTAGACACAGCTAGGTTTTTAACCCTGATATATCTGAATTAATGAACCTATACTGATTATTATAATCACCCGAAGTCCATAGGTTATTCTATAGTTTACTCTTGGTGGTATATGTTCTATGGGGTTGGATAAATATGTAAGGACATATATCCACCATTATAGCATTATACAGAGTAGTTAGTTTCACAGCCCTAAAAATCCTGTGTTTCACCTGTTCATCTCCTTCCTCTCTAACCCTGGCAACTACTGATCTTTTTACTATCTTGATAGGCTTGCCTTTTCCAGAATGTCATATAGTTGGAATCATACCCATACATAGCCTTTTCAGATTGGCTTCTTTCACGTAGTAATATGCATTTAAAGTTCTTTTGTCTTTTCATGGCTTGATATTGATAGTTCATTTTTTTAAATGCTAAATAATATACCATTGTCTGCCATGTACCACAGTTTATTATCCACTTACTCACCTACTGAGGGACATACTGATTGCTTCCAGGTTTGGCAATTATGAATAAAGCTGCTATAAACATTTGTGTGCAGGCTTTTGTATGGACAAAAATTCTCAATTATTTTGGGTAAATAATATTAAGTATAATTGCTAGATATATGTTAAGTTTTATAAGAAACTGCCAAACTGCCTTCCAAAGTGGCAGTACCATTTCCCTTCCCACTAGCAATGATGAGAGTTTGTGTTCCACATCCTCACCAGCATTTGTTATTGTTCTGGGTTTTGGCCATTCTGATAGGTCTGCAGTGGTGAATCTCATTCTGTTTAATTTGCATTTCTCTGATGACATATGATGTGGAGTATCTCTTATATGCCACCATAACTATCCATATTTAGAGCTCTTCATCATCCCAAACAGAAACTCTGTTCTGGGTGTTTTTACAAGTTTTTAGGTTATCTGCTTACTGCTGGTGAAGGGGTGGTAGGACATTTCAGGTGGAAGGCACAGAAAGTGGAAAGGATGGAGTATTAGAAGAGTGTCAATATCTGAGAAACAACAGAATTTACTGTGCAAGAACCAATTCATAGACGGTGCGATGGGACATGATAATGAAGCTGATAAAATGGATTGTGCAGGCCAAGCTGATCCCACTGTAGGTAATGGGGAAAGGAAAGTTTAAATAAGAAATTGAGTTGTTCAGTTTTTTATTTAGGAAGATAACTCTAATAAAATAGGGAGATCTTAAAGAGGTAACATCCCTACACTGCATATTTTCCGATGTATAAAGTTTGTTGATATATCTTGTCTAGTGTTCTAGTTGTTTACAGTAGGATGTCAAATCCTGTACTAATTCTTCCTTCACAGGTACAAGTAGAGGTCCAGCATAGGGTAGTTGCTAAGTTCCATCAATGGACTGTATGTGATTGCTTATAGACTGCAGATCCAGAATAAAAGGGAACCAGATATGAGAGTACAGGTGAATCTCAACTTCTAAGGAATAGCTAGAGCAAGGACTAGTGAAGGGAATTAAGAGTTCCTCGTTTGTCAAATACGTTTTATCTCTGTTATTATTGATTCCAGATCAGGGATCAGCAAACCACAGCCCACAGGCAAATCTGGCTCACCGCTTACTTTTACAAATGAACTTTTACTGGGACACAGGTATTATCTTGGGCTGCTTTTGTGCTACCATGGCGGAGTTGAATAGTCATTGTAGAGACAGATGGCTGGCAAAGCCTTAAATATATCTTGTGTGGACCTTTACAGAATGTTTGTTAAGCTCTCTCCTAGAGTGGTGGGGACAAAACAGTGATAAGAGCATGTGACCAGGCAAAAGAAGAAATACCACAGGAAGCCAAGGCAGGTAAATATGTAAAATAAAATGCCTATTAGCTCTAGAAATGCTCCGCTGCTCATTATCCATTGTTTAGTTTGTCACTCTTCTGACAATATACATGAAAATGATCACCAACATGAATTAACTATAGCAGTTAGCCAAAATATCCCAAGGAAATAATAATTTTTTATTTTCTGATTGTTATATTTATTTTCTATTTTTTTGACAATGACCATTTGTATTTATTGCTAGAATTAAATTTTTCATTTTACTGGGGAAAAAAGTAATAACTCTCTAATATTGATCAGATCAAAGGCTTACATCACCTTAGAGTTTCCACAGCAATTTTTCAAGAGTGATTATATTTTCTCAAATTTCTTCGATAGAAAGAGTTGCTGGCTCCCAAGACAAAACTTTTACCCAGAAAAACAATGAACAGAAATATTAAAGTGTCGCTCAGTCATCTGCATACCATTAAATTACTTACACAGTGATGTTCCTGAGTATTTTTTCAAATCTAGAGCTTTGCTTTGACACCGTAACCCTGCAAGCTCTCTTGGACAGAGTATAAAGACCAACGTGGAGGATGTAGTTCACAGGCACAGTTGTCTTCCTTGTTTTGTTAGTGAAATTAACTTAAGCACCCTCTCCCTTTTTTTTTTGAAGTCAAACAATGCACCCACATGTGTTCAACTCACCCTACCTCCTTTTCTCTCAAGGAAAAGTCTAAAAATTTTTAATGTTTTGACACTGGAAAAAAATAGCAAACAAACAAGAGAGTAACTGGAAGAACTGCTACCTCCAAAGCTTGGCAGAAGTATTAAATTTCTGTTTCTCACACATTTCTGTATGTGCTTAGATTGGGGAGGAAAAATTTTCCTCTATCCTTCAAGGTTCTTATAGCTGATCTAAGGATCAAACTGACATGAAACAGATTAACAGGAGAAAAAAACCAAAGTTTAATTACGTGCACAGGGAGGCCCAATGATGAAACTGAGACCCAGGCAGCTTTTACACATTTTAGACAAAGAAACAATAAATCTAAAGAATTGATAAGACAAAGAAAACTTTGGGAGCTTAAATTAGTAAGGAATTTTAAACAGCATTTGGACTTGGGTAGTAAATTAGTAAACAAGTGAAAGGATTTGTTCATATGGGCTTCTGGGATCTAAATTCCCCGTCTCTGGTGTTAAGGAGCCTTCTACCATCCAGGTGCAGGATGGGAAGCCTTCACATAGATTTATTTCCTGGTTTCAGGGGGCAGCAGAGGAGGGGCAGAGCATCCGCCTGCACCAGCCGTTTCTCCAGTTGCTTTAATTCAAAGTAATCAAAGTCCATCATGGCACATTTTGGGCAGCCCGCCCTTGGCCTCTACACTTAATTATTGAGGACCCTGTAGCCACTATTAATTGGACCTGTAGCCAAATATACAAGGGAACTAAATCAAAAGGTTGAAAGACAGCAGCTTTTCCAGTACTTACTTACACTTCAATATTCTGAGCACATGGCTGAAAAATATGAGGACAGAGATGCTTAGAAAACACAAATAGAAAAGGAAAAGAACCATGTATGTAAAAAGAATATTGCTCTGAAAAAATGTAATATAGACTCTTATTTGACATGAATATGAGTATGTATACATCCTCTATTTTCCCTTTTGCCCACCCCTTCACATTTTTCACAGAGATATATCTGCATATTTCTCAACCTCCTGGAGGTGCCCTAGTGTTAATGGGAAGATGGAGCTTTGACAGCCTGGTGTCATTTGCTCTGTGATCATGGGCAAGTACTTAAAAAAAAAAAATCCATTCGAGTCTGAATCCCATTTGAGAAATGGAGAGAACAACAAAAACACCTTACAGAATTGCCTTACTTAACATAAAAAACATTTCCCATGTATAAAATATATAAATTTTCATATTAACGCATTTGGCATGTAACAGGATGTGTTAATTTCTTTCCCTGCTTGCATGCTCTTGCAATTACCAATCAAGTGCTTGCAGAAATATAATTTATCTGGGCTCAGAGACTGAACTCTGCAAGAGGTACCCAGCTGAGTGAAGTGACTCCATTGCTATCTTGGACTTGTTTTCTCAATAATGTTTTTGTTCCACCCATTCTATGATGCAGTCCTTTCTCTTTGAAGAAAAACAAAAGAGCAAAATGAGAGTCCAATAATACTGACCACTTTTTTGTCATGTTGACATTACACTCTCAGCCATTACCATATATCCTTGTGTGTTAACCTTACTGCTGTACAAAATTTCAATTACTGTGTATGTGTGTGGGAAATAAATGATTTTTTGGTATATAAGACAATTTAGCTAGGCAGATTAAAAGGCAAAGCCTTATTTTAACTGAGTCTGAGAAAGGACACCTAAGAAAAATTGCAAGCTTCAAGAGTGACTTTCAGACTGAATAATTAAATAATCAGTTGGTCAGAAATGGTTCCGTCTTGGTGCTTATTATCTAGAAGAAAGTAAATATAAAAGTTACTTGTTATTAACACTTAAAGTTAAGACTATTAAGTGTAAGTAACAAGATAATTTACTATTATAATGTAATTACATTTTAGAGCTCTCTTCTGAAGGTTTAAATGTTATTTAGTAAAATTTTCTAAGAAATTTGGTTATTGGAATATGAAATGATTACAAATTTACCAAAAGTTACAGATGTGAACACACCCATGCCAAGAATCCAGAGAACTGATAATCTCTAAGTATATGGGAAAGAAATGAAAGAGTAACTTCCCAAATAAACAAACCATATTAAATGAGAATACAGTATCCTCAGGATTTTAGATGAGAAAATAGAATTATTTCTTTTGCCTCCCCAAAAGCCCTAGAGAGGACACCTGCTTTCTGCATCCCCAAAAGGAACAGTTAGTTACTCCTTATAAAGCTGAGACCTGTATGTCTCTGAGACATTTATTTTTTTTTTAATTTCCAGAGTGATGTTTCTTACCTAGGAGGGTGTATTACAAACTTTCTTTTCAGCTTTTAATTCTGCCACAGAATTTCTCTTATTAATGGGAGGTATCTTATTCCTCAAGGGTTTGGGCACAAAAATATGCAAATCACTGGTATAAAAATTCAGGTACAATAAAACATTGGTTCTTATGGTCTGTATGTATCACATGCAGAAGACCAATTCTGATTTGCAAAAATTCCAGAAATTCATACTACTTGAAAAAAAAAGTATCATTTTATTTGTACACTTAAAAAGTTGTATATAGAAACTTAGAAGACAGTTCTGTAAAACTGAAAGAACTGTTGAGGAAAAGGGAAGGTATTACCTTCACTGATGGATCATCAAAGAAGTTAGAGAAATAAAACAAAAATATAGTAAAATGTTTAAAAAAATTAAAGAACATTTTCCAGGTACAAATTTTATAAATACAAAACAAATTCACAAATTACTCTGAATGCTAAATAAATATCTAATTAATAAACTCAGACTTATACCTCCAGTCAGTACTGGTACAGCACTTCAAGGATATAAAATTGGATTCATTCATGTGTAGTGTTGAAAGAATGTGCTCATTAAACAATTCTTGACATACACACTTTTTCCTAAACTGTGCTATAAGAGAAGATCTATGTAGACAAATCTCCCTTAATATCACACTTCTAAAAAAATCATCAATGACAAAATACGTCATAGATGAAAAACACTTTTCAAGATATTGGGACACATGAATGATCTCAAAATGTACAAAAATCTCTGTAAACCAGTACTGTATTCAATACATCAAACTTTTAGATACTGAACAAAATTGTAGCAAAAGAAATCTTTCCTACATTCTCCTGAGTGCTTAATCAAAATTGAGACTATAGTGCAGGCCACACTTCAATGTGGCCGATCAGTTGTTATTGCTTCATACAATAGGTCTGCTTTAGAGCATGATTTAATGTTCCATTTTCATGAACAATTTATTTCCTCAATACATCCTTTAGAAGGACATTGTTTAGATTCGTGACTTTTTTGTAGGGGGTGGTGTGCTGACTTGATCCACATTCCCAGGGGTGACGTGGAGTCCAAGTTTTTGAGCCTGAATATGAAAAAATGCTTGAAGCCTAGTTCCAGCTTTTGCTTCACTTGTGTTGCGAGGGTTGTACTCAAAGCAGTTCGAAAACATTAACTCAATATCATCGATAAACTCAGCTAGAAAGAAAAAAACACCTGAGGTTAGAATCAAAGTACATAAATTATAAATATAATTTTTGTTTGTATCTTATCTGGAAAGGTCATTAAGAAAATGGAAGCCCGCTTTTTTCTTTGGAAATTGAAGACTCTGAAACAAGGTATCAGAACTTAAACTTAAAATTATTAAACTACAAATACTTTAAAACTTTTATTGAAATGATACAGTTATGTACTTAGAAGCATTATGTAATTATAAAGAACTTCTATTAACATCAGATTCTATAAAATATCTAACTCATTCAATCCCTATCAATCTTTCACCTCCACATACACAGATAAGCATTTCAGGGACCTCCTGAGACGCCGTCTACACAATTAGATTAATATATGTCATTTAAATCAGAAGACAAAAAGCCTGTACCTCTGTGAACAAAAATAATTATCAGAGAAAAACATGAATTACTTACATGCTAATTTATATTCACATTTGTTCACTTTTTCACGAATTATATTTAAGGCAATGGGTTTTTTGATGATGTCGTAATAGTCTGGGACCTGTAAAATAATTCAAATATATATGTCTTATAGAAAATTTATCAGAGGTAAGTGGTCAAATAAATGAAGGTTTTACATTTAAAGGTAATGAACGTTAACCTCTAAAGCCATTTAATGCTTTCAGTCATTATAATGTTGAAGAATTCTGTTTGATACTATAAAAATTGTTAATTTATTATGGTTTTGCTTGTGTGTGCTCTTCCTTTCTATCATGTCTTTCTCCATAGATACACATGTATATGTATAAAATTTCTTTAATGAGTATTGCATTTGTAATAAAGAATAAAATGTATGTAACAAAACTTAAGAGCTGTATTTATTTTCTCATAAAACTACTCAGGAAAAATGAGCTATAGAGTCAATTAAGATTTAATTTTTATAAGATACTATTCGGTGTAAATTAATCCTTCGTATTCTTGCTCTAGAAATCCTAAGGTAGAATTCTGACAATAACTGATTTTTCATTAAGGACCTTCATCGAACACTGATAGTGAGGACTTTCACAGTGTGCTTCTGACTAGACCTCTCCAATAAGTACCCATCATTCCCCATATTCTCATTTCTGGGTCTTTAACTAATCGTTCCCTCTCCCTGAAATGTCCTTATTCCATTTCTCACTGTTGAAATTCCATTTCTCATCTTTCTTCAATGACCAGACCAAATAGCTCCTCCATTAAAAAACTTTCTAATTCCTGCTTTCCTTCCTCTGAAATGCTCAATTCACTCTCCTTTGTTCTCTACATCTGAAAGACCTATAGCTTCTATTACAGTACTGTAATACTGTCCTATCTCTGCTAAATGTCACATTTTGTCACACATATATAAACAACTATAGTACCATCTCAAATCCCTTAGTGAGGTTAAGACCCCTCTGTTATTTAAAAGTACCCATCTTTTACATCAATATTTCTCAGTAAGGTCTCTCAATGAGCACCATTAGATCATCTGGGAACTTATCAGAAATGGAAATGGCTGGTTATCATCTCAGACCTAGTAAATCAAAAATTCTGGGGTGGGGCCCACTGATCTGTGTTTTAACAAGCCTTTTCAGGTGATTCTGGTGTATGCTGAAGTTTGAGAAGCAGTGTTTTACATAATAGAAATACCAATAATAGTACTCCATTGAATTAACTCTATTCATATTAATTACGTAGAATAAAAACATTGAGATTATTTCAACATACTGTCATTTATAAGAATCAGTCATGGGATTAGAAGGGACTGAGGAGACTATGCTGTGTAACTCCATTTTTTTTCAGTGTAGGAACCAACTTTCCAAGTGGTTTAAAAAAAAAGGTTTTTAAAAAACAGTGACTAATAGGTGTTTCGACCACCTCAAGGTTGCCATGCCGACTAAATCAGATAATATATATGAATACATTTTATAAAGTCTCGTAATATCACCTGGATTTTAGAAACAAGTTTCAAAAAAGGCCAGCTGTCATCATGCCGAACCAATTCCACGATAAGTTGTTCAAAAGCAGACAATTCATGAACTCCTCCTTGTCGGCCTGAACTCCTTCGATTCAGTGTCATAGGAGATGATTCTGAATAAGTAATTAAAGTAATTTTAGGTGACGACAAAAGCAAAATATTTGATCACAAGTGAAACAGGACATATTACAAACTAAATTCAAACAGAATATTGACACTTATACAATGAGATGGTAAACTTACGTTCTGAGAGACATGAAACTCTGGACCAAATATTCACTATTGCCTTTCAACCTTAAAAATTTCCAGTTGGATTAAAGATTCATTGAGAACAGATTGTAAAAAAAAAGTGTAATACAAAAGCAAATTCTAGAACACAGAGTTCATGGATTTTTTTTTACTCCACTTTATTAAAGATGTTTTCAACTACAGTAACATTAAAGTAGTACTTCTCCAGTATTTCCTTAAACATATCCTTAGGAAAGTACCATCTTCAGATCTAGAAACCAGGCCTCTTTACAAATTATTTTGCATAATGGAAAAGCAATTCTCAATGATGATGTAAAAGAGTATTCTTACAAATTCTTAATTTTTGTTCTTATTCTTAATTTTCTAGGTAGAATTTTCTTAAAGCAAAATGTTTTCTCACAAAATCTAAAGTCATCTAAAGTGTGTGAATTAGTAGAGAAAAGGGTAGTATTGTCCATACATGAATTCAGGTGTTAATCCTCTATTTAAATGTAAATCCACACATCCCCTTTATTTGTCCTTAGAACCAGTTTAGTAATTTCACAAATCTATTAGCAAGTTTTTTACCCAACATTTTGAGTAAAAATGTTTCAGGTGTACTATTTTTCCAAATAGCTTGGAGTTCAGAATTGGGGAAGAGCCAAACAGATAAGGGGATGGGAAAAGCTACATTAGATCTTGGTCCAAAGTTATCTGTCACTCCCCACCAGCCCCCAAACCTGATGACCTGGTAACTGCATAAACAGACTAATTATGTTCTTTTCACTAATGAATTCCTTAATCCTGTCATGTGTTTGAATAAGGCAATATGACATATGTCCAATTCTTCATAGAACAGTCACATTTTTTAAGTTCATTTTCTTTTGAAATATCAAAGCTTTATTAACTACTGACATTAAAGAAAAAGGACAGGATTGAAGAGATAAATGGGTAAAGAGATGATTATATGGATAAAGATTGCGATAAGCAATAATGATCAGAATAAAAAAAGGCAGCTGTCGATCAACCCCTACCAATATTACAGACCCCAAATTCAGTATGTCAGGTGCAACATTACCAAATAACCTGATGCAGCTGTCTAGGTGATGATGAGTAGGTGTATCTTAAAGGAGGAAAAGGCAGCGGAGGATACTGAGACTGTTTAAATAATGGCCAAATCTCTTCATTAAATAGAGAAAACTGCAAATTTCTTATGATTATATTGGTATATTAGTAGAAATACTAGTAATATAGTTTGTTAACTTTATTCACCAAATAGCTGCCCCTTCATTGAATATTATGCTTTAGGTCAGATTGCCTCTAATAATTTTGTATATCTTAGTGATAGTCTTTAAAAAATGATCCAAAGTATTTTGACATTCAGTTTTCCCAAACTACTCAATTTTCTTAGGTAAGGATATTTAAATAAGGCTTATTTGTACCTGTAGATTGTCTTTTTCTGCCTCTTCTCTTGGATTCACTATCTTGGAGAGAAAGTTTCGAAGCAACATTTAGAGATCTTAATTGCTCACTGGACTTTGTGGCAATGACTCTGAAGCTTGGGAATTTGGCACTATTTTCTGGTGTATTATTAGCACTTTTCTCGCCTCTGCGTTTTCTACGAGGACTAAGTAGTTCCACAAATATGTCTGCTTGCAACGGGCCATAACTCTGGCGAGTAGAACGACTGGCAATTCTTAAAGATTTAGTTTCTGCAGGAGGAGCAGGTTTTATCTTTCTTAGGCTTCTACCAGTAGTTTTAGAAGAAACAGTTGTTCTGGGTGTGCTCTGCTGACTCCTTGAAGAATATCTTCCAGGATCTTGTCGTTGGCCGCGACTGGAGAAAGAAGAGCCAAGTCTCCCTCTTGTTTTAATTGACAGTCTAACATGTGGTCTTCCTCGTTTTGGTGGGCTGAAAATATTGTTAGAAAACACAATTATCATACAGAGCAATGATGAACATATGATTACTTTTCCTTTTTTTACTATTCAGCCAGTGCGTTCTACATACATTACTTTTCTACATTACTGAGACTTGTCCATATCAATTCTTTATAAACTTAGAGCCAATAAATTTTTTGTGGAAATCTAAAATGTGTTTTCATATATTCCTTTGTAATGCAAAGAGAATAGTTAATATTTTCTTGGTAATGCCAGGACATCATGAAAATAAAATCATAAATTATGATAAATTATAATAAAATCCTCAGAACAACCAATAAATGAACTAAATCATGTTGAAAAACTTAAGAGTGATGAACTAATCTTAAAGTATAAATATTTTGTCTCCTTATGCTTCAGGAGACTCATATTTCATTACCACTGATACTGAGGTGACTTAGATTTTAGCAATGGCTACCAGTAAAGTAGGCCTTAAAAAAACCTGTGGTTCCTAAATAGCAAGCCAAAAATCTCTCTGCCATTTTCTGATTTTTACTGTAAAATACAAAACTAGACTCAATCTTTTAATTGCCTCTAAGTTGTAGATAAGGTTAAAACAATCCCATTTAAGCTTCCTTTTATCTATTTCCGTGCCACTCCTGGACTTCCAGTTTACCTGAAATATTTACAAAAATTTTCTAAATTCTTTATCATCTTTGTGCTTAACACAATACTGCCTTTATAAACTACAGAGAAGATGGCTCCTGCTAGTTGGAGCTATTAAAAACCTTGTTTAAAATAGATGCGGCGGATGCAAGGATGGCACAACATTCGAAAATCCATCAACATCATCCACCACATCAACAAAAACAAGGACAAAAACCACATGATCATCTCTATAGATGCTGAAAAAGCATTCGACAAAATTCAACATCCACTCATGATAAGAACTCTCAACAAAATGGGTATAGAGGGCAAGTACCTCAACATAATAAAGGCCATATATGACAAACCCACAGCCAACATTATACTTAACAGCGAGAAGATGAAAGCTTTTTCTTTAAGATCAGGAACAAGACAGGGATGGCCACTCTCCCCACTTCTATTCAACATAGTATTGGAGGTCCTAGCCACGCAATCAGACAACACAAAGAAATAAAAGGCATCCAGATTGGCAAGGAAGAAGTTAAACTGTCCCTGTTTGCAGATGACATGATATTGCACATAAAAAACCCTAAAGAATCCACTCCAAAACTACTAGATCATCTGAATTCAGCAAAGTTGCAGGATACAAAATTAATACACAGAAATCTGTGTCATTCCTACACAGTAACAATGAACTAGTAGAGAGAGAAATCAGGAAAACAATTCCATTCACAGTTGCATCAAAAAGAATAAAATACCTAGGGATAAACCTAACCAAGGAAGTGAAAGACCTATACTCTGAAAACTACAAGACACTCATGAGAGAAATTAAAGAAGATACCGATAAATGGAAACGCATCCTGTGCTCATGGATAGGAAGAATTAAAATTGTCAAAATGGCCATCCTGCCTAAAGCAATCTACAGATTCAATGCAATTCCTATCAAAATACCAACAACATTCTTCAACGAACCAGAGAAAATCATTCTAAAATTCATATGGAACCACAAAAGATCCCGAACAGCCAAAGCAATCCTGAGAAGGAAGAATAAGCCTGGGGGGATTATGCTCCCTAACTTCAAGCTCTACTACAAAGCCACAGTAATCAAGACAATTTGGTACTGGCACAAGAACAGACCCATGACCAATGGAACAGACTAACTAGAGAGCCCTGATATAAACCCAACCATATATGGTCAGTAAGTATATGTTAAAGGAGCGATGGACATACAATGGGGAAATGACAGCCTTTTCAACAGCTGGTGTTGGCAAAACTGGACAGCTACATGTAAGAGAATGAAACTGGATTATTGTTTAACCCTATACACAAAAGTAAACTCGAAATGGATCAAGGACCTGAATGTAAGTCATGAAACCAGAAAACTCTTAGAAGACAACATAGGCAAAAATCTCCTGAATATAAGCATGAGCGACTTCTTCCTGAACGCATCTCCTCGAGCAAGGGAAACAAAAGCAAAAATGAACTCATTGGACTACATCAAACTAAAAAGTTTCTATACAGCAAAGGACACCATCAACAGAACAAAAAAGGCATCCTACAGTATGGGAGACTATATCTGTAAATGACATATCTGACAAGGGGTCAACATCCAAAATATATAAAGAACTTACATGCCTCAACACTCAAAAAGCAAATAACCTGATTAAAAAATGGGCAGAAGATAGAGACAGTTCTCCAAAGAAGAAATTCAGATGGCCAACAGACACATGAAAAGATGCTCCACATCGCTAATCACCAGAGAAATGCAAATTAAAACCACAATGAGATATCACCTCACACCAGTAAGGATGGCCAGCATCGTAAAGACAGAGAACAACAAATGCTGGCGAGGATGTGGAGAAAGGGGAACCCTCCTACACTGCTGGTGGGAATGTAAGCTAGTTCAACCATTGTGGAAAGCAATATGGAGGCTACTCAAAAAACTAAAAATAGAAATACCATTTGACCCGGGAATCCCACTCCTTGGAATTTCCCCAGAGAATACAACTTTTCAGATTCAAAAAGACATATGCACCCCTATGTTTATTGCAGCACTTTTTACAATAGCCAAGATATGGAAGCAACCTAAGTGTCCATCAGTAAATGAACGGCTAAAGAAGAGGTGGTACATATACACAATGGAATACTATTCAGCTATAAGAAAGAAACAAATCCTACCATTTGCAACAACATGGATGGAGCTGGAGGATATTATGCTCAGTGAAATAAGCCAGGCAGGCAGAGATAGACAAGTGCCAAATGATTTCCCTCATTTGTGGAGTATAATAATAAAGCAAAACTGAAGGAACAAAATAGCAGCAGACTCACAGACTCCAAGAAGGAACTAGTGGTTACCAAAGGGGAGGGGTGTGGGAGGGTGGGTGGGGAGGGAGGGAGAAGGGGATTGAGGGGTATTATGTTTAGTACACATGGTGTGGGGGATCAAGGGGAAAACAGTGTAGCACAGTGTAGCACACTAATCATCAGGGAAATGTAAATTAAAACCACAATGAAATATCACATCCCTCACACCAGTTAGGACTGCCACTATGCAAAAGACAAGACATAACAAATGTGGTGAGAATGCGGAGAAATAGGAACCCTCCTATACTGTTGGTGGGAATGCAAATTGGTGCAACCGTTTTGGAAAGCAATATGGAAGCTGCTTAAAAAACTAAAAATAGAAATACAATTTGACCCAGGAATTCCACTCCTAGGAATTTACCTGAAGAAAACAAGATCCCTGATTTGAAAAAACATGTGCACCCCATGTTTATCGCCACACTATTTACAATAGCTAAGATATGGAAGCAACCCAAGTGTCCATCAGTAGATGAATGGATAAAGATGTGGTACATATACACAGTGAAATATTATTCAGCCATAAAAAGAAAAGAAAAATCCTGCCATTTGCAACAACATAGATGGAGCCAGAGGGTATTATGTTCAGTGAAATAAGCCAGGTGGAGAAAGACAAGTACCAAATGATTTCACTCATTTGTGGAGTGTAAAAACAAAGTAAAACAGAAGGAACAAAATAGCAGTAGACTCATAGACACTAGAGAAGCAACTAGTGGTTAACAAGGTTGAGGGGCTAGGCAGTGTGGTAGGGGAAGGAGACGAGGATTAAGAGGCACAATAATTTGCAATCACAATATAGGGAGGTCATGAGGACAGTAGTACAGCACAGAGAATACAATTAATGACTCTATACCATCTTACTACGTTGATAGACAGTGACTGCAATGGAAGGGGTGAGGACTTGATAATATGGGTGAATGTTGAACCACTGTGTTTGACAATTGTGTATCAATGATACTTTAATAATAAATAAAACAAGGTTCTTCCTGGCATCTCTCTCTGTAGACTGCCAAGATCACTAATATTTGGGTGTAACTCCTTGAGCAGGAGAAGCACTGGGAATCCGTATTTGTCTTTATTTCGTGAATGTCCTCTGGACTGCTTAGTTGCTGCTTTAGGCATACAATGAAGTAAAATCAACCTTGATGTGCGTCTGAATTGGCTTTACTGTCCAAATTTGAACTCATACTTGATATTATGATCTGGGTAAGCTCACAGAGGTACTATACTCCCTTCGAAATAATTTCAATTGTTCAAAATATGTAACAAGGGTAACTTCAGACCACTATATTACACACTAAATTTAAAAAAATAATGGACCCCAACCATCCATTTGTATTTGAATACCCAAGAGATTGTCTATAGACTCACGAGTTCTTATTTTATTGCATGTCAGGACTTACCTGACTTCTTCCTCTTCTTCAGAGCCATCTTCATCTTGTTCTACCTCATACTCTTCCTCCTCACTTTGATCCTCTTCATCATCATCATCAACTTCATCATCCTCACCTTCCATACTATCTTCCATTTCTTCATCACTTTCCAAGGATGGTCTCTGTCTAGAGGAGAGTCTTCTAGAACGTTGCTTAGGCCGACATTCTGGACAGAACCAATCTCCTTCAGGTAGAGTCTGACAAATCACATAAATGATCATTAATTGTCTGTTTTTCAAAATCTCAATGTCTCAATTTTAATATGAGAAGAAGAAAAAATACCTTGAGCTTTGGGCGAACACAGTAGGTATGATGGCCCCGGTCACATGCATCACAAAGCACCATGTTTTCGGCATCACCCTTCTTTCGGCATATCTTGCAACGAGCATTCAGTATAGACTTAGACCATATAACACTACGATCCAAGGTGGAGAGATGAAGAAAGACTTGGGACAGGCTAGCAGAAGAAAGGAGAGACTCTCTCCAACGGTCCAGGACTGTTTTATAAGAACGCCCACTGTCACTGGCATCTTCAATGAAAAGGGAAGTGATTAAAATTTCTAGACCTCTACCAGAACTATTTTCTTGGTAGTTTGAACAGTTTAGATTTTATAGTTCTTCTAATACTTAACAAAAAAGATTATGTTAATATAAAAAACAAAAACCTCATGTTCAAGAAAATATTTGCTAAGCTACATCTTAATTACTACATAGGGAATTACTTAAATTCATAAATCAAATGCTTGGGGATTTCAATAGTAAAAGACAAAAATAACTTAGGCAATGTGTTCTCAATCTGGTCTTTGTATCAAATCTTGAACTAATTAAAAAACTGGTTGTATATGATTACAAGTCAGTTACTATTCATTTGAATCAAGAATATTATTTCTTCATTTTCATATAAAAGACAAACTGCTAAGTTAAATGTCAATCATATATGAGGTTTCTTTTGGGGCTGATGAAAATGTTCTGATATTAGATAGTGGTGGATGGCTTTCCAACTGTGAATATACTAAACACCACTGAATTATACACTTTAAAAGGGTGAATTTTATATATGTGATTTATATCTCAATAAAGCCATTATTTAAAAAATTATGTATAAATACCACTATATTATCTTCTATCTCTAGGAAAAGATTATTTTTAAAACAAAGTAATTTTTAAAAATGTTAATATCTCCCCTAAAAAAGAACTTTCAGCACCAATATTTACATAGAAATACTTGAAACCTTCCGCTACTTAATATCATTCCTTTGTCTTTTGGGCTAAAAAATGTATTAAGAGTCATTTGATTAGATGCCATTAATCTAGCCAGTCTATCATTTTCACCAGCATGTGATTTCCACCTTCAGTTAATCTTCAATATTGCTACCACTTTAGTTTTCCTAAAACATTATACTTAATTATGAAGGGACTACCACACCATGTCAAAATTCTGCAAGGTATATGAGACTCCACACATAGTTTGGTCCTATTATGCCTTATTTCCTACTATTATCCTTAAATGAAACCTCCTGGGCAGTAGCATAATGGTTAAGAGAATGTGGGCTCTGGAGTCATTCGGCCTTAAGGGGAGTACTAGCTCCCAGTGTGAGCTTGGGCAAGTTACCTTGTTGCCCTATGCCTTAGGCTGCTGGGAAGATTAAATGAGATAATATACATAAGACATGTAAACTGCCTGTCACAGAGTAAGTGCTATTATTATCATTCCTGTATTATATTGCTCCTCTTCTGTACAGCACTTAATGAGTGTGAAACAAATCTATTCTATGGTCCCTACCTTTAAGAAATTTTTAATACAGCTGGAGGGTAAAGATATACACAATGAATTGGAGACATAAAGCAACAGACTTGACAAACATTAGTAGATCTTGAGTTCCTATTCCTGTTAGGCAGGGTGAGAGACAGGACAGGAAACCTAGGGCCTACCCAGGGTGGTGAGTCTTGTCTAAAAATCTAGGACACCAAAATGCTACTCCTTGAAGCTTCAGCGTGGGAAAGGGTACCACGAAGAAAGACAGCTAAATATGTAAACCAGTACTCAGCAATATAGAAAGTAAAATAATAATTCTTTAAAAAGTTAAAAATTTACCATGTCTCACACTAGATTGATCTTCCTCTCTCTTTCTCTTGTTCTTTTTTTTTCTATCTCCCTTTTGATCTTTATTAATTTCTTTGTTACCTAATTTTAAATTGAGAAAGTTAGTTTGAGGATTCTTTTTCATAGCTTAACGGTTTAACCATAAGCATGACTTTGTAAGTGACGAAATTATCAACTAAGCAAACAATTCTCACATCTTACCGAAAGTAATTAATAGAAATATGATTATCTTCCTCCAGTTAATATAGCCTAGTTTTATCAATGTGATTAATGGCTAGAATAAAAGAGACATACAAGGGAAGGTGGGGCATAAGTAGAATTTTTATGCCTTATTTGCTTCCTCAAGAAACTGAAACAGTCTCTGAAACTAAACTGGGAAAATTTCTAACAGAGTTAATTTGCTATGGTGAAAAATTATCAAGAGAATGAAGCATTTTAATACGTATTACATCTCAAATATTCATAAAATGGAATCCCCTTTTCTCTTCTAGGCTAAGGATACTCTTGATTAATTTGCTCCAAATATTTAGACTATCTTAAAACCCCAGAGGCACTTCCATCTCCTGTTGTTCCATTCAAAACAGACCCTTCAAAGGCTTAAATATGAAATAAGGAGCTGCAGACTTCAATTATTCCATTAACTTTTTACAGGACAGCAATGGTAGATGGTAACATCCATATTATAAATGATCAACATTTGACTTTGACCAACATTTATACCAAAGTAAGGTAAGATGAACTTATTTTGCTTATTTTATAAGATCTCAAATTAAAAGTTTCTTTTATATCTCCAGATAATAAATATTTTAACACTGCTGAATACAAAGCAGCATAAGGAACACTGTTACTCAGCTTTCATATAACCTGCTGGATGTAAGGTGCGCCATCTCCCAGTATTAACTTTTTTCTTTTGTGTAAGTATTTAATTAGATGTACTGATGAAAATACAAACACACCATTAATTTGATTTGTTCCCCTTGAACTTATAAACAACTTTAACTGGTGGCAACTTCATAAGTGGAAAAATCAGCAGAATTTCATTTCATTCCTTAGCATCCTTCTAGAATCTAGGATTAATGAGTAGCAATAATATATTTATAAGAGCTACATGATTTACAAATAACTTTTAATTGAAATTTTAATTGATTGTAGATTCACATGTGGTATTAAGAGATAATAGAGAAATCTTTTGTACACGTAATTTGATTTAGACAGAAAATATTAACACTGAAGACAGGGAAATAAGAGTGATGGCAAACAGAAACTTATTTTGGTGAGCTGCCATCATACGTATTTTATTTCTTACAACTGCTACTTAAAGTGCAAAAGTGAGTTATTAAGCTCATGGCAAAATTACCAATTTATAAAAAATATGAATATTTTCAATTTGAATTGAATTTCAGTTTGAATTCAAATAGAATATTCTTATCAAATTAAAAAGACATTTTACAAATATATACACATTCCAAAATTTCTCTGATAGCACCATCTATTTAAGTAAACTTTCTTCTTACTAGTCAGCAAGGTAATACTCAATTTTTAAAGGATTTTATTCAAGTCTCTCAATCTGAGACCAAAAAGATATGGTCATAAAAAACTGTTTCTTCTAGTAATCCACTACTGAGATATAAACTCTGTCAATGTCATGAACTATAGTAAGCTAATTCAGTATTTCAGAAAGACCATATCACAGGTAAGGAGAGGCAGTGCGACATGAAAATTAATTTGGAACTCCAAACACATATTTTCCTAAAGACATAATGATTATGTTCCTAGATAGTCTCTAAAAGCATATTAATTTCATAAACTGTTTAAACATGATTCAGAGAGTATTATTTCTATCATCCTAACCATAAATTATAAGGCATTTTCCTCATCTGAGTGCCCTTTAACACTTGGTATTTCTGATTTAGTACTTCTTATGCAGAGCTTAAGTGAGTGATCCATATATTATTAAAACATACTCTTTATGGTGAAGTATCTCCTTTGGGGTTCTGTTTTAAATAACAACAACCACAAAATTTATGTATTATTTTTGATTATGCAGGGTCTGGGTAGTTGTAAGTTTTGGTACTCTTTCTTTCGATGAAACTTTCACAAAAGGAGGGATTGACAGGAATAGAAGAAAAGATATTCGTTTAAATGAGTATCTAGAATAAGTTTTAAAAAGCAGTGTATACTTAAAATATCTATCTTATCTGAAAGAACTCATTTTAAAACAAAAATAAAATCTCCAATTTTTCAAATTTGTCAATTTTATCACATCAGCCTCTAAAGTTTTATTAAAGGGCAATTTCAAAATCATTTAAATTATAACTAATATTTTGAATTAAAAACAGATACTTACTAAGTGGAGCTTTGAGAAAACGGCGCTCAATGCCCTGCTCTATTTGGAAAAGTGCCGTTGCCAGATAATGAACCACGCTGCTCACTGATTGTGGGGTACTTGCATTAGTTGAGACAGTACTTGGTGTTTCTGTTTTTATGCCCCAAAGTCTACAATTAAACAATGAATAGTTTATGATACTTAAAAAACTATTAGTTGAAACTTGAGTCCACTCATTCATCCAAATGCTTACTTACACCTGTGTAAGAAAGTTTCCTCAATCTGAAGGAGCTTATAGGAAGGCACATAAACATATGAATCATGAGCTAAATTAAATATCAAGTCATTTAAGAGGTCAGGGCAAATATCTGGAGGAGGAAGGGTGAATGAGACAAGGTTTAGGGGAAAGGAAGAGAAAGGTTTAGGAGAGGTGATTCTGTGATGGGCCTTAAAGGAAACGTTTCTTTAGCAGCTTATCTCTATTTCTCTTGCTTCAACTTTTACTGGGTAAGGACACTTACAGCTGCCTCCTAACTGGTTCCTTAGTCTCCAGTCTTACTCTTTTTGCAATAAATCTCCATGCTGCAGCTAAAAGGATCATTTAAAAACACAAACCCCATTCACTCAAAGACTTTGGCATGTCTTCCCTTTTAGTATCATAGCTTCCCCACCTTTTAGGTCTCAGCTGCAGTCACTTCCTCCGATACTTTCTTTGCTGTCTTCATGTGCTACCAGGACAAGTAGCCTTTTCATGTCTCACATTTACACTGGGTATTAACTTCTATTAGAACTCTTGCCCTGTTTTATTATTTCTAGCTTAATGTCTTGCGACCATTTCTTTTGAGACAATAAACTCCTTAAAGGCAGATATTATCAAAAATAACTCCGAAAAAGTAAAAGTATCTACAGATATACAGATATAGGTTCTGATTAATAGTTCAAATAATATTTAAGTCTACCATAATTTATGGTTTTTCTACAGAAAAGAAACATGGATAGTATAAAGCTACTTTCTGAAATTAATGAAACCTTAAGTTCAAAGACATTTTTTAAACTCAAGAAATTATTATCCTAACAAGTTGTCTTTTGGCTGCATTAGTACAAAGTAGAGTAACAGAGAGCCCTGATGTTTAGCAAAATCATTTCAGTGGTTATATATATTAAAGAACTCATAAGGTTTTAAGACAATCGTTTTGAGAAAAATAAACATTTACTTAAAAAACTTATAATTAAGTGGCAAGGAAAATCCTGTTTGTACCTGTCTTTTACTATGACCTTTGCTTGTTCATCAATTTCCATCTCTTCTACATCTTCATTAACAGTTTTAATTATCCCATTTTCCTTGTTTTCCTCACTCAGCAGCTCATACTGTCCATTTTCTAATGCTGATCTCCATGTCTGTCGATCTGTAACCTGTAACAAAACCCAAATTTACTAACTCTGAACAATGGCATATATTGTTCCAAAGAAGTATGAAGTTCAACGAAAAATTCATGAATATTCTAAAACAAATTGTGAATCAAAAAGGGATCTAAAAATAAGGTTACTAAGTGGTCAAAATGGATTTGTATCATTCATAGATGGAAGCTTTGGTATCTCACTCTCTATATAAGGAAATCATAAACAATCCTAAGATTGGTCACCTGATAGTAGCAAAAAAAAAAAGTGACAGATGATAGCAAAGGAATGAACAGAACACACATATCAAACATGAATTACTTACAGATTTTAAAAAGGTAACAAAGAAACCAATAAACAAACCAGACTCAGCAGAGCAGACAGGAGCTAGTCAAGGAAGAAGAAAATATCCTTACACATTTCAACATCTCAAATGAAAATACCATAAAATAGATATTTAAAAAATACTATAAATTATTACTAAAAGGTCAGTTATGTTCATTAAATTCTGTTTAAGAAAGCAGATATAATCATATAGCATACTTAAGATTTCTATCCATACATTAATATTTTGATAAAAGGGAATAAAAAATTTATCACTCCCTATTATTTATTCAAAACATATATGCCTTACCTATATCAAATAAATTAACAAATATGACCAAAATTCTGATAATTAGATAAACTAAAAATGAGAACAGGTACAAACCTTGATTGCTCCTAATGTTCCTTGGTAGATTCTGTCCTCGATATCCAGAAGAAAATCTCTCAGCCTCAATTCAAGCTGCCTTTCTGCAGACATCTGCGATGGATCACATGCATTGGAAGCTCTTCCCCGACTACATGTAGGCTTGTTATCAGTTTGAGGTTTGTCTAAAATAGTTATCAAATACCTTTATTATGATTTTCTTATTAAAAAATATAATTTCCCCATGTGACTGTTATGATCATGAGATAATGGATATGAAAACATATAGTAAATCCTTAAGTGCAAAAAAAAAGGAGAAATGTGTGCACATCACGTATCTGATAAGGGACTTATATTTAGAATATATAAAGAACTCTTACAACTCAGTAAGAAGACAAATAATCCAATAAAAAAATGGGCAAAGGATGTGAATAGACTTTTAAGAAAGATAAACAAATGGCCAGTAAGACCACAAAAAGATCAACATCATCAGTCACTTGGGAAATGCACATCAAAAGCACAGTGAAGCACCACCATTTCACATCTCTAGAATTAAAAAGTCAGATAGTAAGTGTTGATAAGGTGATGGGAAATATTAACTCACAGTGTTGTCAGGAATATAAAATTGTGTGGCAGCTTTGGGAAATAGTCTGACAATTCCTCAAAAATAATTAAACAGAATTACCATACAGCCTAGTAATTTCACTCTCAGGTATATGCCCAAAACAAATAAAAACCTACATTGACAGAAAAGTTGCACACAAATGTTTATAGCAGCATTACTTATAATGGCCAAAAGGTAGAAAAAGAATGCCCATCAACTAATATGTGGATGAATAAAATGTGATATATACATACAGTGGAACATTATTTGGCTATAAAAAGGAATGACATAGTGATATATATTACAACTTGGATGAACCTTGAAAACATTATCCTAAGTGAAAGAAGCCAGTCACAAAAGATCAAGTATTATATAATACCATTCATATAAAATGTTCGGACAGGGAAATTTACAGACAGAAAATAGATTTGTGGTTGTTTAGGTCTATGGTGGGTGGTAGCTAAAGGGTATGGGATGGGGTTTCTTTTTTGAGGTGATGAAAATGTTCTAAAATTGTGTGATGGTTGCACATATCTGTGAATATACTAAAAACCACTGAACTACACACTTTAAATGGGTGAATTTTATGGTGTATGAGTTAAATCTCAATAAAGCTGTTTAAAAAGTTGTGATCTATGTATGGTTTTAAATCCTGAAGAGAACTATAGTAGTCATGGAAACTGGCCCCTAAAATAACAGTTCTTTACCTAGAGACTTTCATTTAGTAACATAAAAGCTTACATCAAAAAACTGCCTTACTGCCTTCTCTTAACCTGTCATCCACAGACCAGCCATCAAACAGGAAATGTTACTATCTTATCTGCCCTTGCAGCCGATCTCCAAAGGAAGTGGTCACTAATGGAACATGTCCCTGGACCCTCAGCCAAACCCTTAGTGAGTGACCTCACTATCAGATGTCTAAAACTGATGGTGACTTTAGTGTCTTGGGTATTCATCTATCAGGGAACGAGATCAGGAAGACTATGTATATCTCACATTGCTAGATGTGTGTTCCTCATAATGCAAATGGAACCCAGTGGAACCTAGAGAACCTTGTTTCTCAAACTGGCAAACTTTCCCTAACTCACAAACTGAGAGCATGGTCCAAATGAAAGATAGTGTTTTAAATACAGATTTAATAGTTTGAAAAATGTTTAATCCTGAGCCAGAGATTATGGGGGGAGAAAAATAAAGGAAGTAGTTTTCATTGAAGATTTACCTGAAAAATGAAATTTCTCTTCAGAAAAATTGGCTAGCTGTGTACATATCCTGCTTTTTTCTTGCAACAAAGTTTCTTTTAAGGCACTTTCTCTATATCCTCTAGGATTAAGAGCTTCAATAAGTTGGTCTAGCTGTTCACAAGAACTGTAAAAGCACCACCGGTTTGGCTTATGCACTGGTTTTGGCAGCTGCGCAGAATCATCACATAGACCTTGGTCAATGTTGGAGGTAGATTCAGACGTCAAAGACGCTCCAGTTTTAGTGGATACCTGAGGATCTTCAGACTGTACATTATTCTGAAATGATGAAGGTCTAGGCAATAGCATGTCTTCAGTGAGACCAGAATAATCCTCTTCAATAAACAATCCAGGAATAGAATGGAAAGTCCAGTATCGCCTATACATACGGTCACGGCCCAAGGGAAAGATATTGGTACATGCTATGGCACTTTGGATTTTTTCTAAGAGCTCTTTTTCTTTTCGTTGGTGTTCCTGTTTTAAAGCTTCTTCCTCATCAGCAGTTAGAGGCTCTCTTGTTTCGCAGTTGACCTCTTCTTGCCTTGTAAATTCTTTGTATCCATTTTGCCCCCTTTTCCCTATAGTGAAACATTTGATCATCATCATAAAATTTTCATTAGAAAAATATGATACAAAGCTACCCCAAGTTACTATGTATTATGGACTAAATTGTATGCCCCCCAAATTCACAAGTTGAAATCCTAAATCCTAATGTGACTATATTTGGAGACAGGGTCTTTAAGGAGGTGATTAAGTTTAAATGAGGTAATATGGGTGAGGCCAAAAATGCAACACGACTGATTCCTTATAAAAAGAGAGACTACAGCACTCTCTCAGCTTGTGGGCACACAGGACAAGTTGTGTGAGGGCACTTCCAAGAAGGTACTATCTGCAAGCTGAGGAGGGAGGCCTCTCCAGAAATCAACCCTGATGGCACCTTGATCTTGGACTTCCAGCCTTCAGAACTGTGAGAAGTAAGTTTCAGTTGTTGAAGCCACCCAGTCTGTGGTATTTTGTTATGGCAGCATGAACAGACTAAAACACTATGTTAATAAGAAGGTGGTACACATAAATATAAAGGGATACATATAAATCTTTCATCTCCATACTGGAAAGTAGCAGGGTCTATTACTCATTCTGTAACATACATTCAGTCCTTTCCGTAAGGTAGGAGTCAGCAAACTACTTTTAAAAAGGGTTAGCTAGTAAATATTTTAGGCTTTGTGTGTCATCTGGCTTCTGTCATAGCTGCTCAACTCTGCCATTGTAGCATGAAAGCACTGTAGCCAGTACGTAAATGAACGAGCATGGCTGTGTTCAACAAAACGTTAGTCACTGTAATATGAATTTTGTAATTTTCACACATCACAAAATATGTCTTTTTGATATTTTCAATTACTTAAAAATGTAAAAACCATTTTTAGTTTATTGGTCATATAAAAACAGGGGGCATGGTGGATTTGGCCAACAGGCTGCAGTTTACTAACCACTGCTTTAAGAACTCCTAATTTTTAGCTGCGCACCTAGGAAAGAAGGAAGTTTCCTAGACCCTCTTTCCCCAGGAGGTATGGCTACATGGGAAACTTCTGGTGAAAGAGAAAGGAACAGAAGCATTATATGTAACCTCTGGGTTGTGCCTCTCTTTCTTCTTTCCCTGCTCCAACTAGCTACAATGGAGACATGGTGATACACCATTTTGGAACATGAGGATGGCAGCAAAACTCTAAGGATCGCAGTACCAACAAGATAGAAAGAGCGTGGATTCCTGGTGACCTGCCTAGCCTTTAATGCTGTGGTCAAGAACTAAGTGTCTCTCTTGTTTCAGTCATTGTCAAATTGCTTATTAAATGGTTGGGAGTGTTTCTTTTATTTATTTTGCTTGAAAGAGTTTGTATAAGATTGGAATTATCTGTTTCTTTAAAATACAGCAAAATTCACCTGTGAAGTCACCTAGGCCTGATATTTTCTTAGTATGAAAATTTTTAATACTGATTCAAGATCTTTAATGGCTTAGGGCCATTCACATTTTAAATTTTTTCATGAATCCATTTTCATAATTTGTAGTTCTCTAGGATTTTGCTAATTTTTACCTCCATTTTCAAATTTTCAAAAATTGTATTATATGGTTCACTTATGTTTAAATTTCTACTCCATCTGGGGTCATGTCTCTTCACTTGAGTCCTCAGTTTGCTCACTGTGACCACCCTCCACCAATCCTATCACCAAAGGTTTGTCTAGTTTGTATCTTTTCAAAGAACGAACTTTTTGCTTTGTTGTTCTTCTCTATTGTAGTTTTATTTTCTATTAATTTCTACTTGTATCTATTGTTTCCTTATCTTTGGGGAGATTATTCTATTTTCTACATCTAACTTCTTAAATGAATGCCTAGCTCAATTTGCCTTCGTTCTTTCCTAATATATAGTGAAGCTATATATATATATGCATTCCTTTAAGTAGAGGGACTGTATCCTCCAGGAGTTAATATGCAGTATTGATTAGTTTAAAACATTTTCTAGTTTCCACTATGGTTTCTATTTGACCAATTACTTAGAAGTGTGTTTTAGAACTCTAGTCATATGACGTTTATTTGTTTTGGATTTCTAAACCAACTGCATTATAATCAGAGAATATAGGTTCTATGATACAAGAGATTTTCTGTCTCTGTATAATAACCATTTAGAAAATAATGTAAAAAAGAAAAGATACCATCCAAATTACAGGCATGGAATAAACTTAAGGATCACCTTCAACAGTTGTCAAATGAAGATGGTTAAAGATCCTCAGAAGTAATTTGTTCAACAGCTTTAAAACAATGTATTCCCTCTGATCCAGAAATTTATGAAATTATTTTAAGGCAGAAGAGATTTCCATTCTTAGCAATATGACACCCATTACAAGCTTTACTGATCTAACTCTAGCATCTAAGAGACATTCAATGTATACAGAATGAGTATGTTTTAGAATAAAAATTACTATTTGGCCTAATGTAGTAAATACAAAAACTCAGTAAGACTCGCTGACTAACCAAAAGTTGAAGTTATGGGGAAATGACCCATTAAAAAGATATGAATATCTCTCTTCCCTAAAGTATAAGTGACATGTGAATAAAAACCTAATCATAAATATACTAATGTAACTTTGTAACACCATTTTATAACATAATGGTCACCATTTAAAAAGCTTATCACAGCTATGAGTTGGCCATTCAAAAAACAAACACACCTTAGAATCAATAAATAGAATTAATTTAATACATATTTCAGAATAGCTGAATTAATAAAGTGTCTTGTCAACTAAAAACAAGCACATGGGACTTCCGGGAAGATGGCGGCGTGAGCAGGGTGGCAGAAATCTCCTCCCAACACTATATTTATCTACGAAAATACAGCAAATACAACTATTCCTAAAAGAGACCAGAATACACAGGAAAGGGCACAGTGTGCAGCTACACCCGAGAGGACTCAGCACCCCAAGAGGCGGGTAAGATACGGAGCCGCGACCCGGCAGGACCCAAACACTCACCCACCCCAGTGTACCGGCGGGAGGAGAGGATTCAGAGCCGGGAGGGAGTGGAAGTACACCCTGCGAAGTAGCCAGCCCCGGTGATCTGCGCGTGGAGTGCTGACACACATCGCGCGGTGTAGCAGAGACTGGAGAGACAGAGGGTGCAGGATCCGAGCGGGGAAAAAGCCAGGGTGCTTTCAGCTGGCTCCCGGGAAAGAAAAAAAAAAAGCGCACGCTTTCTTCAGCGGTCTTAAAGAGACAGGAGCCCAGCGGAGGAGCCGGATCGCCCCGGCACACTAAGCCCAGTGGGCTGGGAGTCCTGGGGAGTTCCGGACCCCGTAGCTGGTGACTGGGAAAGCGTGGCCACACTTAAGACTTCTCACTGAGATCAACAGCCTCCCATTTGTTCCCATCCTGGCCAGAGCTATAAAGGGCCCAGTGGAGCGGAGCGGCATGGCCACAGCTGCGGAATAGTGGGGGCAACAGCGCCACCTACAGCATCCCCACAGAATCTACTCTCAGTGGGCGTTTTTTTTGTTTTTTCTTTTTTCTTTTCTTTCCTTTTTTTCTCTTTTTAAAGTCTTAAAGAGCCCAGCTGACATATGTGGCACCTACCAGCGACCACTTCTATAGCCATGAAAAGACAGAGGAATATGGTCCAGACTAAGATCAACCAGACAACCCCTGAGAGGGAGCCTGAAGGGATGGAAATGCACAGCCTTCCTGAAAAAGAATTCAGAACAAAATTCAAAACCATGCTGATGGACCTACAGAGAAATGTGCAACAGCTGAGGGAGGAAGTGAGGGAAGCGAGGAAAGACAATGCAGAAATCAGACAAGCGATCGACGGGCTTAACAGCAGAATGGATGAGATGCAAGAGACTGTTAATGGAATAGAAATCAGAGAACAGGAATACAGAGAAGCTGAGGCACAGAGAGATAAAAGGATCTCTAGGAATGAAAGAATATAAAGAGAACTGTGTGAGCAATCCAAACAAACAATACCAGAGGAAGAAGAGAGAGAAAAAGGGATAGAAGGTGTCTTTGAAGAAATAATTGCTGAAAACTTTCCCTTGCTGGGGAAGGAAATAGTCTCGCAGTCCACGGAAGCCCACAGATCTCCCAACACAAGAGACCCAAGGAAGACAACACCAAGACACATAATAATTAAGATGGCAAAGATCAAAGATAAAGACAGGGTATTAAAGGCAGCTAGAGAGAGAAAAAGATCACCTACAAAGGAAAACCCATCAGACTATCATCAGACTTCTCAACAGAAACCTTACAGGCCAGAAGAGAATGGCATGATATATTCAACGTTATGAAACAGAAGGGCCTCGAACCAAGAATATTGTATCCAGCACGATTATCATTTAAATATGATGGAGGGATTAAACAATTTCCAGACAAATGAAAGCTGAGAGAGTTTGCCTCTCATAAACCACCACTACAGGATATCTTAAATGGACTGCTCTAGATGGAAGCACACCTAAGGCTAAAAAGATGTCACCAGAGGAAATAAAATCATAGCAATGAAAGCAGACCATCCAAATACTAACTAAAGGCAAAGAATAGAACACCTAGTATATAAAGAATGGAGGAAGAAGAATAAGAAGGGAGAGAAATAAAGAAACATCACACGGTGTTTACAATAACTTAACAAGAAAGTTAAGTTAGATTGTTAGATAGTAAAGAAGCAACCCTTGAACCTTTGGTAACCACGAATCTAAAGCCAGCAATGGCAATAAGTACATATCTATCAATAATCACCCTAAATGTAAATGGACTGAATGCACCAATCAAAAGACACAGAGTAACAGAATGGATAAAAAAGCAAGACCCATCTATATGCTGCTTACAAGAACTCACCTCAAACCCAAAGATATACACAGACTAAAAGTGAAGGGATGGAAAAAGATATTTCATGCAAACAACAAGGAGAAAAAAGCAGGTGTTGCAGTACTTGTATCAGACAAAATAGACTTCAAAACGAAGAAAGTAGCAAGAGATAAAGAAGGACATTACATAGTGATAAAGAGGTCAGTCCAGCAAGAAGATATAACCATTATAAATATATATGCACCCAACACAGGAGCACCAGCATATGTGAAACACATACTAACAGAATTAAAGGAGGAAATAGACAGCAATGCATTCATTTTAGAAGACTTCAACATACCACCCACTCCAAAGGACAGATCAACCAGAGAGAAAGTAAAGACACAGAGGCACTGAAGAACACACTAGAACAGATGGACCTAACAGACATCTACAGAACTCTGCACCCAAAAGCAACAGGATACACATTCTTCTCAAGTGCACATGGAATATTTTCCAGAATAGACCACATACTAGGCCACAAAAAGAACCTCAGTAAATTCAAAAATATTGAAATCCTACCAACCAACTTCTCAGATCACAAAGGTATAAAACTAGAAATAAATTTTAGAAAGAAACCAACAAGGCTCACAAATTCATGGAGACTTAACAACATTCTCCTAATTAATCAATGGGTTAATGACCAAATCAAAACAGAAATCAAAGAATATATGGAGACTAATGACAACAACAACACAAAGCCACAACTTCTGTGGGATGCAGCAAAGGCAGTTCTAAGAGGAAAGTATATTGCAATCCAGGCCTATTTAAAGAAGGAAGAACATTCCCAATTGAATAGTCTAAAGACACAATTACTGAAATTGGAAAAAGAAGAACAAATGAGGCCCAAAGTCACCAGAAGGAGGGACATAATAAAGGTCAGAGAACAAATAAAATTGAGATGAATAAAGCAATAGAAAAAACCAATGAAACCAAGAGCTGCTTCTTTGAAAAAATAAACAAAATAAACCCCTAGCCAGACTCATTAAGAGAAAAAGAGAATCTACACACATAAACACAATCAGAAATGAGAAAGGAAAAATAACGACGGACCCCACAGAAATACAAAGAATTATAAGAGAATATTATGAGAATCTATATGCTAACAAGCTGGAAAACATAGAAGAAATGGACAACTTCTTAGAAAAATACAACCTTCCAAGACTGACCAAGCAAGAAACAGAAAAACTAAACAGACCAATCACCAGCAACAAAATTGAATTGGTAATCAAAAAACTACCCAAGAACAAAACCCCTGGACCTGATGGATTCACCTCTGAATTCTACCAGACATATAGAGAAGAAATAACACCCATTCTCCTTAAAGTTTTCCAAAAAATAGAAGAGGAGGGAATACTTCCAAACTCATTCTATGAAGCCAGCATCACTCTAATACCAAAACCGGGCAAAGACCTCACCAAAAAAGAAAATTACAGACCAATATCCCTGATGAACGTAGATGCAAAAATACTCAACAAAATATTAGCAAACCGAATTCAAAAATACATCAAGAGGATCATACACCATGATCAAGTGGGATTCATCCCAGGGATGCAAGGATGGTACAACATTCGAAAATCCATCAACATCATCCACCACATCAACAAAAAAGAAGAACAAAAACCACATGATCATCTCCATAGATGCTGAAAAAGCATTTGACAAAATTCAGCATCCATTCATGATTAAAACTCTCAACAAAATGGGTATAGACGGCAAGTACCTCAACATCATAAAGGCCATATATGACAATCCCACAGCTAACATCATACTTAACGGCGAGAAGCTAAAAGCTTTTCATCTAAGATCGGGAACAAGACAGGGATGCCCAGTCTCTCCACTGTTATTCAACATAGTACTGGAGGTCCTAGCCATGGCAATCAGACAAAACAAAGACATACGAGGCATCCAGATTGGTAAAGAAGAAGTCAAATTGTCACTATTTGCAGATGATATGATACTGTACATAAAAAACCAAAAGACTCCATTGTAAAACTACTAGAACTAATATCTGAATTCAGCAAAGTTGCAGGATACAAAATTAACACACAGAAATCTGTTGCTTTCCTATACACAAACGATGAACTAATAGAAAGAGAAATCAGAAACACAATTCCATTCACAACTGCATCAAAAAGAATAAAATACCTAGGAATAAACCTAGCGAAGGAAGTGAAAGATCTGTACTCTGAAAACTACAAGACACTCCTAAGAGAAATTAAAGAGGACACTAACAAATGGAAATGCATCCCATGCTCTTGCCTAGGAAGAATAAATATTGTCAAAATGGCTATACTACCTAAAGCAATCTACAGATTCAATGCAATCCCTATCAAACTACCAACAGCTTTCTTCAATGAACTCTAACGAATAATTCTAAAATTCATATGGAACCGCAAAAGACCCCGAATAGCCAAAGTAATCCTGACAAGGAGGAATAAAACAGGGGGATTTAAGCTCCCTGACTTCAAGTTCTAGCACAAAGCCACAGTAATCAAGACAATTTGGTATTGGCACAAAAACAGACCCACAGACCAGTGGAACAGAATAGAAAATCCAAACATTAACCCAAACATATACAGTCAATTAATATTTGATAAAGGACCCTTGGATATACAATGGGGAGATGACAGCCTCTTCAGCAGCTGGTGTTGGGAAAACTGGACAGCTACATGTAAGAGAATGAAACTGGACTACTGTCTAGCCCCATACACAAAGGTAAACTCAAGGTGAATCAAAGACCTGAATGTAAGTCATGAAACCATAAAAGTTTTAGAAAAAAACATAAGCAAAAATCTCTTGGACATAAACATGAGTGACTTCTTCATGAACATATCTCCCCAGGCAAGGGAAACAAAAGCAAAAATGATCAAGAGGGACTATATCAAGCTGAAAAGCTTCTGTACAGCAAAGGACACCATCAGTAGAACAAAAAGACATCCTACAGTATGGGAGAATATATGCAAAAATGACATATCCGCTAAGGGGTTGACATCCAAAATATATAAAGAACTCATGCACCTTAACAAACAAAAAGCAAATAATCCAATTAAGAAATGGGCAGAGGACATGAATAGACACTTCTCTAAAGAAGAAATTCAGATGGCCAACAGGCACATGAAAAGATGCTCCACATCGCTAATCATCAGAGAAATGCAGATTAAAACCACAATGAGATATCACCTCACACCAGTGAGGATGGCCAACATCCAAAACACAAACAACAACAAATGTTGGCGAGGATGTGGAGAAAAGGGAACCCTCCTACACTGCTGGTAGGACTGCAAATTAGTTCAACCATTGTGGAAAGCAGTATGGAGGTTCCTCAAAAAACTCAAAATAGAAATACCATTTGACCCAGGAATTCCACTCCTAGGAATTTACCCTAGGAATGCAGCAGCCCAATTTGAAAAGGACAGATGCACCCCTATGTTTATTGCAGCACTATTTACAATAGCCAAGAAGTGGAAGCAACCTAAGTGTCCATCAGTAGATGAATGGATAAAGAAGATGTGGTACATATACACAATGGAATATTATTCAGCCATAAGAAGAAAACAAATCCTACCATTTGCAACAACATGGATGGAGCTAGAGGGTATTATGCTCAGTGAAATAAGCCAAGCCGAAAAAGACAAGTATCAAATGATTTCACTCATATGTGGAGTATAAGAACAAAGAAAAAATACTGAAGGAACAAAACAGCAGCAGACTCAAAGAACCGAAGAACAGACTAATAGTTACCAAAAGGAAAGGGACTGGGGAAGATGGGTGGGAAGGGACGGATAAGAGGGAAAAAGGGGCATTACGATTAGCATACGTAATGTTGTGGGGGGCACAGGGAGGGCTGTACAACTCAGAGAAGACAAGTAGTGCTTCTATAGCATCTCACTACGCTGATGGACAGTGACTGTAATGGGGTTGGTGGGGGGGGACCTGATGAAGGGGTAGTTTAATAACCATAATATTGCACATGTAATTGTAGATTAATGATACCAAAATAAATTATATAAAAAAAGAACAAAAAACAAAAACAAGCACATGCCCTTAAGAAATTTCTGCATTACCTCTTCTGCCTCTTTTATGTGATCCTGGGTCATCTTCATCTTCAGTGACTGTATCTTGATCTAATTCCTTTTGCTCTCTTTCTTTGCTCTCAGAGTTAGCATCAAAATCTTCCCTTTCTTCTTCCCTTAGGGATAAAAACAAAGATTATATTCATTAATGAATATATAATTCCACCCATGAAATATTTATTGCCTGTCTATGAAGTTCCAGGCATTATGCTTTGGAGGTAGTGGAGAAGACAGAGAGTTTATAGTCCTGCAGAAAAAACAGATAAGTAATTACATAACCTATCATAAAAATGAAAATATGTAATAAAGAAGTAGATGTTCAGGGTGCTACAAAAGCATTTCAAGGAGAACAAATCTAGTCTCAAGGATGAGGAAAGGCTTGCTTGAAGAAACAGCAAACTGGGAGACCAGAGACCAGGGAGACTGGGGAGGGGTGAGGCGACAGATGAGAAAAAATCTCCATTTCTGGCAGAGTGGATTAACATATGCAAAGGCACTGAGCTGATGGGAAAAGGAAGGAGCTTATAATTTTGATAAAAATGTAAAAAAAATATTATTCAGCGATAAAAAGAAATCCTGCCATTTACAACAACATGGATGGAGCTAAGAGAGTATTATGCTCAGTGAAACAAGCCAGGTGGAGAGAGACAAATACCCTATGATTTCACTCTTTTGTGGAGTGTAAAAACAAAGCAAAACAGCATTAGACTCAGACACTAAGAAGTGACTAGTGGTTGGTTACTAAAGGGGAAGAGAGTGGGTGGGGGTGGGGGCAGGGGGAGGAGAACTGCTGAACCACTGTGACATATGTTTGATTAAAAAAGAAAAAGTAAAAGAAAAAGAAGTAATCCAAGATATGGAAGAGAGAAAACCAGGTTTAGATCATCCTGGGCTTTGTAGGGAATTATTCAAAAAGCAATGGGAAAAAAGTAGAAGGGTTTATGTAAGGTAAATGGTATGATTAGAAAGCATTTTGGCTGCTAAATGGAAAATGATCTGGGAGAGAAAGTAGATGAGGGTAGACCAATAAAGAAGCCACTGCCACTATAATAGTCCACTATAATAAAAGGACATTAAGTAGACAAACAGTGAAGGATAGAAGACAAACTTCAGGTACAGTAAGTAGGCAAAATGAACACAATGTGAATGTTTTATCTAATCCATTGTATTGTCCAAATTAAAACAAAAATTGTATCAATCATGAAAGAAATTCACTGCTTAAGTTCTACATCCAAAGTGAGGTTTGTAAACTCAAATGTATTTAGGAGCTAGAGAAATAATGAATGAGGCTTAGATGAGTATAAATAAATGCGAAGTGGTGGGATCTATAACATGCTTATTTTTTCTTTTTTTTAAAAATTGAGACATCACAAGGAAAAAAAATGTAACTATGTGAGGTGGTAGATATTTAATTATAATCATTTTGTGAATTATGCATATATCAAATCATTATGTTATATGCCTTAAATGAATAGTGTTATATGTCAATTTTATCTCAATATAACTGAAAAACTGTAAGAGAATTAAAGAAAGATATTTCACATACCTTAAAAATCACCATTTTAAAGTGTAAAATTAGTGGTTTTTAGTATATTCATAATGTTGTGCAATGATTACTCTTAATTTCAGAACATTCTCATCATTCCAAAAGAAAAACCTCATAGTCATTAGTAGTCACTTTTCATTTCCTCTTCCCCACCGCCCCTGGTAACTACTTTGATCCACTTTCTGCTACAGATTTGTCTATTCTAGACTTTTCATATAAATGGAATCATATAATACATGGTCTTTTGTGACTAGTTTCTTTCACTGAGCATGTTTTTAAAGTTCACCCATATTGTAGCTCATACCAGAATTCCATTCCTTTTTATTGCTGAATAACATTCTGCTGTACAGACACATCACAGAAGGCACATACCATTTTGTCTATCCATTCATTAATCAACAGACATTTGGGTTATTACCATCTTTTGGCTGTTAGAAATAATACTGCTATGAACTTTTATGTATACATTTTTGGGTGAATTTATATTCTTAATTCTCTTGGGTATGTACCTAGGAGTGGAATTGCTGGATCATATGGTGATATATGATTTAACCGAGGAACTGCCAAATTTACCCAAAGCAGCTGTAAACTATTTTATATCCCCATTAACAAAGTATGAGAGTTCTGATTCTTCCACATTCTCACCAACACTTGTTATTGTCCCTCAATTAGATCATAGTCTTCCTAGTGAGTGTGACGCAGTATCTCATTGTGATTTTCATGTGCATTTCCCCAATAACTAATGATGTTGAGCATCTTTTCTTGTGTTTCTTGTATATACCTTCTTTGGAGAAATGCCTGTTAAAATCCTTTGCCCATTTTTTAATTAGTTTGTCTTTTTATTGTTGAGTTGTATGAATTCTTTATATATTCTGGATATTAGACTATGATCAGATATATGATTTGCAAGTATTTTTTTTCAGTCACTAGGTTGTCTTTTTGCTTTCTTGACAGTGTTCTATGAAGAACAAAAGTTTTTAATTTGGTGAAGTCCAATTATCTAATTTTTTCTTTGGTTGCTTGTGCTTTAGGTATACTATCTATTAACTTTCTTAAGCTACCCAAACTCAAATTTTTAAAGTGCTGTTGATGGCCATATAAAATATAGCTATTGCAAGTTTATAACATATAATCTTAAGACTTAATAGGCGTTTTTGCATGAAAGCATAATTTCAGAATATTGAGATTTTTAGAACCTTTCCTTGCAGATTTTATAAAAAAAAATTATTTCTGCTAAATCTGAATATACTTTGCCATGTACACTTGTCTTCACAGTCAGTCTTCATCCCAAATATTCTGAAATGCAATAAAATACTTAGGCAGTCATTAAACTGCTTATGGTGCTGCCATCCTTTCCCTATACCTTCTATCCAAACCTCCGATTTCATCACTATTCCTCAATGGGCTTGGAGCAGCTCTGTGACATAGAGTACACATATGATGATGGTGGTGGTGGAGGGGGAAGATACTACTATTAATGCTAGAACTATATTACAGGTTAAAAATAGCCTACTGGAAGTTTTCTGGGAAATTATCATTTATAAATTAATTCTATGAGACAATGAGTTGTACATTCTGTGGAAGTATTTTTTAACATAACACATCTATGCTTCAGGACTGTCTATATGTAAATTTCAAAGGCACACTAACACAATTACGTACCTACAGAAGACTAGTTCCCTAAAAATTTTGAAAGCATTTTAGAGTTTAAGGTGCTGATTTTTCTTATTTATGTACTACCAGATGAGCAGTGTAATTCAAACCATACCCAACAGATATATCTGCAGCTGAATTTCTTTGCTCATCTTCCTTCAGTTTTTCTTGTTTCTCTTTCATTTTCTGTTCTTGTTCCTTAAGTTTTTCTTCCTTTCTTTTACGAATTCTGAAAGTTAAAATAAATTATTATAGTCTATCTGATGTAAAGATACTTTTAATTTTTAACTTGCAGCATCTTGCCTTTAATCATCAAATAATAATAGAACGTACTCCAACGTTATCATAAAATCTTGATGCAGCAATCCACTCAAAACCTCTTAGTTATCAAACATCAGTATGAGATAATGTCACATTACAGCCCAATGTGAAACATGGCTTTAGATACAAAGAAATAAACGAGTTTCATTAGTGCGCTGACTATAATTATCTCTTACCTAGCAGCTGCCTCTTCCCTTTCTTTTCGATGTTGTTCTGCTTTTAACTCCCGGAATTCCTGTTTTGCTTGTCGTAATATATCAACATAATCTTCAATGAAATCCCTAGCAGAGACTAGGGTCAGCAGTTTCCCACAGAGAGCATGAAGTATTTTCATTTTTTCTCCTGTCAAAAATTGGTAAATAACTTCTGTATTATCAAATGACAAAAAAGAAATTGTGCTTGAAAATTTTTAATTTGTGGCTCAATGTGAAAATGCTTAATGAAGAATAGGAAAAAGTTCTCTCTAAATGAAACATGCTAATGCCATGTCTTCAGAAAAGCAACTTTAAATTCAATTTAACTGTTATTCAAATACTAATAACTACCTTATATTACTAGTTAAACAGCCATGAAAAGTTATCTAATTACAAAGAATTATTTTTCAAGTTTTAATTCTTAGGCTCACAAATGAAGTTCAAATCAAAACTCTATTATAGATTCAAAAATACATCAAAAAGATCATCCGTCATGATCAAGTGGGATTTATTCCAGGAATGCAAGGAGGGAACAATATTTGAAAATCCATCAACATCATCCACCACATCAACAAAAAGAAGGACAAAAACCACATGATCATCTCCATAGATGCTCAAAAAGCATTTGACAAAATTCAACATCCATTCATGATAAAAACTCTCAACAAAATGGGTAGAGAGAGCAAGTACCTTAACATAATAAAGGCCATATATGACAAACCCGCAGCCAACATCATATACATAACAGCAAAAAGCTGAAAGCTTTTCTTCTAAGATCGGGAACAAGACAAGGATGCCCACTCTCCCCACTTTTATTCAACATAATACTGGAGGTCCTAGCCATGCCAATGAGACAACACAAGAAATAAAAGGCATCCAGATTGGCAGGGAAGAAGTTAAACTGTCCCTGTTTGCAGATGACATGATATTATACATAAAAACCCCTAAAGAATCCACTTCAAAACTACTAGAACTAATAACTGAATTCAGAAAAGTTGCAGGACAAAAAACTAATAAAAATATGTTGCATTCCTATATACTAATGATGAACTAGCAGAAAGAGAAATCAAGAAAACAATTTCATCCACAATTGTATCCAAAACAATAAAATACCTAGGAATAAACCTAACCAAGGAGGTGAAAGCCCTATACCCTGAAAACTACAAGACACTCATGAGATAAATTAAAGAAGACACCAATAAATGGAAATACATCCTATGCTCATGGATAGGAAGAATTAATATTGTCAGAACGGCCATCCTGCCTAAAGCGATCTACAGATTCAATGCAATCTCCATCAAAATACTGACAGCATTCTTCAATGAACTAGAACAAACAGATTTAAAATTCATATGGAACCACAAAAGACCTTGAATAGCCAAAGCAATACTGAAGGAAGAATAAAGCTCGGGGGAATATGCTCCCCAATTTCAAGCTCTACTACAAAGCCACAGTAATCAAAACAATTTGGTACTGGCACAAGAATATATCTATAGATCACTGGAACAGACTACAGAGCCCAGATATAAACCCACACATATATGGCCAATTAATATATGATAAAGGAGCCATGGATATACAACAGGGAAATGACAGCCTCTTCAACAACTGGTGTTGGCAAAACTGGACAGCGACATGTAAAGGAATGAAACTGGATTATTGTCTAACCCCATACACAAAAGTAAACTCAGAATGGATCAAAGACCTGAATGTAAGTCATGAAACCATAAAACTCTTAGAAAAAAACATAGGCAAAAATCTTTTTAATATAAACAGGAGCAACTTTTTCCTGATAACATCTTCTCAGGAAAGAGAAACAAAAGCAAAAATGAACCAGTGGGACTATATCAAACTAAAAAACTTTTGTACAGCAAAGGACGCCCTCACAGAACAAAAAGGCATCCTACAGTATGGGAGAATATATTTGTAAACATATCTGACAAGGGGTTAACATCCAAAATATATAAAGAACCCACATGCCTCAACATGCAAAAAGCAAATAACCTGATTAAAAAAATAGGTGGAGGATCTGAACAGAGACTTCTCCAAAGAAGAAATTCAGATGGCCAACAGGCATGTGAAAAGATGCTCCACTGCTAATTATCAGGGAAATGCAAATTAAAACCAAAATGAGGTATCACCTCACACCAGTTAGGATGGCCAACATCCGAAAGTGAAGGAACAACAAATGCTGGTGAGGATGCAGAGAAAGGGTAACCCTCCTATACTGTTGGTGGGAATGTAAATTAGTTCAACCATTGTGGAAAGCAATATGGAGGTTCCTCAAAAAACTAAAAATAGAAATACCATTTGACCCAGTAACTCTACTCCTAGGAAGTTACCTGAAAAAACCAAGATCCCAGACTCAAAAAGACATATGCACCCTTACGTTTATCGCAGCACTATTTACAGTAGCGAAGATATGGAAGCAACCTAAGTGTCCATCAGTGGATGAATGGATAAAGATGATGTATTACATATACACAATGGACTATTATTCAGCCATAAGAAGAAAACAAATCCTACCATTTGCAGCTAGAGTTAGAGGGTATTAAGCTCCGTGAAAGAAGCCAGGTGGAGAAAGACAAGTACCAAATGATTTCATTCATTTGTGTAGTATAACAACAAAGCAAAACTAAAGGAACAAAACAGCAGCAGACTCACAGACTCCATGAAGAGACCAGCAGTTACCAAAGGGAAGGGGGTTTGCAGTGGGGTGGGGACAGAGGGAGAAGGGGATTAAGGAGCATTATGATTAGCACATATAATGTAGGGGGGGGTCACGGGGAAGGCAGTATAGCACAGAGAAGCCAAGTAGTGATTCTATAGCATCTTACTATGCTGATGGACAGTGACTGCAATGGGGTGTATGGGGGGACTTGATAATATGGGTCAATATAGTAACTACAGTGTTGCTCATGTGACACTTTCATAAGATTATATATCAATGATACCTTAATTAAAAAAAACCTCTATTATAACTACATGAATTTAAAAACAATGGCATCCCTAAGAATGCATTTTTCCAGTCTTAAAAAGACATATGCACCCCTATGTTTACTGCAGCACTATTTACAATAGCCAAGAAATGGAAGCAACCTAAGTGTCCATCAGTAGATGAATGGATAAAGAAGATGTGGCACATATACACAATGGAATATTATTCAGCCATAAGAAGAAAACAAATCCAACCATTTGCAACAACATGGATGGAGCTAGAGGGTATTATGCTCAGTGAAATAAGCCAGGTGGAGAAAGACAACTACCAAATGATTTCACTCATCTGTGGAGCATAAGAACAAAGCAAAAACTGAAGGAACAAAACAGCAGCAGACTCACAGAACCCAAGAATGGACTAACGGTTGCCAAAGGGAAAGGGAATGGGGTTGGGGGGTGGGAAGGGAGGGGGGAGAAGGGGAATAAGGGGTATTATGATTAGCACACAAAATGTAGGGGATGGCATGGAGAAGGCAGTATAGCACAAAGAAGACAAGTTGTGATTCTATGGCATCTTACTACGCTGATGGACAGTGACTGTCATGGTGTATATGGTGGGGACTTGATAATGGGGGGAATCTAGTAACCACAATGTTGCTCATGTAACTGTATATTAATGATACCAAAATAAAAAAAAAAACATAAAAAACCCCAAAACAATGGCAATAGGCAAACTGCTACTTTGAAAAGTGGCACAGAAACATGACCATAAATTATAAAAATTGTATAATGTTAGGAATTAAGGTATTCTACTTTTATTATAGATTCTCTTAAATAAGCATATTAGACTGTATTTTTGCCTTCTAATTTTCTACTTAAAAGTGAAAAATACTTTCATCTTAACTTCATATACTGTTTCTCACACCTCAAACACTCAAGTGAATGCTAGAAACTAAGTTTAAGCAACTATGGCTTAAACTTCTGACACAATAATGAAATAAGCTAGCTAATGGTCACTTATTCTTCTAAACTTAGTAGATATAATGGACTAACCATAAAATTTTAATGTAATAGAAAATCCAATTGAAAAATGAAAGGAAAATCACAAATATTTAAAGCTCTGAATATATGAACAACAACAGTTTCAATTTCACTCACTATTTGTATTCCAACAAATTTTTTAAAAGACTGCTTTGTCTCCTCTTTTAAAACCAATTATCATCTAAAATTTCCCATGCCATCTAATTTTCTGGGTCTGAGAGTTGTAAGATGGTCGGAAGTAGGAAGGTTATACAAATTCCAACCTGCAAAGTTTACCTGGTGTCAGATCATACACTGAAGTGCTTGACAGCTTCTTCACTAGACTGGGGTTACTCAAACGCAGCTCCATACAGGCATCATCTGTAGCATCAAATCCTCCTCGTTTTTGATATCTGTATTTTGCATTTGCTGATGTTACATCAGCACCTGAGGCTAGGATGTGCAGTCTGAGGATTTCAGAAAGAGTGCAGCTGTCAAGATCCAAGCTTTTCAAACTGCAGCCTATAGTTGTTAAAAATGAAATAGTTATTTAGAATGTCAACAATAAGTCCTCAGCAATATAAAATTTACCTTTATAAAATTAAAAATAAAAAGCCAAACAAAAAAATAAAACCCACACATACCCTGGTGCAACTGCGGCCATGCAGCTGCCAAAGATGCAACTGCAGAAAGTGCAGATTTTGTGGGGTCTGCATCTTCATCCAAAGCCTCTGTTAAATCTTTAAGGAAATAAATACTTTATTCTAGTGCAAATCAAAGCTTGAATATTTGGGAATAATGCCCTTTTAAAATGATGAAAGAAACAGCAAACAGCTTAATATTCAGGAACCTCAAAAGAACCAACACTAGGTACAACAAGCATCATTCACATTCTGCCTAGTCTCCACCTAAAACTATAAATCCTCAGACATGCACTACACACTAATATTTTCCTTACCTAACATTGAGAAGACAATTTCTACATTACCAACAAGATGCACATAACACATTCCAAAAAAAAGGTAAAATGCACTTTTGAAATAAAAACAAATCTCCTTGCTCAATATTACTTTAGAAAAGCCTACTTTGAAAATCAGAATCTATTTGAAGATACCCAATCTTTTTTATAACTATCTTCAGATTGAAGCATAACAAAGTATAGGTTGTAACATCACAAAACCAGCACAGAGAAAGAGCTAGAACTTAGAGAACAGCTTTTTATTTTGAAAATCCTCTGATACAAGAAACAGTAGGAAGATTTCCCTGTATTTTCTAAGTAAATTGCTTTAAGCTTTGAAAGCAGTGCTTAGCTTACAAATACGACTAACAGGCAAATCAACTGGCACAAACATATTTAAAGCATTGGTATAAAATTGTTCACTTGTTTTATCACAGTATAGTGGACATAGCTTCAGACTAAGAGTCAGATCGTGTATATTCTACTCTTAGCTCTGCCACTCCCTAGTTCACAGTTATGCAGCCTTTATACAATCACTTAACAGACTTCATTTTTCTTAAAGGAGTGAGTCTAGAAGTTTTCAAATTGTTCCAGTATTTTGAATATTTCTTGGGAGCCCAATATAAAAGAGGTAAAATATCCCCTTGTTAAAGTAGGGTATGGAGATGACAGTCCTGCCCGTTCATCTTTCCAACTCTCCTGCAGCAGCACCTAAGAATCCCTGTACCATTTGTAGGGCTTCTTGGATTAGAGGGGGAAAATCACTGGACTACACTGGTTCTGTGGTTCCTTAACCTTCCACTGTATGATTCCCTTCCCAAAGTTCACAAGCTGATAAAATGAACCTTAGAGAACAGACTGCTGTGCTTTACTAAAGGAAAAAGGCAATGCGGGGATCATGTCAGATTATAATCACTGACAATGTCATGGCATTTAAAGCATAAACAATATTGCACAGGAGAAATTACCTGACTAAACTTCTCATATACACAGAAGTTATTCCTATCAGGCCATGAATCTAGTCCAAATGACAGACATTAATTATATTCTTCCTTACCAAGGAAATACTGGATCTAAAACTTCCTCAATTTTTTTTCATTTTACAATAAAGCCAAACAAATTTAAGATTAGTAGGCACTCAAATTAAAAACAGTCCTAGTTACACACCTGTGAAAGTGTACTGGCTCTCTTCCTTTGCAGCAATCGCCACCGTCAACCTATTTTATCTATAGTAAGTTTAATTTCCTAGACCAAAAGCTATAAAGGCCTTAGGAAATAGACGACCAACAAAATGACAGTTTATTTTTAATTTCATTAAACTAACATGTTAAAATATGTATTCTTTAACTCAATTATCTACCAAATGAATTTCTTGGCACTCTCGCTGTAGGGTTTGCTTAGAGACTGCCACTTGGGTAACATCATACCAAGAGAATACAGCTGAACTGTATATGTTATGATTAACTGATACACCTACATTTATCATCATAGTAATCTAGAATTAGGTACATACATGTCCAACACTAAACAATGATATCTTAGCAAATACACAAAGCTATTTTATAAGAGGAGGATGCTTATATATAGAAGCTCTCTCATACTCTGAAGGGCTTTTTTAAGTTCATGATGTAAGACTAAAGAGAGGAATTGATTTTTTTAATGTAAGATTTAAAAAATTGCTGGTCAAAATGTCCAAGATTTGATATAAAAATAGGGAGGCCAAATGCAGAAGAATTAGATTTTATTGAAGATGGATAATTTTATAGGCAATGCTAGGGAAACAAATATTCACATTTTCAACTTCTTTGCCATATTATGAAGCAAGATAGCATAGTTATGAGTCTCCAGACCATACCACCTGAGTTTTTACCTCATCAATTTCTTAGTAGCCATGTGTCTTTGGGCAAGTTAACTGAACTCTGTAAGTCTAAGTTTCTTTTATATATAATAGTCAGAAAATAATTATATCTAACTGGTAGAGGATTAAATGAAACGATGCATATAGAGTGCATCACTTACTAGCTATGTGATCTTCATTCAATAAACAACTTCACTGAACCTCAGTTTTCTTTTCACTAAGATAAACACATGCTTTTCTCTTCTGCCCAATTTCCCCCTTTCTAGAAATAGCAGGAAATGCCTTACTAGTAAGGCCGGCTAAAGAGGAAGTAAGAGAATTTCAATCCCATCTGACTATTTAATTGCTTTCAGGAAGACTGTGGAAAAGGCTTTTTGTTGCTGACATGAGAGAACATATGAAAAATACCTGTGGAATAGCCCAAGGCCCTTAATGAAACCAAGAAAACCATATAAAACATGGCCAATATAGTAGGGAAGTGAGAGGAGTGTGACAATCCCAAAGTATGTTTTTTCCCCAAACGTTTACTAAATATTTTCAAAAGGAGTATTAAAACTTGTATTTAATGGCCAATACTTACTCAGAGGTAGACCTTATATTTACATTTATAGTCAGTCCTGTATAGGAGTACAACTATAAAAACTGAAGCTCAAACAAATTACGAATAGAAAACATAAAGGCAATATAACCACCAACAATCACATATTTTTCCTTTACACTAGCTAATTTTCCAACACAATTTCCATTATCTCACTTTTTGTCATCAGTACAAAACTACAAAATTCATTTGCTTCAAATCTGATTTAAATACAGCTTTATGTCTTATATTATGGTCAGAACTTGGTCAGTAACGCTGTGATATTATTGGTCATTAAGACAATCTAATGGCTAAAAGAATGAGTATTTGCTACATTGTCTGTCTTAGATAATCTTTAGATGTATTATAAATGGATTTATTTTTCTACTTTCCTTTTATTAGAGTCTAATTGACTAAGTCATCTGAGATGACAATGGGGACCACATTGCTAAAATGGCCTTGATAAGGGACCTACAGTGATCAGCATGTAAGCAAGCTAGAGAATATATTTTGCTGGCTTTCATGCTGTAAAACCAAAAGATGACTGATACTGGATGCATACTCATTATCCTGTTGCTTCAGGGACCAGCTATAAAGGAAAATGAGCTCAACTACCTAACATCAACAATACTATCTGAATGTACAGATGTCCCATCTTTTCATATCAAGATTCTACTACCCAGATGTCTCCCAATAGTTATTTCTTTTTGTGAATTTTTATGCAGTGAAGTATTGTTTATAAAGTTTCTGATCCTAAATCTCATGTGCCGAAGTTCACAGAGAATACTATTCAGGAAGCCAAATCAATATCTTAATACAAATGCTTACCAATTCCTCTGATTGAGAGAAATCCTAAACAAAATAGTGAATATACTGTTTTAAAAATAGAAAAGAGTTTCCCCAAGAATATGCCTATATTAACATGAACCACACACTGACTATAGATATTTAAGTGATATTTAAAATATTAAAGAGCAAAATTTCTAGTTCAAACTAATTGTTGAAATAAAAGAATTAAATTTTACTTAACTCTGACCTAAAAACTATCAGATCTGAAATGAACTCAGCTGTAGTATTTTCAATTTAAAGTATTAATAACAACAATTCAAGTATTTCCTTAGGTGGGGGCAAAAAAATTCAGTGCTATTCAGCAGAATCTTTTGGAATTACAGATACTGGTTAATGAAATCTGTGATGCTCCTAAGTTATAGGAGAAATCTAAAGGAATAATAAGCAAGATAGACTGTGGGGGAGGGGAGGAATATTTTTAAGGTCATCAAGAATAAGATACATTAAAACAAAACTTTTTTTAAACAACTGATAATGTATTGTTGTTAGCATATGATTCAAGAATTGGGTAACTTGAACAATTATATTTTCTAACTGTAGGTTAGTTTTTAAGGGACCTTTAAAAATCAGTTTCATTACAAAGCTACTGTCAATCTGCAATAATGTTGAATTCTGACCTTTGGTGCCAGTGTCAGTTATTTGCTCTTTGGCTACTTCCTCCTCTTCTTCAGCTATCGCCTGGAAGATGGCAGTCAGGAAGAAAAAAAGCAATTCACATAGTGGGCCTTCACTGTCATTTCCTACAAGAGCTTCCTCTAACACTTCTGTGAATAAAATGTTTAAAATGAATTTAAAGTTCTGTTCACACGTACTGAAAAAACAACTCCATTGGAATAACAAACATTTTAATCAACAATAGCCTGGGTAATTATTTTCTTAAGTGCCCATTTACCAAAGTAGAGCCAAGTATTATCCAAGGCAAAATAAAAAAACAATTCATAATGATTATACTAAAGTCATAAGCCAAAATCACTACATTCAAGAAAGCCAAATTAGTCTCAGTAAACCAATCCAGTATTTTATCTAAATTTTAAGTGCAAATGAAGGCACATAATAAAAATTTTAATTTTATTCTAATTGGAATAATAATCCAAAGATTTGTTATTGTCCCACTGTTCTTAAGAGCTATGTGAAGACATTACTGTTTACCAAATAGTACAGGGGAGAAATAATTACCAACATCAGGAGTAATCCTAATATTATATCCAAATCATAAATGTTTCTTAATCTAATCTGTCTTATCTAAACTTCTTACCAGTATTGTTTAGACCTTCTTGAACTGTAAGGCACAATGATTCATGCCTCACCTAGCTCATAAAGAGAAATGAGGGAATGTGAATGCCCTCCTGAAGAATACACTCTCATTAAAGTAAGAGTGGCATTATAATTGTCTTTGAGGGTCTTTACTTGGATCTTAAGAAAAGCAGTGTGCTAGTTAATAACCAAAAACCCCAAAAGGGATCCAAAGCCCTCCTCTGCTAATTTAATGTTTATAAATTATGTTTATATAAAGTAAAAGTAGAAGCAAAACAGAATCACAAATTAAAGCTAGGAAATAACATGCCTCAAACAAGGCTGACATCAATTTCTTCCCTCTCTACACTTATATACTATGATGCTCTTAACAAGTGGAGCCTATTCTTTCACCACCTTGTAAGGTTAGCAGGCCTGACCAATGGAATATGGCAGAAATAAGGCCTGCCAGTTCCAGGCCTAACCTTTAAGAAGGCTGGCAGTTTCTGTTCATGACTTTTGGAGCCCTTAGCTGCCACATAAGAAGTGTAGGCTACTCTGAGGAAGTGGGGCACCACATGGAGGAGCGCTGAGGACCTCACCACATGTGGGAAGAAGCCACCTCGAACATCTAGCCAGGTAAGCCTTCAGAAGGCTCCAGTCCCAGCTGAATTCTGACCATAACCACATGAGACCCCAAAAGAGGGCTGGACAATTAGGTCCAGTGACTCCATAGAACTCTGAGAGATAACAGTTTCCTCTTTCAAGCCACTAATTTTAGGGTGAACCATAACACAGCATTAGCACTTGCCTAGGGTTACTCCCTCAGGAAACTCATCTTGAAGATCAAAGAGTTCCCCAAATGCATTAAGGAACTCCAAAACCATCAGAGCATCACCAAAGATTTCAGGAGGTAGTCTAGTTTTCACTGGAGTTGGTTCTGGAAGTTCCTGCAAGATTAAAACAATTTACATAAGTATTTGAACCAAGTACAGGGAATTGTAAAAGGTAAATATGATAAACTCTTTACCTATTAATTATTTCACATAGACTAGTGGTTCTTAACCCTGAATGTCTATCACAGTCACCTCTGGAACCTTTAAAATTATAGATGTCCTGGCCTTATTCCAATTTTACTAAATCAGTCTCTGGGACTTTTTTTATCCATCAAATTAAGAACATAACTTTAGGCTGAAGTGTATTTCTGATTAACAATTCCTAGTTAAGAGGGACTTCTAACTTCAGTTCTGAGGTTAAGGCATTAGCCGTGGCAATATTACCTTCAATGCAAGATCTCCTTAGGTTATGAGACAGAATTAATCCATCATCTATTTACTTAAGAAATGGTTCATTCCTTATAAACGGAGATGAGTTTGGTTTGGATACTTTGGCCATTTCTGGAAATAGGCATAATCTTTTCCTACCAATCAAGCTAAATGCATGCCTGGCCCCAATGGTTATTGGATTATCAAGGATTACACAAATGACGAATAATTTCTGCATTATAAAAATCATTATCAAAGTTTACTATAAAATACTAACACTGCTACCTTGGAACTCTAAATATAATATTTGCTTGTTGGCTTTTTTGTCTCAGTTAAATACGAAGAGGCTACTATTAAACACAAAGGAAGATTTCTTCTATCACACAGGGCAACACAATACGGGTGTGTGAAACATCACATAACATGCTTATACCTTAAGATCATCACATTCCATATCTTCTCTAGGTTTACTCCACTGTTTTAAGTATTCCATATATTTTCTCTTTTCTTCACGTAATTTTTCTCTTTCCTAAAACAAAAGGTTAATAAGAATTCTTTTAAGGCAGCATCACTATCACCTGAGAACTTGTAAGAAATACAAATATTGGGTGTTGTCCCCAGCCCTACTGAACAATGAACTCCGGGGTTGGGACTCAACAGCTGATGTTTTAATAAGCCTGTCTTGTGATTCGCACACATGCTAAAGTGTTAGAACCACTGTTCGAAACAATGCCTATCTGAGGGAACTGCTACAAAGATGGAAAATATCTGATACATATGATTTTCCACAGTACCTCCTGGATAAATATTAATTCAATCTGATCCTGTTTATAAGCAGCTCTTCCCCTACTTCAAATCAATTAGATTCTGACAAAGTAGGAAACAAATTAGTACTAGAGTACCTGAAGTAAAACCTCCCCTAATATTTGTGATACATTTTTTGCTTTCAAGATTCATTTAAACCTAACAGCCTAGGGATACACAGAGGCAGCAGTAAGCAAAAGCAACACTAGAATACAGTTGGTGGACTTCTTTTTCTTTTAATTCAGGCCACTTCTCTTGCTCACTTGTTCTTTTGAAATCTTTACTTCTTGGTTCTGGTTTGAAACTGCAAGATAGATATTGACCCTAAAAAGTCTCTAATAATGCAGAGTGTAAAGAAAAATGTTGTAATGATTTTTTTCAATATGTGTTTAATATATATTATTTTCTTCCTTTGAAATTTAGGAATACCAAAGATAACAGATGTGCACACTAGTTACAGAACTTACTGTGCTTTTAGTAGTCTGTTGAAATAAGTCTTTCCCTTCCTATCCCCAATAATTCTTGGGGGATATAATAAGATGGGTATTCTCATTCACTATTGCTAAGAGTGTAAATATGCATACTTGGCAAACAAGTATCTATGTACATGTATAGTAAAATTTTAAATTATCTTACCCTTTGTCCTATTATTCTACTTCTACAAGTTTATCCAGGGATATAATCCAAAAACAGGACTCATTCACAAATTTGAAGAGTATCAATATTTATGAGTAAAAATAAAGCACTTACCCCTATCTATTTAATTAACTATTATCTAGTTACTAAAAATTCTACCTTACTAAGTACATTTAATAACATGAAGCAATGTTGATAATGTTAAACAAAAAAAAGTATGCAAAAGTATAAATGCTGGCTCTCTTTTTAAGGCCCAGAATAAGACTAGAAATAAATTAATCAAAGTGCTAATGCTATCTCTAAAGGTTACTACTCAGATTACAAGTTTTTTTTTTCTATCTATATTTTCTGGAGTAAACATATTTAAGACACCTCCACCCCAACCCCAAGGGCCTATCCGAAATAATTCAAAAAATTACAGGCAATTTAAATGAGTACAGTGTATATAACATGATCACCTAAGGCTACTTGTGAATATTCCAGAAAACCAATGACAATGACTAACTGGAGGAAATCACCTATGGTATTCTCTAAGAAGTATCTACCACTAAAGATTGTAATCAAAGATGTTCTAAAATACCCTAGTATCACAGAAACCTTATTCCTCAAGGAGAATAAGAACACTGTGATAATTCTTGTTAGTCATAGATTTTATTGTATTTTTCTAACTGTATTTTACTTTTGAAAGCTTTATGCATATCATCTTCCCTAAATTTGGAAGTCTAAATAATGAAGAAAATAAAACTTTAGAAGTGCACTTTAGAAGAGGCTGTAAGGTTCAAAGGTGTATATACACACACACATATATACATATACATACATACATATATGTGTGTTTATATATACATACATGTATATGTAAAACCTTAAATCATTCAGTTATTAAATTTTCCAAAGCAAAAAGGAGATAAACCAATATTGTTTATCAGTCCTCTATGCACAACTATAAATGTGAATGAAAGTGGTAAAAGCATTTGAAAATTAACCATGAATTTAAATATGTAAAGCACTATTTATTGCATGTAGAGAGCATAGCTAATACACTTCTATGAATACCTTTTCTCTTTCTATTTTAAGTCTCTCTTTTTCTTCTTTCTTCTTCAGTCTCTCTTCTTCAACAATTTTCTTCAATTCCTCTTTCTTTTTTTCTTTATCTTCCTTTTCCTTTTTCTTTGCTTCTAGGGCATCAGCTTTTTCTCTTTTTAATTTAGCCTTTTCAAAAGCTGTGGAGAAGGTCAGACTTAGAAATGTACACAGACAGAAAATAACACATTTCTTAATGCAACAAAAGAATCCTTGAAATAATTTAAGGCTAAATGAGATTAGCAGAGACTCCCGGGGGTTGTGAATTCTTGGAGGGAGCCAACAGGTGATTAAAAGGGAAAAGCAAGCTGGCTGAGTTTAACCAAACTACTGCATGGGGACAAACACACGCCTGCCTTTCCTAAAACCAGGAGCACAGTATCACCTAGTTAGAAATGCACAATCTTTTCTCCCACCAGACCTACTAATTTAGAATCTTTTCATTTCATAAGATTCCTAGTGAGTCATATGCAGAGCCATGTTTGGGAAGCAACGTTTTATAAGGCTGTGCGAATCAAACAAAATGGCCTAAAACACCAATTTGCACTTAATCTAGCATTAGGTCAGTGTAATAAGGGATACGCTAGACCTTGAAATTTAAGAGATGAACAGAGGTCTAATTTATCAAAAAGGCCTATAGATACCTAAGGGAAAAAACTATGCTTAAAAACTAAACCAGAAATATGCCATTTTAGAAACATCCCCCACCTGGACACAAAGAAATATTCTTTCTTGTACCTAAAGAATTTTTGGAAAGAATGTTAAAACTCACCCAATGACTTCAATTCTTCTTGTTTCAAAAGTTTGTCTCTTTCTTTAGTAGCTTTGTTCCTATGACCTGCAACAGTTTGTTTACTAGAAATGCTGCCCTCCTAAAAAACAAACCAGGAAACTAAAGTGTAGGACCAAAACTTTTACAAACTGATGGTCTACCTTGCTCTTACAGTAAGAATAAAATACAAAAAACAAAAAATGTAGAAGCCGTCATCAGTTATGCTTTACACTAAAATGAGGTCATATTCTAAAGCATAACAACTTTTGGTAACTCTAATCATATTAACAGAGAATATGAGTGAATCCTCAGCTCTACAAATCAGTACAAAAACCTCTCAGGAAGAACAACTTCGTAATATATAAAAGAGCCTTAAAAATATGCATTAGAAAAAAAAATCTTCCAGGGTATTTATAAGCTAGATGTTGTAGACGTCAAATAAGAAAGATGCAGAGATAGGGCGTGTCAGAAACATTCTTATGGCCAACGTTAAACAATGCCAAAAGTGTATTTTTACTTTATTTCTGGCAAGAATAATGTCTTCAGCTTGCTCAATTAATGTGATATTCTTATGGCTCTTATCTTGTAAATGTTTTCTATGTTTCAATTCCTTGTTACTTCATTCTGCTTTACATTTTAATAATTGCTTTATATGCTTGCTTCCCACTTTGGTACAAAAATCCGGGTGACATGACATGTCTAATTCATACTAGAAACTTTTTGTGTGTAAAGGAATATTCTTTCCCATAGGCTATGGGTGTGAGGTGAGCCAAACACTGCTCGTGATGTTGAATAGTAGTATTAAGAGTTACAATTAGTTTTTAATCTATCCTCTATTTACCTGACTAACTCGTTTGGGAGGTCTTCCTCTTCTTCTGTTAGTAGGACTGAAGATGAATGTGGGTGGATCATCAGGGAAGAAGTAAGAAAAATCTTGTTCTGCTATTTTATATGTTGAAAGAGATGATGCCTTTATAAAAAAGACAAAGGGCATAATAATAACACATTAGTAAACTACACACAGATGTGCTCTAACATGTCATATGATTGCTGCTAAAGACCAGGTCAAAAACATTAGGATTTCATATAGCAATATACGTTTTAGTTGGTTTACTTGATCTTTTTAAAAACTATATAATTAATCAGTTCATCAGAAAGAAAAAACCTACAATTAAAAGGATTACTTCACCATAAAATACTCGAGTGTTTTAGTTTCTTGAATTCTAAAACTATTTCAAAATTATATTTATACAATATTTTTTGTTTGCTTTGTTTCTGATTTTATATGAGATTTTCTATGTAAATAAATAATCCATATATTTAACATTAAAAAGCCACTATATTTACCAAAATTTTTTTTTTAATTTCCTAACTCCTGAACATTTAGATTTTGCTCCCCAGTTTGGGGTGATAAATACTTTATGTATCAGATTCTAAAGCTGGTCTGGATAAAAGCAGAAATACTGACAAATCCCTATGAAGTTTCAACTCAGAATTTAAGTTCAAAGAAGTGAACCTCATTTTTACCAGAAGTGGTGTGGTTCCAGTATAACTGCTAAATCCAAAAGAATTGCTTTCTTTTTACTTTGCATTCAGAACTTGTTCACCTTTTATCCATGTGTAATTCTGTGCTGTTTATTTTCGTTAGCAATTCTGAAGATTATTTTTGATCTAATAGCCATGATCATCATATTTTTCTCTTGAAGAAAATACATACCATTTTAGAAATATTTTTCAGAAAATGTATAAGAAAATAATGATACAAAATTTAAAATTATTAATAAAACAGGAATACTGGGAATTCAATTTTCTGTATAGTATTTTTTTTTCTTAGAACATAGTTGTTAACACCTAAAATTCAATCAATTCTGGTTATCATAATAAATCAAGAATCTACTGAAATTTTTACATTAAATTCCAGTAAGATGGTCATCTACTATCCCACATAAAAAAACCCTGAATATACACAGAATTAATTGTCCTTTAAGTATGAGCATAAAGCATATGGGTGGTTTCTTCTGAATCATGCTAAAAAAAAAGTCAAAATAGACTTTAACACATTGTCAAGATTCCTTATTCACATATACATAACACACAATAAATATAAATACCCACATCTTTGTGTTCTTGTAGGTACTCCTAACAACAGCCTATATTCACCATACTGGGTATCAAACTGCTGTTTTGGAGTGTGTGTGTGTGCATGCATGCTTTTAGTGTGCAAATAATCAGAATAGACACTAACAGTCTTTCATTACACTCTCAGGGAAAAATGTTTACTGTCACCTTTATTTTCATTTATTTATTAAGTAAATTTGAACTTCTTTTCATGTTTATTGTTTTTTTTCCCCCTGGTGAATAACTGCTGATGTCACTCACCATTTTTCCCAATTAGCATGTTTTTGTTCATTGATGTTTAAGACACTTTTGTAAATTTGGGGGGCTGCATAACTGGTTATTTATGATACACATATTACAACTATTCATATATTCACTGACTACCTACCAAAAGCCAGCACTGCTCCAGCCACTTATCACAAGTATCTAAATCATTAATTTTTATAAGCACCATTTTACATGGCTACCTGATCATCAGTGCTATAGACAGCAAATAATTTAAGCAATCTCTTTTTCTTCAGACAAGTACATAAATATGCTTAACATTTGAAACAATTATATTTCTTTCAGATGATTTTATCTTATGTTTTTAAGTTTTTATATTTCATACACTGAATTTTTATGTCTATTTTTGCCTATTTTTCTACTGTGGTTCTTAAGGTTTTCTAATTGATTTGAGCTCCTCATTTATTCACTGAAAGTGTTTTTCCTTCAGCACTTGCCTTTGGAATCCATTCATGACATTTTCAAACCTACATATGTTTATATTGTTAAATCAGTCTCATCATTGGTATTTCTTTTCTATTGCTACTCCTTAGTACATTAGCATGCATAACATTAAGATTTGTTTATTTTCTTTGTGTGTTAGATATAACTTATTTTTCTAAATAGTTGACCATGTGTCCCAGTTTTAATTAAGTAATCTTTCTTGGTCTCTAGAGATTTGAAATGCCACTTTTCACATAGAGTAAACTCATATATTCTTTTTTGTTTCATTTATTTTCTTTTGATTTAACATTTACATATAATGAAATGCACAAATATTAAGCATATAGTAGCTGACTTTTGACACCTGTACACATCTTTCTAACCCATTCTATTGCTTTTTTTTTAGATGCTTGGTCAATAAATTTATTGTTTTTATCTGAAAAAACTTTTTTTTTAGACATTTTATTGCTTTTTTACTTAGTGTTTCTCTTCCAATACAAGCTATATATTTATTCTTAAAAATTAGCTTTAACTTTATCATTTAACTTTTTACTTAGTATAGAATGTGAGTTTTCTAGATTGTTTCCCTCTTAATAGTTATGAATAAAATATATTCTGCCTACTGAGTACTGGTCTCTGATGTTCTCTTTATTATAAATATTGTTCTCCTATCTAGTAGAATCTCTTTTAGCCATTGTTCTTTGAATCATTTTTGTGAGCCAGAACCACACTATTAGAACTATAGTTGTTCCATCCCTATAATTTTCCTTTCTCTAAGTTTTCTATCTATTCTCACCTGTCCTGGATGATTTTCTTTTTTTTTACAAAGAAAAAAACAGTAGTACCTGAGATACCTAGTGATTCTAACAATTGCAAAAACAATATTTTTTAACTGTTTATTTTTATTTATTTATTTTATATATATATATTTTAATATAATTTATTTTATTATCATTAATCTACAATTACATATGCAATATTATGGTTATTAAACTACCCCTTCATCAGGTCCCCGCCACCAACCCCATTACAGTCACTGTCCATCAGTGTAGTGAGATGCTATAGAATCACTACTTGTCCTCTCTGAGTTGTACAGCCGTCCCCGTGCCCCCCCAACATTACATCTGCTAATCGTAATGCCCCTTGCAAAAACAAGATTTAATCCAATGAATATAAAGAAAATTACTAAAAATTGGCTCCAGGTAAAAGAAGAGATATTTTCAACCAACTCTGGAACATTTCTGCAATGTTAAAACTTTTTAACATTACCCATTTCTTTTGTTCTTCCTTCCAAAAAATAATTTCACTTTTCTGATTACCTTAATTTTAATGACTCCGTCTTGTGGTTCACAGTGTTGCTTCAGAAAAAGCTTTAGTTTATCACGAGAAAATAGGTGTTTTCTCCGGCTACCAGGGAAAAAAGAGAGGAGGAAGAGGTAAGTGTTAGTATCAAGGAATTCAATCAGAACTCCATAACCTCTGAAAATCCATAACCTCTATTTCAAGAAATAGGGAAAAAAGGACATTCCATTGTCCAATAGCATTTACATACAAGTTATGAGAAACTTTATACAGAAGTTTTTGTGTAGAATGTTGTAAGATTTACTTGAGTAGATCTATTATAAAAACCCATTACAAAAGTAGTGCATGCATTTGTTGCTTAGGAATCACTTAAAAATCAAATAAACCTCAAGGAAAATCCACTACAGAGAGAAAAGCAAATGTTATAAAATTAGATGATCATCCCTACAAGTATCACCATTAAAATCTTTAAAAAAATTAAAATCAGTGGACTAACAGATATAACACTAAGTAAATCAACATTCAAATGGATATTGTGAACAGAGTTGAACTGGATTTTATCAAATTCTAAAATGATTTGTATTTAAACTTCATATGGCAGCCAATAAATTCATGGAATTAAAATTAAAAAGGACTAGAATTAAGATTCTAAAAATACACTATTTTTGATTCTCCCTTACCTCCAAATTAAAGAACAGCAACCAAAATGGTAATAAACATTACCATAAACAGAACAAAAACAATAAACAACACATAAGTATTTCTGGAAAGGTTCTGGAAAGTAAATGATTTAATTGAATTCAGTGTATTCCTTTCAAGAAAAAGCCAAGTTAAAAGCTTCTAAGAGCAAATAAACAATACAGAGTTTTTAAGTAGTAGCTCTCCCCAACACGTGTATTCTTTTCCTAGATTATTGAAAGGACTATGTGAGAAAAATGATTCTGGTTCACTGCTGTGTCCTAGTAGCTGACAAGGAAAAGGTAATTATCTGTTGACTATTGAAAAATACACTAGGTACTGAAGAACTGTATTGTCCTAGATGATACTTATAGCCACATGTGGGTTTTTTTATAAATAAGATTAAAAGTTCAGTTCTTCATGATTACTAGCCACATTCCAAGTGACCAGTAAGCACATGTGGCTATTGGCTACCACACTGGATAGCACACATACAGTATTTCCATCATCGCAGAAAGTTCTATTTGTCAGTGTTACATCTTCCTTATAGTAATATCACCATCTCTTTATTATAGGAACAGTACTATCTTTTGATACTAACAAAGAGCTGCAAGTCATTTAAGTCTTTTATTATCAAGAATAACTTTCTTGCTTTATAATTTTTTGGCTTCTTAAAAAGGAAATGAGTTACTAAAACCATAACCAAGATCTAGCAGAATTCTATTTAATATATAAGTGAAAAGTAATTAATAGGCCCCCAGAAAACCAACCAAACAAATTATAGTTATAGTTCTATAACTCCACACACCTCCAAATAGTTTTAGAAAGTAGTAAGAGCTGACTCAGGCTTCCCTCAACACTTACATTATTAACACTCTTTCTTGGACTCATGAGTATTTATGGGGCAACAGGAAGGAGAGAATAAGTAAAATTATTTTACATCAAATGAAATGCAAGATTGACTCCTAGGTGGCAAGTTGATAGCTGATAATGTCAACTTACTTTCAGATGATGAAGAGCCTAATTTCAACAGGCAACAATAGGGATTTGCCTAAAACACGTATGTGAAACCTAGAGCTAGTTCTTTTAAATATTAACCTACTTCTCTCTTTTGATTAGGCCTCAAACAGGAATTTTTAGATACTCATTTTTTATTACTTAACTTTCTTAAGGAATGATAGAGACTGATCATGTTTGTGCCTAATGAATAAAATATTACAAATGTGACATATTTGTAAGCACCATCTGATTTCTCAGCTTTCAAAACTGAGTCCTCTCATGAGAAGTACTTCATAAATAGGACCCTTCTTAATTTTTGAGATGTGAAGATTATTTGGGGCTAGTTACAAAGGGCTCATGGAGTCCATTCACTTTATCAGTCTATAAGCATATAAATGTACATTACTTTAAAAAGGGAAGCAATCACTTACAACAGTACCCACTTATTTTACATCAAATCTTCTTAATCTAATACAATTATTCTACTTTAAATCAGCATAGAGAAGATACTGAGTTTTACCTGATTTGTGTTGCTTTAACAATAGCACACTCATACAATTCTTTTTTAGTGGGCTGCACCTTGTACTTGAATAATAAGGGATCAATTGCATCTTTTTTTTTCCTAAAAAGAACAAAGACAAAAATCCATTAACGATTTGTTTGGCAACCTGAGATTTTAAGTGGAAATCTAATTTCTAAGAAACTAGTTTCTTTTTTATTTTACTTTATTTTATTTTATTTTTTTATTTTGGTATCAATATAAAATCACATGGGCAACACTGTGGTTACTAGATACCCTCCATTATCAAGTCCCCACCACATACCACATTACAGTCACTGTCCATCAGCATAGTAAGATGCTACAGATTCATTACTTGCCTTCCCTGTGTTATACTGCCTTCCTCGTGCCCACCCCCGCTACATTATGTGTACTAATCGTTTAAGTGTACTAATCATAATGCCCCTTTTCCCCCTTATCCCTCCCTTCCCACCTATCCTCCCCAATCCATTTCCCTTTGGTAACTGTTAGTCCATTCTTGGGTTCTGTGAGTCTGCTGCTGTTTTGGTCTGTCAGTTTTTTTTTTTTTGTTCTTATACTCCACAGATGAGTGAGATCATTTGATACTTGTCTTTCTCCACCTGGCTTATTTCACTGAGCATAATACCCTCTAGCTCCATCCAATGTTGTTGCAAATGGCAGAATTTCTTTTCTACTTATAGCTAATATTCCATTATGTATATGTACCACATCTTCTTTATCCATTCATCTACTGATGGACACTTAGGTTGCTTCCATTTCTTGGTTATTGTAAATAGTGCTGCAATAAACATAGGGGGGCATATGTCTTTTTCAAATTGGGCTCCTGCATTGTTAGGGTAAATTCCTAGGAGTGGAATTCCTGGGTCAAATGGGGTTTCTATTTTTAGTTTTTTGAGGAACCTCCATACCGCTTTCCACAATGGTTGAACTAATTTACATTCACACCAGCAGTGTAGGAGGGCTCCCCTTTCTCCACATCCTCGCCAACATTTGTTGTCTGTCTTTTGGATGGTGGCCATCCTAACTGGTGTGAGGTGATATCTCATTGTGGTTTTAATTTACATTTCTCTGATGATTAGCGATGTGGAGCATTTTTTCATGAGCCTGTTGGCCATCCGAATTTCTTCTTTGGAGAAATGTCTGTTCTGATGCTCTGCCCATTTTTTAATTGGATTATTTGCTTTTTGTTTGTTGAGGCGCGTGAGCTCTTTATATATCTTGGATGTTGACCCCTTATGGGATATGTCATTTATGAATATATTCTCCTATACTGTAGGATGCCTTTTTGTCCTGCTGATCATGTCCTTTGCTGTACAGAAGCTTTTTAGCTTGACATAGTCCCACTTGTTCATTTTTGCTTTTGTTTCCCTTGCCCGGGGAGATATGTTCATGAAGAAGTTGCTCATGCTTGTCCAAGAGAGTTTTGCCTATATTTTCTTCTAAGAGTTTTATGGTTTGTAGGATGCCTTTTTGATCTGCTGATGGTGTCCTTTGCTGTACAGAAGCTTTTTAGCATGATGTAGTCCCATTTGTTCATTTTTTATTTTGTTTCCCTTGCCTGAGGAGATGCATTCAGGAAAAAGTTGCTCATGTTTATATTCAAGAGATTTTTGCTTATGTTTTTTTCTAAGAGTTTTATGGTTTCATGACTTACATTCAGGTTTTTGATCCATTTTGAGTTTACTTTTGTGTATGAGGTTAGACAATGATCCAGTTTCATTCTCTTACATGTAGCTGTCCAGGTTTGCCAACACCAGCTGTTGAAGAGGCTGTCATTTCCCCACTGTATGTCCATGTCTCCTTTATCATATATTAATTGACCGTTTATGCTTGGGTTTATATCTGGGCTCTCTAGTCTGTCCCATTGGTCTATGGGTCTGTTCTTGTGCCAGTACCAAATTGTCTTGATGACTGTGGCTTTGTAGTAGAGCTTGAAGTCAGGGAGCATAATTCTCCCTGCTTTATTCTTCCTTGTCAGGATTGCTTTGGCTATTCGGGGTCTTTTGTGGTTCCATATGAATTTTAGAACTATTTGCTCTAGTTTGTTGATGAATGCTGTTGGTATTTTGATAGGGATTGCACTGGATCTGTAGATTGCCTTAGGCAGGATGGCCATTTTGACAATATTAATTCTTCCTATCCATGAGCATGAGATATGTTTCCATTTATTGGTATCTTCTTTAATTTCTCTTGGGAGTGTCTTGTAGTTTTCAGAGTATAGGTCTTTCACTTTCTTGGTTAGGTTTATCCCTAGGTATTTTATTCTTTTGGATGTAATTGTGAATAGAATTGTTTTCCTGATTTCTCTTTCTGCTAGTTCATCATTAGTGTATAGGAATGCAACAGATTTCTGTGTATTAATTATGTATCCTGCAACTTTGCTGAATTCAGATATTAGATCTTGTAGTTTTGGAGTGGATTCTTTAGGGTTTTTTATGTTAGTATCATGTCATCTGCAAACAGGGACAGTTTAACTTCTTCCTTGCCAATCTGGATGCCTTTTTTTCTTTGTGTTGGCTGATTGCCATGGCTTGGACCTCTAGAACTATGTTGAATAAAAGTGGGAAGAGTGGGCATCCTTGTCTTGTTCCCGATCTTAAAGGGAAAGCTTTCAGCTCCTCGCTGTTCAGTATAATGTTGGCTGTGCGTTTGTCATATATGGCCTTTATTATGTTGAGGTACTTGCCTTCTATAGCCATTTTGTTGAGAGTTTTTATCATGAATGGGTGTTGAAGTTTGTCGAATGCTTTTTCAGCATCTATGGAGATGATCATGTGGTTTTTGTCCTTTTTGTTGATGTGGTAGATTATGTTGATGGATTTTCGAATGTTGTACCATCCTTGCATCCCTGGAATAAATCCTACTCGATCACAATGGATGATCTTTTTGATGTATTTTTGAATTTGGTTTGCTATTATTTTGTTCAGTATTTTTGCATCTATGTTCATCAGAGATATTGGTCTGTAATTTTTTTTGTGATGTCTTTGCATGGTTTTGGTATTAGAGTGATGCTGGCCTCGCAGAATGAGTTTGGAAGTATTCCCTTCTCTTCTACTTTTTGGAAAACTTTAAGGAGTATGGGTATTAGGTCTTCACTAAATGTTTGATAAAATTCAGCAGTGAAACCATCTGGTCCAGGGATTTTGTTCTTAGGTAGTTTTTTGATTACCAATTCAATTTCCTTGCTGGTAATTGGTCTATTCAGATTTTCTGTTTCTTCCTGGTTCAGCCTTGGAAGGTTCTATTTTTCTAGAAAATTGTCCATTTCTTCTAGGTTATCCTGAAACTAGTTTTTATAACAGAATCTAATGAATTTTTATTTTAACCAGGATTTTATAAGTTATTGATATCCCTTACCATTCTATTAGCCAAAATAGTACAAAGTACTTTTTTATGTTAGGTAGTTACTTTAATTACACATTAAATAAATTTTCTTTGGTGAAGAAATTAAGTAGAGATGAATAAGCAGAGCACCTAGTTTAGATTAGATAAATTTGTAAACAAATATGCTTTTGGATTTGCTTTTAACCTTTCTTTTTCATAGCTATGTAATCCAAGAGCAAAAGTGGAGATAACATAGTTCACCCTTTCTTAAGAATTGGCAAAGAGGCTATTTAATCCCCTCTTACCAACTTCTCATCTTTTCTTCCCTTTGAGGGTGCATCCACCCATTCATCCAATAAATAGTTAAGAGCCTACAATGTGCCAAATACTAAACAATAAGTATTCAGTGCTGAACAAAATGGAAAAACAGCAGGGAGATACAGGCAAACAAACAAAAAATACACAGGGTAGGTGGTAAGTGCATTGAAGGCACCTCTATTTTATATAGTGTGATGGTCCCTGGGAACTGACTAGGTAGGCTTTCCAAGAAGGTGACATTTAAGCAGAGGTCTGAAAAAAACGAGGGAGCAGTTAGACAGGCAGCAGCAGGGCAAGTTTGCAGGCCATCATTAGGGGCTGTGGTTGACTCTGAGTAAGGATACTAGAGGATTGTGAACAAGAGGTGATAATGATTCGACTTACACTTCAGGAGGATCACTCTGGCTGCTATGTGGGGAACAAAGTATGGGGCAAAAGTACAGAGGGATACCAGTTAGAAAGCTAAGGCAATAAAGTAAGTGGGAACTGATGGCAGCACAGACAAAGATGGTAGTAGTGGCAGTATAGAGAAGCAGTTGGTTCTGGAAAAGCTGACTCTGTAAATCCAAGCATTATGTAAAGGGGATGTAAGTGGGGTTTACAGAGAAGAGAAGAAAATGATATGAAAGAATGACAGAAGCATTTGGCACTGAAGATAAGTTACAGTCAAAGTGATATGAATACATTACACACAAGGCAAGGTGAGGGGAGTCTCATCATAGAAGGGTTATCTGAGACAATCGCACAAATAAAATGGAAGTATTTACCAGTAACAGCATTAAATTCCAAGTTGGAGGGCCAAATGTCTTTACAGTGAGACCCAGTATACACATAAACTAGGAGACATATTTAAACATTCACCCTTACTATATGGAATGAAGTCTAGTATTTTCCATTCTATTAAAGTTTACTATTAGATTAATTTCATAATATAGGAGGCTATAACCTGCAGCTTGAACAAAAGAACGAAAACAGAAGTCTTAAGTGAGCAGATAGCAGTACTGATTGGAGTTCTCAATAAAGGTATTTCTTGAAATGAAAAAAGGGAAAAATAAAAACAAGTTTTAATGAATCAGTAGCAGTTATTCAAGAACAGCCTTGATGGAATTTTCATCTTAATACCATTTTCTGAATAAGTGCCAACTTAGCAATTAATCACTACCATATTATACATATATAGGGGTTGATCAAGTATAATATAGATAGCACTTAAAAGATTACTTACAGTGACCATATATAAATATATATTTACAACATAATTATAAATATATAATTATTTATGTAATATTTGTTTATAGAAAACTTGTTTATGGACCTTATCTTAATGGATTTAAGATCAAAGAATTGTGATTCTTAATGGATCAAAAATTCTTTTTGCTACATCATGAAATTCATTTGTGAAAATCAACAGAATCAAAAAATTTTTTAAAAGTCAGTGTAAAAATTCTTATCGAGCTTTGCTATAACACCTACAAAAAATTCTGTATAGAATAAAATCTTAATTGGATTCTAAGTATAATTACTAAAGACCAACATCAGAACTGCTTCTTATGAGTTCACCTATCAGATAGAAACTTCAAGGAAAATATTCAAAAGAACTTGCATTTTAATCATTTTCTCCTCTGCCAGGCCCTAAACAGCTGAAACACTAAGCTGAATCTAGTGCCCTTAATCATGACTGTGACTTACCATTAATAGGCTGATTTTATTACAAACAAGTGCAGATCTGTTATTAGTTCTACAATAATACACTAGCACCCAATTTACAGAAATCAGATCACTTTCCAATAATTTATTCATAAAATCTTATTGTTTATTTTATATATCATATTTCAATATGCATAGTTATATACATAAATTTTAGTTCTACCTTTTTCTCATAATGGAAATTGTTTTCTTGTTATGCTATGGACAATGTCTGAAAATAAAGAAGTTAAAATTTTTCTATACCAGAACAGAAACAACAAAAGCAAAAGAAAACTTTTTAACATAAAGGTTTCTTTTCAGAGAAATTATAATGTTGTTTGCTATAACTATACTGCAATGACAACCGACAAATGATTAAGCTTTCAGCATAGATGGTTACTTATGGTGGTATTTTTGAGAAATTTAAAATGCGAACAGTATTTCTTATAAATTAGAATCTCAAATAGGGACTACAAGGAGCAGAACAATTAAATCTACTTAAAAAAAAATAACAACTCTAGGACTTCCGGGAAGATGGCGGTGTGAACAGGGCGGCAGAATTCTCCTCCCAACACTATATTTATATACAAAAACACAGCAAATACATCTATTCCTAAAAGAGAGACGAGAATACACAGGAAAGCGCACAGCGTGCAGCTACACCTGAGAGGACTCGGCACCCCAAGAGGCAGTCTTAAAGACCCCAACTGACATACGTGGCAACTATCAGTGACCAATTCTATAGCCATGAAAAGACAGAGGAATATGGTTCAGACCAAAATCAACCAGACAACCCCAGAGAGGGAGTCTGAAGGGATGGAAATGCACAGTCTTCCTGAAAAAGAATTCAGAATAAAAGTCATAACCATGCTGATGGACCTACAGAGAAATGTGCAAGAGCTGAGGGAGGAAGTGAGGGAACTGAGGAAAGACAATGCAGAAATCAGACAAGCGATCGACGGGCTTAACAGCAGAATGGATGGGATGCAAGAGACTGTTAATGGAATAGAAATCAGAGAACAGGAGTACAGAGCAGCTGAGGCAGAGAGAGGTAAAACGATTTCTAGGAATGAAAGAATATTAAGAGAACTGTGTGACCAATCCAAACGGAACAATATTCGCATTATAGGAGTACCAGAGGAAGAAGAGAGAGAAAAAGGGATAGAAAGTGTCTCTGAAGAAATAATTGCTGCGAAGGAAATAATCTCGCAGTCCACCGAAGCTCATAGATCTCCCAACACAAGGGACCCAAGGAAGACAACACCAAGACACACAATAATTAAGATGGCAAAGATCAAAGATAAAGACAGGGTATTAAAGGCAGCTAGAGAGAGAAAAAAGATCATCTACAAAGGAAAACCCATCAGACTATCATCAGACTTCGCAACAGAAACCTTACAGGCCAGAAGAGAATGGCATGATTTATTTAACGTTATGAAACAGAAGGGCCTCGAACCAAGAATATTGTATCCAGCACGTAAATATGATGGAGGGATTAAACAATTTCCAGACAAACGAAAGTTGAGAGAGTTTGCCTCTCATAAACCACCACTACAGGATATCTTAAATGGACTGCTCTAGATGGAAGCACACCTATGGCTAAAAAGATGTCACCAGAGAAAATAAAATCATAGCAAAGAAAGAAGACCATCCAAATACTAACTAAAGGCAAAGAATAAAACACCTATTATAGAAAGAATGGAGGAGGAGGAATAAGAAGGGAGAGAAATAAAGAAACATCAGACTGTGTTTAAAATAACTTAACAAAGTTAAGTTAGATAGTTAGATAGTAAAGAAGCAACCTTTGAACCCTTGGTAACCACGAATCTAAAGCCAGCAACGGCAATAAGTACATATCTATCAATAATCACCCTAAATGCAAATGGACTGAATGCACCAATCAAAAGACACAGAGTAACAGAATGGATAAAAAAGCAAAACCCATCTATATGCTGCCTACAAGAAACTCACCTCAAATCCAAAGATATACACAGACTAAAAGTGAAGGGATGGAAAAAGATATTTCATGCAAACAACAAAGAGAAAAAAGCAGGTGTTGCAGTACTTGTATCAGACAAAATAGACTTCAAAACGAAGAAAGTAGCAAAAGATAAAGAAGGACATTACACAATGATAAAGGGGTCAGTCCAACAAGAAGATATAACCATTATAAATATATATGCACCCAACACAGGAGCGCCAGCATATGTGAGACAAATACTAACAGAATTAAAGGAGGAAATAGACAGCAATGCATTCATCTTAGGAGACTTCAACACACCACTCACTCCAGAGGACAGATCAACCAGACAGAAAATAAGTAAAGACACAGAGGCACTGAACAACACACTAGAACAGATGGACCTAACAGACATCTACAGAACTCTACACCCAAAAGCAACAGGATACACATTCTTCTCAAGTGCACATGGAACATTTTCCAGAATAGACCACATACTAGGCCACAAAAAGAACCTCAGTAATTTCAAAAATATTGAAATCCTACCAACCAACTTCTCAGATCACCAAGGTATAAAACTAGAAATAAATTTTAGAAAGAAATCAAAAAGGCTCACAAATACATGGAGACTTAACAACACTCTCCTAATTAATCAATGGGTTAACGACCAAATCAAAACAGAAATCAAAGAATATATGGAGACTAATGACAACAACAACACAAAGCCACAACTTCTGTGGGACGCAGCAAAGGCAGTTCTAAGAGGAAAGTATATTGCAATCCAGGCCTATTTAAAGAAGGAAGAACATTCCCAATTGAATAGTCTAAAGACACAATTACTGAAATTGGAAAAAGAAGAACAAATGAGGCCCAAAGTCACCAGAAGGAGGGACATAATAAAGATTAGAGAAGAAATAAATAAAATTGAGAAGAATAAAACAATAGAAAAAATCAATGAAAACCAAGAGCTGGTTCTTTGAAAAAATAAACAAAATAGATAAACCCCTAGCCAGACTCATTAAGAGAAAAAGAGAATCTACACACATAAACACAATCAGAAATGAGAAAGGAAAAATCACGACGGACCCCACAGAAATACAAAGAATCATAAGAGAATATTATGAGAATCTATATGCTAACAAGCTGGAAAACATAGAAGAAATGGACAACTTCTTAGAAAAATACAACCTTCCAAGACTGACCAAGCAAGAAACAGAAAAACTAAACAGACCAATCACCAGCGACGAAATCGAATTGGTAATCAAAAAACTACCCAAGAACAAAACCCCCGGGCCTGATGGATTCACCTCTGAATTCTACCAGACATATAGAGAAGAAATAACACCGATTCTCCTTAAAGTTTTCCAAAAAATAGAAGAGGAGGGAATACTTCCAAACTCATTCTATGAAGCCAGCATCACTCTAATACCAAAACCGGGCAAAGACCTCACCAAAAAAGAAAATTACAGACCAATATCCCTGATGAACGTAGATGCAAAAATACTCAACAAAATATTAGCAAACCGAATTCAAAAATACATCAAGAGGATCATACACCATGATCAAGTGGGATTCATCCCAGGGATGCAAGGATGGTACAACATTCGAAAATCCATCAACATCATCCACCACATCAACAAAAAGAAGAACAAAAACCACATGATCATCTCCATAGATGCTGAAAAAGCATTTGACAAAATTCAGCATTCATTCCTGATTAAAACTCTCAACAAAATGGGTATAGACGGCAAGTACCTCAACATCATAAAGGCTATATATGACAAACCCACAGCTAACATCATACTTAACGGCGAGACGCTGAAAGCTTTTCATCTAAGATCGGGAACAAGACAGGGATGCCCACTCTCTCTACTGTTATTCAACATAGTACTGGAGGTCCTAGCCACAGCAATCAGACAAAACAAAGACATACAAGGCATCCAGATTGGTAAAGAAGAAGTCAAATTGTCACTATTTGCAGATGACATGATACTGTACATAAAAAACCCTAAAGACTCCATTCCAGAACTACTAGAACTAATATCTGAATTCAGCAAAGTTGCAGGATACAAAATTAACACACAGAAATCTTTTGCTTTCCTATACACTAATGATGAACTAACAGAAAGAGAAATCAGAAAAACAATTCCATTCACAATTGCATCAAAAAGAATAAAATACCTAGGAATAAACCTAACGAAGGAAGTGAAAGACCTGTACTCTGAAAACTACAAGACACTCCTAAGAGAAATTAAAGAGGACACTAACAAATGGAAATGCATCCCATGCTCTTGCCTAGGAAGAATAAATATTGTCAAAATGGCTATACTACCTAAAGCAATCTACAGATTCAATGCAATCCCTATCAAACTACCAACAGCTTTCTTCAATGAACTCGAACAAATAATTCTAAAATTCATATGGAACCACAAAAGACCCCGAACAGCCAGAGCAATCCTGATAAGGAGGAATAAAACAGGGGGAATTACACTCCCTGACTTCAAGCTCTACTACACAGCCACAGTAATGAAGACAATTTGGTATTGGCACAAAAACAGACCCACAGACCAGTGGAATAGAATAGAAAATCCAAACATTAACCCAAACATATACAGTCAATTAATATTTGATAAAGGAGCCTTGGATATACAATGGGGAGATGACAGCCTCTTCAGCAGCTGGTGTTGGAAAAACTGGACAGCTACATGTAAGAGAATGAAACTGGACTACTGTCTAGCCCCATACACAAAGGTAAACTCAAGGTGGATCAAAGACCTGAATGTAAGTCATGAAACCATAAAACTCTTAGAAAAAAACATAGGCAAAAATCTCTTGGACATAAACATGAGCAACTTCTTCATGAACATATCTCCCCGGGCAAGGGAAACAAAAGCAAAAATGAACAAGTGGGACTATATCAAGCTGAAAAGCTTCTGTACAGCAAAGGACACCATCAGTAGAACAAAAAGACATCCTACAGTATGGGAGAATATATTCATAAATGACGTATCTGATAAGGGGTTGACATCCAAAATATATAAAGAACTCACGCACCTCAACAAACAAAAGCAAATAATCCAATTAAGAAATGGGCAGAGGACATGAATAGACACTTCTCTAAGGAAGAAATTCAGATGGCCAACAGGCACATGAAAAGATGCTCCACATCGCTAATCATCAGAGAAATGCAGATTAAAACCACAATGAGATATCACCTCACACCAGTGAGGATGGCCAACATCCAAAACACAAACAACAGCAAATGTTGGCGAGGATGTGGAGAAAAGGGAACCCTCCTACAACTGCTGGTGGGACTGCAAATTAGTTCAACCATTGTGGAAAGCAGTATGGAGGTTCCTCAAAAAACTCAAAATAGAAATACCATTTGACCCAGGAATTCCACTCCTAGGAATTTACCCTAAGAATGCAGCAGCCCAATTTGAAAAGGACAGATGCACCCCTATGTTTATTGCAGCACTATTTACAATAGCCAAGAAATGGAAGCAACCTAAGTGTCCATCAGTAGATGAATGGATAAAGAAGATGTGGTACATATACACAATGGAATATTATTCAGCCATAAGAAGAAAACAAATCCTACCATTTGCAACAACATGGATGGAGCTAGAGGGTATTATGCTCAGTGAAATAAGCCAAGCCGAAAAAGACAAGTATCAAATGATTTCACTCATATGTGGAGTATAAGAACAAAGAAAAAAATGCTGAAGGAACAAAACAGCAGCCGACTCACAGAACCCAAGAACGGACTAATAGTTACCAAAGGGAAAGGGACTGGGGTGATGGGTGGGAAGGGAGGGATAAGAGGGAGAAAGGGGCATTACGATTAGCAGATGTAATGTTGGGGGGGCACGGGGAGGGCAGTACAACTCAGAGAAGATAAGTAGTGATTCTATAGCATCTCACTACGCTGATGGACAGTGACTGTAATGGGGTTGGTGGAGGGGACCTGATGAAGGTGTAGTTTAATAACCGTAATATTGCACATGTAATTGTAGATTAATGATAATAAAATAAATCATATTTTAAAAACAAAAAAAAAATAACAACTCTATTCCATAATCTTACTAACAATTAGGCAGGATATCATTACAACTAGACCACACTGCATAAAGGAATTCTGTGTGTACAATATTGGAAACTAGATATATATTCCTCAAGAGTTTCCTAAAGTAATTAGTTTTTCTTTGTGGTTCTGAAAATTACCACCAGGATAAAAAGATGTTACCAAAAGTGTACCTTGTACATGTACTATTTTCAGACCAGCACATATTTTTATGATACATTTTAACTTTAAACAGTATCTGCCTGGAGATGGCTCCACAGAACTCTGACCCATTGTAAAGGATAAGCAGCAGCATGATTGATCTTAAATTCTTATAGTGTTTTAAAGTGCAATAGCAAAGTACCTAAATTTTTGCTGTCACTTACCTACTAATCTGAGATGCTACAAATACCATATTTAGTTTCTTCTACAAATCCTAAAAGCACCTAAACAAGCTCACCTATACTTAGCACACTTGGCTAAGATGGTAAACCAGTGAATTCTGTAGTCAGGGCTATCAATTTAATTTAGTTCAATTTTCAGAGCATTAGTCATTGCAAATGAACTTCACTATATGGCTGTTACATTAAGAAAGGAAATACATCAAATAATTATAGAGACTGTGGGTTCAACAACAAACTGACAATTTTACAGTATAAAAAATTTTTTAATCTATTAGTAACTTTTGGGGGAAAGGAACAACAGTGGACATAAATGTAATATTACTGAGCCCATTCTTTTCTTTTTAACACTACTGAGCTCATTCTTTTTTTTTGAAGTATCACTGATATGCAGTCTTATATTGGTTTCAAATGTACAACTCAGTGGTTCAACTGTTACCCATATTATTAAATCCTCACCCCCTCTACTGCGGTTACTATCTGTTAACACAGAAAGATGTTACAGAATCATTGACTGTATTCTCTGTGCTGTACTAAGTCCCCAATACAGGGACTAACTTAGATTGTGACTGAGAATTATTGTGTCCCTTTCCCCTTCACCTGTCCCACCCAAACCCCTCCCTGTTGGTAACCACTAGTGACTGCTCAGTGCCCATGAGTTTACTGCTGTTTTGTTCATTCTGTTTTGCTTTGTTTTTACATTCCACAAGTATGTGAAAGACATGGTATTTGTCATTCTCGACCTTGCTGAACCCATTCTTGATGGGCACATACACCTAAGATATGAGCAAGAAAAAGGAACACTGAGAGCAGCTACATGATGATATGTTTATTATATTCCAGAGAAAAGAACCAACAGACAAAACCTTAAATCTCCTTACCTCAATTTTATATGATGCAAATTATCTTCTCTAAAATATAGTCCAAACTTTCTAGTGCTATAAATAATAGCCAAGAAGTCAATTTTTAAAATAAAATTTGCTTGTAGGTACATAGAATAAGTAAATAATTCTAAATTTAAAGTATTCTTTATTATATAATCTACACAAACCATCTCAGTGGTATGATTACAAAAAGTAGTCTCATCTCATTCTCAAGTACATAGGTACAACAAAGTCTCCATCATAAATCTCATGGTAAATAGCTGAAGGTGAAAATGACTTCCTATCATTACTCTAGAACCAAACCTAGCAAAGGTATTAGAGAGTTCTACAAGAGTATTAAGCTCTCTGAGTCAGAGACCACTAAAATGTCCATGGCTGCTTCGTGCTGAGAAGGAAGAGCAGCAATATTCTCACAGGCTCTTTCACAAGCTGTTTAAGCATACTGCTTAAGGTGTTAATACCAATCCTTAAAATAAACAAGTCACCTGCTTCCTAAAACTTTGACCATTGCCTGCCAACCAAAGCTGACCTACAAAGGTAAATATGTAGTTACCACTCAGTTCAATCAGATTCTGCAGTCAATGTCTAGATTGATGGTTAAGGTAATAAGATGTTCTGAGGGAATGTAACTTTATAGAAAGTCAAGCCTTTAATTTCTTTTTATTTATGTGGCATTTGGCTTTGAAAAATCTAATCAGTGTTCCCCCAAATGTATCAAAATATTCTATTTTTAAAACTCTGATGACAGAATATATTTAAAAAACCTCCTATAACTGCACAAGAAGACAACCCCATTTAAAAATTGGTGCAAGACTATACACATGGCCAATAAGCACTTGAAAAGATGTTCAACATCATTAGTCATTAGGGAATGCAAGTTATTAGGTATCTCCACAGTGAGATACCATTTCACACCCCCTAGATTGGGTATAATCAAAAAACTGAAAAGTAATAAATGATAGTGAGGATGTGGACATACTGGAATCCTCATAGGTTGCTGGTAACTATGTAAAATGATTACAACAGTAGAAAAAGCAGTGTGGCAATTCCTCAAAAAGTTAAATATAGAGTGTCATATAATCCAGCAATTCCATTCTAAGATATACATTCAAAAGAATTTAAAACAGGATGCCAATATTCACTGTAGCATTATTTGTAATAGCCAAAGGTGGAAACAACTTGAGTCTATCAACAGATGAATGGATAAACAAAATGTGGTATATAATTACAATGGAATATTCAGCCATAAGAAGAAATGATTATAAAAATTAGCCTTATCTTATTCCAAAGTATGTTTAGCTAGGTATATCAAAGGCTCTATCATAAATCTCAACATGCTACAACATGAATGTACATTGAAAAGTTACATTAAGTGAAATAAGCCAGACACAAAAGGACAAATACTGTGTGATGTCACATATATCAAGTATATAGAATAGGTAAATTTACAGAGTCAGAAAGCAGATTGGAAGTTACTATGTGGTGGGGGAGGAGGGAATGGAGAATTATTACTTAATGGGTAGAGTTTGTTTGGGATGATGAAAAAGTTTTGGAAAATAGTGGTGATAGTTGTACAACACTGTCAATGTAATTAATGCTACTGAATTGTATGCTTACAAATGGTTAAAATGGAAATTATTATTACATATATTTTTTCACTCACACACACACATATACACAAATACACTACACACTCTCCCACAAAATACTGGTGATCATTTTGAGCACCTAGGCTGAATTCTGAATATGCTGCCTTTTTAGTAACTATGTGATGCTGGGCAAATTTTCTAACTCTGAACTTCCATTTCTCCTCAATGATATAAGAATATGACCATCTATACCCTTATAGAATGGTTCTGAGGAATAAATAACATATGTGGATGCTGTTATACAGCTTAACTCATGGAAAATGACCAATAAATACTTGTCCCATTCCCTCCCCTTCAATCCACCTACTAAAACATGAGTAAACCCAGATTATGTTTTGTAGTCAAGGAGCAACCTATAAGTAAATTTCTTACTCACTTAAATAAGGGAATTAATAGAGATAACTCAGCAGAGTAAAGGTCCAAAATGGACTGTTTATCACCCATCCAGGTATCTCAGCATAGAGCAGCAACCTATAAACAACTAGGCATTTTATGATGTTAATGTATAAAGAAGGCTCAGATTCTTTGAGAATCACGAACAGGTTAAAAATATCTGTGAATTGACCAGCTTACTCTTTCTATATCAAGGGTTTACCTCAAGTATCTATATATTCAAGGAATAAGGCACAGCCTTAATCAGGCAGGAAATTATGACTGATTGCTTTTATGGCCAAATTTAAATCTACTTTGTGATAAGCTTGTTTTAAGTGGCACAAGTGGGATTCACTAATGGAAATCTTGCTCTAAATGTTACATGTAAGAGGCAAAATATTTACTATTACTAATTGGGATTCTTAATTCATCTGCTCTGTACTTGAGGTAACAAATTAGCTACAGAATATGCAGGTAGCCCCTATTCAAATGTAAAAGGAAGGGAAAGGGCATTAAGGTGCTGAATAATACAGTGCCAAACCTAAGAATCTAGACATTCCTCATCTCAAAACACCTCACAGCACTTAGAAGAATTAGAAGTCTATCGAAAGTTACTAAAAAATATCCTTAAATGATAAATCATTTTAAAATGAAAAAATTTAGAAAAATGTTTACCTTATTTAGATTAATTTAAAAAATATCTTTGACATACAAAATCAGTATTTAACCTTTTAAGACTCGTCTAATGTATAACTAACTCCATTAAAGGGTTACAGTCTTTGACACAGCCCAAACATAATACATGAACAACTGTCAGAATTGCTGAAAAGACACGCATTAACTACCAAAATACATACTAATTTTGTACCCCAAACTGTATATTCAGTGCAAGACATAGACAAATGACCTATTAATTTCTTTTTCTGCTTAACAGTAGCAACTCAAGAAAAAAAAGAGATGTATCAAACGACTTAATATATATAGGACCATGTTATGCTTCACCTGCCCACCTTAAAATCATTTTTTTCCTGTCAGGCAATGTACTAGGTAGATGACCTTTTGCAAAGCCAATTAACTTTTCTAAGTTTCAGGTTCTTCTTGTTAAATAATGATAACGATACTCTTCCAGGACTGACAAATAAGCACATAAGTACTTAGCACAGTGCCTGGACATAGTAAATGCTACTTATAGATAACAATAGTTCAAGTCAGACAAAATGAGTTACTTGAATTACAAGGTGTTGAGGGACAAAACTGGATAGTTACTGGTATTTCAGGAGCAAAGGAGTTAAAGGAAGGTAGTTAACAGTGGCAGTAGTGGAAGTAGTTAATCAGTTTTTTCATTCGAATATTCTAGTACTGGTCACTGAAAATAGGGAAGAAAAAGAGACATAAGAGACTGGAGAAAGCATTTTTAAGTTTGATGCCTAAAAGAGAGAGAGAGAACGGAATGGAACCATAAACATTTAGGTAGCTGTTATGAAGAAAAAAGGAGTGAGCTGAGCTAAAACATGTACAAGACTTTTAATCAGTTGAAGACTCTGCTGAAATTTTTTATTTATCTGTAGACAGTGCCAATGTACATTTGTTTGTGTGATTTTTCTCCTGCAGCACTCAGCTGACCCAGGCTGCCAACTGACTGAATTTAAGATTACAGAGATTCTTTACCATATGCACTATAAAGTGAGTAACTGTAAGTAAAGTACAGAATCAATTTTCCCAAGTAAACAAAAGTGGAATGTGTAAGTGTAACTAAGTGACGTAAGCTTCAATTGTTCTTAAGTAGCTGACTAGAAAGTTACCTGGGTAAAAGTTTCAATTTTGCAAACACTAATGTGTTGCTGAACCACATTGTTTAGATGTATAGTATATCACAGTAGGACTAGAAGGGAAGAAGGGAGGGATTAAAGAAAAAATATTTCAAAAACATATTATTAGCCAATCTGATATATATTTTAAAATTTTAAAAATCACTTACCCATTTTGGAAAGAACTGTTTTGTGTTTCTGAATCATCACTATCACTGATGATAATAGTGTCTCCATCTATACTGCCAACATGTCCATTAGCAAAACCATTTTGATGTGATGGAGGGAAGACTTCTAAAATCCTACATTGTAACCTGAAAGAAAATAATATATTTTAAAAAATGTAAATTATGTGATATTTTATAATCAAACATTTCAGAACAATGTATTTTTTTAACAACTGAAAAGTGATTTTGTTTTGTAGAAATATGGCTGATTAATGTAATCAGTTTAATTTAAAAAATCGGTAACATCCAATTTAAGCAAAAGTCATAATTTAAAACAAGACAAGACTATTTTGAAGGCCAATTTATCAAGATTCTTAGTAATTACATTCTTAGCTGAAGTTACAGTTTAGAAAATCAAATACTGGCATAATACATCATTATACAGATTGAGCCTTACAGTTTTTCAAAGCATTCAATATTTTAAATTCTGAAACTCTCCTGACCATATCTTTTTTATTCTTACTGTAACTTTTTGGCAATTTCTGGTCTCTGGAAAGCTTTCCTATTCACTAACTCTTACCTCTGTTTCGTCTTTTTTATTTTTACTTACTCTGTCTGGAGTAATTTCAGACTCATTCACCACAACTGAAATTCCTTTTCACTACAATTTCTCAATCCCATTTTTACTGTGCCAATTTTCAACTGATAAACAATTAAAATGTGGTATATCCATACAGTGAAATACTGTTATTTCAGCAAAAAAATTATTCAGCAAAAAGTAGGAATGAAGTACTGACATGTGGTATAGTATGAACCTTGAAAACATGCTAAGTGAATGAAACCAGTTGTAAATGTCCACATAGTATGATTCCATTTATGTGAAATATTCAGAATAGGTAAACCCATAAAGATGGAAAGCAGATGAGTGGTTGGCAGGAACTTGGCGGTGAGGATAGGGGAGAAGACGAGAGAGAAAAGCAATGGGCAGTGGCTGCTAATGGGCACTGGGTTTCTTTTTGGGGTTTTAGAACTAATGTTCTAAAATTAGTTTGTAGTGATGGTTGTATGACTATGAATATATTAAAAACCATTGAGCTGTACATTTTAAATGGGTGAATTTTGTGGGCAATGGCAATAAATACATATTTATCGATAATCACCCTAAATACAAATGGTCAATGCACCTATCAAAAGACATAGTCGCTGAATGGATTAAAAAAACAAGACCCAATCTACATGCTGCCTACAAGAGACTCACTTTAAACCCAAAGACATACCCAGGCTAAAAGTGAAGCGATGGAAAAAGATATTTCATACAACTAATAGGGAGAAAAAAGCAGGAGGTGCAGTACTTGTATCAGACAAAATAGACTTCAAAACAAAGAAAGTAGCAAGAGACAAAGAAGGACATTACATAATGATAAAAGCGTCAATCCAACAAGAAGATATAACCATTATAAATATCTATGCACCCAACACAGGAGCATCTACATATGTGAAACAAATACTAACAGAATTAAAAGAGGAAATAGAATGCAATGCATTCATTCTAGGAGACTTCAACACTCCACTCACTCCAAAGGACAGATCAACCAGACAGAAAATAAGTAAGGATACAGAGGCACTGAACAGCACACTAGAACAGATGGACCTAACAGACATCTACAGAACTCTACACCCAAAAGCAGCAGGATACACATTCTTCTCAAGTGCACATGGAACATTTTCAGGAATAGATCACATCCTAGGCCACAAAAAGAGCCTCAGTAAATTATAAAAGATTGAAATTGTACCAACCAGTTTCTCAGACCACAAAGGTATGAAACTAGAAATAAATTATGCAAAGAATATGAAAAATCCCACAAACACATGGAGGCTTCATAACACGCTCCTAAATAACCAATGAATCAATGACCAAATAAAAACAGAGATCAAGCAATATATGGAGACAAATGACAACAATAATTCAACACCACAAAATCTGTGGGATGCAGTGAAGGCCGTGCTAAAAGGAAAGTATATTGCAATACAGGCCTACCCTAAGGAAAGAAGAACAATCCCATATGAGCAGTCTAAACTCACAATTAACGAAACTAGAAAAAGAAGAACAAATGAGGTCCAAAGTCAGTAGAAGGAGGCACATAATAAAGTTTAGAGCAGAAATAAATAAAATCAAGAAGAATAAAACAATAGAAAGAATCAATGAAAGCAGGAGCTGGATCTTCGAGAAAATAAACAAAATAGATAACCCCCTAGCCAGACTTATTAAGAAAAAGAGAGAGCCTACACACATAAACAGAATCAGAAATGAGAAAGGAAAAATCACCATGGACACCACAGAAATACAAAGAATTATGAGAGAATACTATGAAAAATTATATGCTAACAAACTAGAAAACCTAAAAGAAATGGACAACTTTCTATAAAAATACAACCTTCCAAGGCTGACCCAGGAAGAATCAGAAAATCTGAAGAGACTAAGTGCCAGCATCGAAATAGAATTGCTAATCAAAAAGAACACCTAAGAACAAAACCCCAGGATCAGATGGCTTCACCACTGAGTTTAATCAAACATATAGTGAAGATCTAATACCCATCCTCCATAAAGTTTTCCAAAAAAGAGAAGGGAAAGGAATACTTCCAAACTCATTCTATGAGGCCAGCATCACTCTAATACCAAAACCAGGCAAAGACACCACAAAAAAAGAAAATAACAGACCAATATTCCTGATGAACACAGATGCAAAAATACACCCCAAATATCAGCAAATCAAATTCAAAAATACATCAAAAAGATCATTCATCATGACCGAATGGGATTTATTCCAGGGATGCAAGGATGGTACAATATTCGAAAATCCATCATCACCATATCACATCAACAAAAAGGACAAAAACCACATGATAATCTCCATAGATGCTGAAAAAGCATTTGACAAAATTCAACATCCATTCATGGTAAAAACTCTCAACAAAATGGGTATAGAGGCCAAGTACCTCAACATAATAAAGGCCATATATGACAAACTCATAGCCAACATCATATTTAACAGCGAAAAGCTGAAAGCTTTTCCTTTAAGATTGGGAACAAGACAAGGATGCCCACTCTCCCCACTTTTATTCACCATAGTTCTGGAGGTCCTAGCCATGGCAATCAGACAACACAAAGAAATAAAAGGCATCCCGACTGGTAAGAAAGAAGTTAAGCTGTCCCTGTTTGTAGATGACATGATATTGTACATAAAAAAACCCTAACGAATCTACTCCAAATGAACTGGAACTAATATCTGAATTCAGCAAAGTTGCAGCATACAAAATTAATCCACAGAAATCTGTGTCATTCCTATATACTAACAATGAACTAGCAGAAAGGGAAATCAGAAAAACAATTCCATTTCCATTCATAATTGCATCAAAAAGAATAAAATACCTAGGAATAAACCTAACCAAGGAAGTGTAAGACCTATACCCTGAAAACTACAAGATGCTCATGAGAGAAATTAAAGAAGATACCAATAAATGGAAACATATCTCGTGCTCATGGATAGGAAGAATTAATATTGTCAAAATGGCCATCTTGCATAAAGTAACCTACACATTCAATGCAATCCCTATCAAAATACCAATGACATCCTTCAATGAACTAGAGCAAATAGTTCTAACATTCATATGGAACCACAAAAGACCCTGAAGAGCCAAACAATCCTGAGAAGGAAGAATAAAGCTGGGGAGATTATACCCCCTGACTTCTAGCTCTACTACAAAGCCACAGTAATCAAGACAATTTGGTATTGGCACAAGAACAGACCCATAGATCAATGGAAGAGACTAGAGAGCCCAGATATAAACCCAAGCATATGTGGTCAATTAATATATGATAAAGGAGCCATGAACATACAATGGGGAAATGACAGCCTCTTTAACAGCTGGTGTTGGCAAAACTGGACAGCTACATGTAAGAGAATGAAACTGGATTATTGTCTAACCCCTTACACAAAAGTAAATTCGAAATGGATCAAAGACCTGAATGTAAGTCATGAAACCATAAAACTCTTAGAAAAAAAAAGGCAAAAATCTCTTGGACATAAACATAAGCAACTTCTCCATGAACATGTCTCCCCGGGCAAGGGAAACAAAAGCAAAAATGAACAAGTGGGACTATATCAAGCTGAAAAGCTTCTGTACAGCAAAGGATACCATCAGTAGAACAAAAAGACGTCCTACGGTATGGGAGAATATATTCATAATGACATCTCTGATAAAGGGTCGACACCCAAAATATATAAAGAGGTCAGTTATGTCATGCACCTCAACAAACAAAAAGCAAATCCAATTAAAAAACGGGCAGAGGATCTGAACAGACTCTTCTCCAAAGAAGAAATTCAGATGGCCAACAGGCACATGAAAAGATGCTCCATATCACTAATCATCAGAGAAATGCAAATCAAAACCACAATGAGATATCACCTCACACCAGTTAGGATGGCCACCATCCAAAAGACAAACAACAACAAATGTTGGTGAGGATGTGGAGAAAGGGGAATCCTCCTACACTGCTGGTGCGAATGTAAATTAGTTCAACTATTGTGGAAAGCAGTATGGAGGTTCCTCAAAAAACTAAAAATAGAAATACCATTTGACCTGGGAATTCCACTCCTAGGAATTTAACCAAAGAATACAAGTTCTCAGATTCAAAAAGACATCTGTACCCCTATGTTTATTGCAAAACTGTTTAAAATAGCCAGGATTGGAAGCATCCTAAGTGTCCATCAGTAGATGAATGGATAAAGAAGAAGTGGTACATATACACAATGGAATATTATTCAGCCATAAGAAGAGAACAAATCCTACCATTTTCAACAACATGGATGGAGCTAGAGGGCATTATGCTCAGTGAAATAAACCAGGTGGAGAAAGACATGTAGCAAATGATTTCTCTCATTTGTGGAGTATAAGAACAAAACAAAAGTGAAGGAACAAAACAGTAGCAGACTCATAGATTCCAACAAGGGACTAGCGGTTACCAAAGGCCAGTAGTGGGGTAGGGTGGGTGGGGAAGGAGGGAGGAAGAAGGAGATTGAGGCATATTATGATTAGTACACATGGTGTGTGTGGGGGGTCAAGGGAAGACAGTGTAGCACAGAGAAGATTAGTTACTTTGTGGCATCTTACTACACTGATGGACTTCAATGGGGTATGGGGTGGACTTGATAATATGGGTGAATGTAATAACCACATTATTTTTCAGGTGAAACCTTCCTAAGAGTGTATATCAATGATACCTTAATAAAAAAAAAAGTAAATGGGTCTATTGTGCGCATAGGTATGGTTGGTGCGGTAGCTAGAATGGTTTGACAGTCCACTGAAGGGAATAGTCTATGACCCCCAATAGAACCCACAGAGCTAGAATAATTTACAAACAAATTCATTTAAAACCAACAGAAAAAGAAACAGATTGAAATACAATTCCTTGACAGAAGAATAAGGAAGAAAGAAATCAATATAGCATAGGGACATTGTCTAGACCATAGTAAATATTTTATATATAAGTTATACTAATTATTTTCAATGCTATTATTAACTTTGCACTACACCTAAACCACAGATAGCATTTCCTGCCAATCTAATCAAGGCTAGGCTTCTCGTTGGTGCTTAAACTAGTTAATACTTCAGATGTCAAGTAACATCTAACAGATTTCCAAAAAGACCTAGTGTTTTATAACATTCAAATACACTTGCTACAACTGCTTGGTTCTAGAGAGTCCAAAGAAGATTGCAGTATAAAAAAGTTTAAAGAATCATGACTTAAGACCGAGTTAGTGGTGTCTGAGAGTAAATAAGAAACTTTCTAAATAAAAGTTTGCTCCATTATTTGAAGCAGAGTAGATGTTAATTATCAAAAGATGGCTCATATTATTATTAGAGTTCCTGTATGCCACATAAGTATATAACTTAAACATATTTCTTTCCTCATATTAACTCTGCAAGTTACACATTTCCCAGAAGATGAAGTTCAGGGTCAGAGAAGTAAGTCATTTGCTAACGGACACACAACCAATAGTAGTATAGCCAAAACTTTAACTTTTACTCTGAAGCCCATTTATTTCCTACTCTTCCACTCTATTTTGGGAGTTGATGGGGAACAGCAACACTATATTAGAGCAAGAGTATATTTAAGTCTGGGTAATCAAGTGGCTCCTGAAGTGCTAAGAACTTAAACACATTTCAGAATGAAAGCAAGTCTGTGGAACAGCAGCAAGCACAAATCAAGGACATAGCAGAAGTTAGCCATAAATCTGTAACAGTTACAAGTTACACAATAGTCATTTGTTTTAATAGTCATAGTTCAATTTATATCTCAAAATACAAATTCATTAAGCCAAAGCACATTATAAAACATTCTAAAATTGAAATAAATGCAAAATTTTTACAAGGCATTTGGTGCAGAAGATGAACAGAACAGCCAACAGAAAAAGACTAGAAACTTGGGGGAGCCTACTTGACATCAAGGACTGCCCCTCTCTGTCTGGGTCTCTAAAAGTGGACTATGGAGTATATGGTATATACTCTTCACACCTGCTCTTGTGCTGCCTCATGACCTTTATTTTCTTGTAATACAGGTGCCAAGAACATTTACCAAAAAATGCTGTGCTTGGATACTCACTCACTTTAACTTTATAGGTAGAAACAGAGTAAACCTGCTTAATTTGAAATTCAGAGTTTAAAATTTTCAAATTAAGGAGGTTATTTAAATGGAGGAAACTAGACCACTCAACAAGTGCTACTTCAAACAAAAAGACTGAATTATGTTGATTGCATGTCTGTGGGGAAGAGGAGGTCAGAAAAAGTGTTCTGTTTATAACTCTTCACTTTTTAGACAAATTGATCAGAGTAGCTCAAAAAATGTTTCATTTTGCACTGCCACTTTAAACTTTCTCTTTGACCAGAAAACCAGGTCTTATTTCTTCAATTGGCATTTGATCTATTAGAAACTTAAATATCATAACATAACAAAAATCATTAGAATATTACTAAAGACTAAATCTATTATTGAAAGATATGTAGTATAAATAAAAATCTTTGGAAAAGAAAATTCTAGGTATAAGACATGGATTAAATCCTACATATTTCTGACAAATAAAGTTTTAAATACCAGGACATTATCAGTATGCTATTTAAAACTCTTTAGTATTCAAAGTTTTTGTCTAAAAGCCACATGAGTTAGTTTGGCTGAAGTATCAACCAAATTGATTAAAGCTTTACCAAAATACTTTAAAATTCCAACCAGTATATTCAAATTAATAGGTATTTAAAGAGTTCGTAGGCTCAGCTTTATGTTGGTCTGGCATACTGATGTCAACATGTGAGCAGAGATGATAACCCTTTGAGGAGGGAAGACCAATGTACGAAGATCACTGACAACAGAACATTAAATATAATGAAAAGCCACCATAGATTTAGCAGCAAGTAACCTTTTGTTTCAACATGACAACAGTATTTCAGAACACTTAAAGTGGCCTCAAAGTGAAGGATGGATATAGGAAGGGAAGCCAGTATCTTGTCTTTCCTCTATTTTCCTATCCTCAACAAAGAAAACAGTGGTCATGCTTTGGGATGATGGAGCAGAAAACAGGAAAGGCCTGGGTTCCTGACAACTTTGTGGACCTTCATACCCAGGCCCTACACTACAACTTCTGTACTTAATTTTACATGCAAGAGCAATTTATATTTTGTTTATTCAACTAAATATTTTCTATTACATACATCCTAGTCATTTCCAACTGATAAGGAAAAGCAATAAGGTATCTCTTAGGTGTATTAGGTATTTTCATTAAACACTGATCAGTTTGTAAACATTTTGTCTATGTTAAATTTATTTTGATAATATATTCTTCAATTCAGTGAATAACAGGTCAATAATATTTTCAAATTTGATGGTTACATTGTCACTGGCAATGGAGATTTCAAAGTCATATTTGTGTCTGAAAATCTGAAGAAGGAAAATAAGTTTAACAACTTGTGATTTGTGTGTGTGGCTACAAAAAAATAACACGAAGGATCCTTTGTAGTGATAGAAATGTTCTGTATCATGACTATATCAAAGTCAACATTATGGTTGTGATACTGCACTATAATTTTGCAAGAGAGTACCACTGGAGGAAATTCTGTGTTATTTTACAACTGCATGAGAATCTATAGTTATATCAAACAGAAAATTTAATTTAAAAATGCTAATAATAAATATTAGGAAAATATTAACTCCAATAAAAGCATTTCACATGGTAGGAAAATATCATTGAAAGATGGAAGTAATGTATACTAGAGGTATTACTAAAAAGCTACAGTAAATAATAGTACCAGAGTATTGGCAAAAGAATAGCTATACAGATCAATCAATGTAGAAGAAGAGTCCAGAAGTAGATCCAAAATTCCATTTATATAAAATACTCTGGAAAATATTTTAAGGACAAAAAAACAGGTCAGCTGGTTGCCAGAGGTTAGCAGGTGGGGGCAAGAGTTAACCACAAAGGGACACAAAGGAACTTTTGCTGGGAGGTAACAGAAATGCTCTATGTCTTATCATGGTGGGTTACACAACTGTATGTGTCAAAAGTCAGAACTATACTCTAAAACAGGTGAGTTTTATCCTAAGAAAGTAATGCAATGCTTTAATAAAGCTTTATTAGTTTACACTACTTAGGATAAAGGCCTATCTGAAAGTAAGTTATTTAAGTTATTAGCTTAAAAGAAAAACATTTATTGCTTTTCTTTTTTTTTCATTTATTGCTTTTCTAAAAGCATTAATACATATGAGAACAATGGCTAATTGAAGTAGGCCAACTGAAGTATGGATTCGGTAGATCTGAAGTATGGATTCATCCTTCTGTACATGTCCGAAAAACAGCCAGAGAGTGATGTGTAAAGCAAAAACTACGTAAAGGGAGTCCTATCCTATTGTTTCCCTCTCAACTGTAAACACAAAAATTCATCTTAAAATTCCAATTTTTCATGGGAAGAAATTCAATATACTGGTGTTCTCTCTTACAACTTGAGTTAGTCAAATCAAAATCAGATTTCTATATTTCAACATACAGTGCATAAAAAATAAGAATTTGCAAAGAAATCATTATATATACAATTAACAAATTAAAATGACAAAATTATACCTCTTAAACCCTGCATTCTAAAATTTTTCTAGCTGGAAGCTCAAATAAGATAACCTGAATATTTTTTACTATCCTTAGGGTCAATAAACATTCTTAATGTGGTAACAATGAAATAAACACGCTGACTAACTCACTGACTAGAAGCAGATGAAGAAAGATGCAAGCATGTCTTTACAAAGACAGCTGAAAGATAAATGTCAGCCCATTCTAATGGTCAATCATAGCAAGTTATTAGTAGAGTGCTAAATTAACTTGGCATTACAGTACCTTTTATTCATTCTATTTCAAAGCTAGTGTTATATTTACTAGTGAAATAAGACTTATCTATATATCCTTTTCTCCTCCCAGTTCTATTGAGAGATAATTGACATACATCACTATAAGTTTAAGGCATATAGCATGGTTTGATTTACGTTTGTTGTGAAATGATTACCATAATAGGATCAATTAACATCCATCATTTATATAGATACAGTAAGGAGAAAGGAAAAAAATTATTCCTTGTAATGAGAATTCTCATGATTTATTCTCTTAGCAGCTTTCCTATATACCCTACATTAGTGTTAACCATAATCATAATGTTGTATGTTACGTCCCTAGTACTTACAGGAAGTTTGTACCTTTTGACCACCTTCCTCTAACTCCCCTTCCTCCCCTGTGTCCTCAATGCGTTTCTCTTATTTAGTCTTTTATTAGTCATTCATGTGTATTTCATTTATCTTTGCCTTGCAACCTCTTTCCCTCCTACCAGCAGACTATATAATGCTTGAGAAAAGTACTAATGCTTTACTCATATTTGAGTATCCTGTTGCATCTAACAGTGGTTTCAGAGATGATACTGAATTTAATTGGTTAAAACAAAATATAATGACTCAAGAATCTATCCAATCAAGTTTTATCTTCTTTATAGTACTGATCAGTCTGATTTACCCTGATTTGTGTGTTTCTCTCTCTGGCACTTAAGTGTAAATCCCCAGTCTTTGTCCCATTCTCCTCTTCCCAATACTTACAACACTACTGAGTATACAATGCTTCCTAAAGGAATAACATAAAATTTGGCTTTTATATTCCATAAGTGCTAAATCCCTACCACCTCCAAGAAAAAAAGTCATAAGTAATTGTATTTTTCATCCCTGGAAACTGCCAAAAGACAGAAAAACAACAAATAAAAATTTTATTTTCCCCATGCTTGCAGTCACCTTTTGTTGCCATCAGATAGCATTCTTTCATCTGCAAGCAAACTACTTGAAAAGAAGAAAGCTTAAACAGCTCAGAGTACAGAGTAAAACAATTAAGGCACACTCTGATAGGTATAATGGTTAAGAATTTAAACAGCAGGAGAACCCATTTAAATATTGCAGCTTTTCCCCCTTTGAATCAATGATCCAAAGATGCTGCTTATTTTCAGACACTCATTAAATATGGGTCACTCTTAAAAGCAAATATCAAAAGCTTAATCTAACCACATATATACAATCTTATGTCTTTTCACACTTAAGACAGTGGTTCTGACACTGCCTGTGCTTGAAAACCTCACCACTTATGACCTTGAGCAAGTTTTAATTAATTAACCTCTGTGTATGAGCTCTTCAACTATAAAATGAGCAAATGAGCCTGTCACATATGGCTGTTGTGGGATTTTAAAATAAGATAGTATATATAAAAAGCTTAGAATAGTACCTGGCATATAGTAAGCTATCAAAAGTTTACTGGTATTAAACATTAAAGAACAGCTAATACCCATCCTTCTTAAAGAATTCCAAAAAGTAGAAGAGGAGGGAATACTTCCAAACTCATGAGGCCAGCATTACTCAATACCAAAACCAAAGACACTACAAAAAAATAAAATTATAGACCAATATCCCTGATGAACATAGATGCAAAAATCCTAACAAAATATTACCAAACAAAATACAAAAATACATCAAAAGATCATCTATCATGACCAAGTGGGATTTATTCCAGGGATGCAAGGATAGTACAATATTTGTAAATCAATCAATGTGACATACCACATTAACAAAAGGGATAAAAACCATATGATTATCTTAACAGATGATGAAAAAGGGTTTGACAAAATTCAACATCCACTCATGATAAAAACTCCCAACAAAATGGGTACAGAAGATATGTACTTCAACATAACAAAGGCCACATATGAAAAACCCACAGCTAACATCAACTATACTTCAATTTAAAAAAGGCAAAAAAAAAAGTTACTAGTATTGTCATCATTTCCCGTAAGTGACATAGAGTGAACTCTCAAGAACAGTGATGTAAGAAAATTAGGGACTGGCTACAAGAAAGATGAGTCATCACAGCTGGCTGACTCTTTACTTGTCTCTGACAAGTACAGGAAGGATCTAGCATTTACTGAGTGCTTTATGTGCCAAGGACTATGCTGGGCTTCTATATTAACGACTCTGGCAAACTGCTGCAGTTATGACCCCCGCTGAATCACAGCATCCTGACTGCCTCCCACATTAATTCTAGATTTGCTCATGTGACTTGCTCTGGTCGATGGAACAGTAGCTAACGTGGAGCATGTCGAGGCTTGAAATAGCCTCACACACTGTACTTACCCTCTGTTCCTGCTGGGAGCCCTGCTACCATCCTGGGAACCAGTTTGGACTAGTCTCCTGACAGGTGTGAGGCCACATGACAGTAGCCATCCCAGTCTGAAGCCCCAGACGTATGAGTAAGGTCATCCTCAAGTTGAGGACCTACACAATCCTAGACAGGCCAACCCAGACCATAAAAACATTCCAATCAACCTCAGAATCATGAGAATAATGTTTATTGATTTAGGCCACTAAGTTTTGGGGGTGATTTGATTTGTAACTAATACAAACCATCTTATATATGCAGATATTTCAGTTTTACAGATTAGGAAAGAAGATTCCCAGAACTAGTCAGTCAGTTTGGCTCTAAAGGTTTTTTCCAACAAACCAAGCCATCTCTGCATGCCATACTTGAGGCTCTAGATAAAAAAGGGATCTCTAGGGATTTTATTCTATGACCCATATTTAAGCAGTAACCTTTCCTCAATACCAGAAGTCAGCACACTGTGGTGCAGATCCAACTCACTGCCTGTTTCTGTATGGCCAGCAAGTGAAGAATTGTTTATACACCTTTAAGTAGTTTAAAATAAAAATCAAAAGAATATTTTGTTACATAGTAACAAAATCAAAGTGATATTCAAATTTCAGTTGTTCATAAATAAAAATCTACTAGAATACAGCCATGCTTATTCACATACTGTCCATGGCTGCTTTTGCACTATAACAGCACACTTCAGTGGCTGCAAATGGAGACTCTGTGGATTGCAAAGTCTATAATATGTCTGCCTGACCCTTATTTGAAAGAAGTGTGCCAACCTCTGCTCAGAATTTTTCTCTTGGCATGTTTTTAATTTAAACAAAGAATTTTTTTAAATACTTTCACCACTCTTTTTCCTTTCATTGAAAATTATGTTAGCTTATGTCATTTCTCTTAGTTCTCCTTTCATTTTTATCTTTGGATAGTCTCTGAATTTGTCTGAGAGACAGATAAGCCCATTTAAAAAATAGTTATTTAGACCCATAGGTCAAATGAATTCCACCTACATACCATACTAGCCTCCAAGGCAACAGGGAAAATTAGCAAACTATGATTTTTCTTGTTCTCAGAAAAATTCAAAGTATCTATGAGGACTGTTCATTAAAAACTGATCTTATATTGGCCAAATGGAACAGCCTATGAAAGAGGGAGAAGATGATGTAAGAGAGGTATTTTATTCAGAAGACTGTCTAATTTCTCAGACCTGAACCTGTGTAATAACCATGTAGAAATGAACTTCCCTTTTATTTCTAATAGGGATTTCAGGACAAAAGTAGCTATACAGAGTCTCTTTTTTGTGAGATTAGTCTCTAATATTCTCCTGCTACAGGGAACCAAGAACTTTAGAACTACTGCTATTTTACTTCATCATCCTACTACCAACAAATTCAATGAGATACAAATGGAAGCAAACATCTGATTTCCTTTTATATTAGAAAAGAGGTGAACCTCAGTTTACTCGCCATTCCCTTTTTATCATTTTTCTTACTGTAAGACCCCCAGAGTAATGACCTTAAGTCCTGATGGCTACTCAGCTGACTCTCTGCGCCTGGCATTTAGGGCAAAGGATCAAAAAAGAAGTTACCATAGAAACTAACCACCCTCACCCCTACAACATTGACCATTCCAGGCTTTTGAGAGTCATTAGACAGATGCTCCTAACAGCCAATGCAATCTGTAGACCTTTGAAGGCTGAAGAAAATGAATTATTAGTTTGTAAGATCAATCTAAACACCACTGAATATTATTAAGCATCAAGCAGTTGAGTCCACACAGAAATATTTACAACATAATCATTATATGTTATTTGAGTTAAATTGGTTTAGAAAAACAAATTTATTTTCATTTATTTTTATGATTAATTTAGGGATCTTTAGGGTATAAAAAGTGTTTCCCAGAATGGCCTTCTAATTTACATTACATAAGGAAAGATTACATTTTTTAAAACGGTTTCGAATTTTTTTAATGAGTTTTTTTAAATTAAAGTATTATTGATATACACTCTTATGAAGGCTTCACATGAAAAACAATGTGTTCACTACATTCACCCATATTATCGAGTCCCCACCTCACACCCCATTGCAGTCACTGTCCATCAGTGTAGTAAGATGCCACAGAGTCACTACTCTCTTCTCTGTGCTACACTGTCTTCCCTATGTCCCCCCCCACATCATGTGTACTAATCATAATACACCTCAATTCTTTTCTCCCTCCATCCCCATGCACCCTCCCCCACCCCTCCCCTTTAGTAACCACTAGTCCCTTCTTGGAGTCTGTGAGTCTGCTGCTGTTTTGTTCTTTCAGTTTTGCTTCATCGTTATACTCCACAAATGAGGGAAATCATTTGGTACTTGTCTTTCTCTGCCTGGCTTATTTCACTGAGCATAATACCCTCTAGCTCCATCCATGTTGTTGCAAATGGTAGGATTTGTTTTCTTCATATGGCTGAATAATATTCCATTGTGTATATGTACCACATCTTCTTTATCCATTCATCTACTGATGGACACTTAAGTTGCTTCCATATCTTGGCCATTGTAAATAGTGCTGCAATAAACATAGGGGTACATATGTCTTTTTGAATATGAGAAATTGTATTCTTTGGTTTTAAATTCCTAGGAGAGTAATTCCCAGGTCAAATGGTATTTCTATTTTTAGCTTTTGGAGGAACCTCCATATTGCTTTCCGCAATGGTTGAACTAGCTTACATTCGCACCAGCAGTGTGGGAGGGTTCCCCTTTCTCTGCATGCTCGCCAGCATTTGTTGTTCTTAGTCTTTTTGATGCTGGCCAACCTAACTGGTGTGAGGTGATATCTCATTGTGGTTTTTATTTGCATTTCGCTGATAATTAGCGATGTGGAGCATCTTTTCATGTGCCTGTTGACCATCTTGAATTTCTTCTTTGAAGAATTGTCTGTTCATATCCTCTGCCCTTTTTTAATCAGGTTATTTGCTTTTTGGTTGTTGAGGTGTGTGAGTTCTTTATACATTTTGGATGTTAACCCCTTGTTGGGTATGTCATTTACAAATATATTCTCCCATACTGTAGGATGCCTTTTTGTTCTGCTAATGGTGTCCTTTGCTGTACAGAAGCTTTTTAGTTTGAGGCAGTCCCATGTGTTCAGTTTTGCTTTTATTTCCCTTGCTCGAGGAGATGTGCTCAGGAAAAAGTTGCTTTTGTTTATATTCAAGAGATTTTTGCCTATGTTTTCTTCCAAGAGTTTTATGGTTTCATGACTTACATTCAGGTCTTTGATCCATTTTGAGTTTACTTTGTGTATGGAGTTAAGACAAATCCAGTTTCATTCTCTTGCATGTAGCTGTCCAGTTTTGCCAACACCAGCTGTTGAAGAGGCTGTCATTTCTCCATTGTATGTCCATGGCTCCTTTATCATATATTAATTGACCATATATGCTTGGGTTTATAAAAGATCCTAAATTTTAACTGTTAAATATGCAATGACAATCCAATAGTCAGGTAGTTATTAACTCTGGGTCTCTGGTACATTCAAAAAAACATAATATGTATCTAAAGAAGATGGTTCCACTCTCAGAATTCTGAAGAGAGAACAGCTGTCTCAAATAACCTTTTTTTTCCCTATTAAAAAAGGGTCATAAGCAAGGAAGACAACATCAAGACATATAATAATTAAAATGGCAAAGATCAAGGATAAAGACAGACTTTTAAAAGCAGCTGGAGAGAGAAAAAAGATCACATGGGTTCATCAGGCTATCATCAGATTTCTCAACAGAAACCTTACAGGCCAGAAGGGAGTGGCATGATATATTTAATGCAATGAAGCAGAAGGGCCTCAAACCAAGAATACTCTACCCGGCAAGCTTATCATTTAAATTTGAAGGAGGGATTAAACAATTTTCAGATAAGCAAAAGCTGAGAGAATTTACCTCCCACAAACCACCTCTACAGTGCATTTTGGAAGGACTCCTATAGATGGAAGCATTCCTAAGACTAAATAGATGTCACCCAAGGGATAGACAAAGGGTACAGAATATGATTCATAACATACAAAGAATGGAGAAGGAAGACAAAGGAGGAAAAAAAAGAATCTCTAGGTTGTGTTTGTAATAGCATATGAAGTGAGTTAAATTAGACTGTTAGATAGTAAGGGGAATTACCACTGAACGTTTGGTAACCACAAATCTAAAGCCTGCAATGGCAATAAGTACATACTATTGATAATCACCCTAAATGTAAATAGTCTGAATGCACCAAACAAAAGACGTAGAGTCACTGAATGGATAAAAAAACAAGACCCATCTATATGCTGCCTACAAGGGACTCACTTCAAACCCAAAGACATACACAGACTGAAACTAAAGGGATGGAAAAAGATATTTCATGCAACTAATAGGGAGAAAAAAGCAGGAGTTGCAGTACTTGTATCAGACAAAATAGACTTCAAAAGAAAGAAAGTCACAAGAGACAAAGGACATTACATAATGATATAGGGGTCAGTCCAACAAGAGGATATAACTATTATAAACTTCTATGGACCCAACACAGGATCACCTATATATGTGAAAGAAATACTAACAGAATTAAAGGGGGAAATAGAATGCAATGAATTCATTTGGGAGACTTCAACACACCACTCACTCCAAAGGACAGATCAACCAGACAGAAAATAAATAAAGAGACAGAGGCACTGAACAATGTATTAGAACAGATGGACCTAATGGACATCTACAGAACACTCCAAACAAAAGCAACAGGATACACATTCTTCTCAAGTGCGCATGGAACATTTTCAAGAATAGATCATATACTAGGCCACAAAAAGAGCCTCATTAAGTTCAAAAAGAATGAAATTGTACCAACCAGCCTCTCAGATTACAAAGGTATGAAACTAGAAATAAATTACTCAAAGAAAATGAAAAAGCCCACAAACACATGGAGGCTTAATAACATGCTCCTAAATAATCAATGAATCAATGACCAAATAAAAACAGAGATCAAGCAATATATGGAGACAAATGACAACAATAATTCAACACCACATATTCTGTGGGATGCAGCAAAGGCCGTGCTGTAGGGAAATATATTGCAATACAGGCCTACCTCAGGAAAGAACAATCCCAAATGAACAGTCTAAACTCACAATTAATGAAACTAGAAAAGGAAGAACAAATGAGGCCCAAAGTCAGTAGAAGAAGGGACATAATAAAGATTAAAGTAGAAATAAATAAAATTGAGAAGAATAAAACAATAGAAAGAATCAATGAAAGCAGAAGCTGGTTCTTCGAGATAATAAACAGAATAGATAAACCCGTAGCCAGGCTTATCAAGAAAAAAAGAGAGCCTACACACATAAACAGAATCAGAAATGAGAAAGGAAAAATCACTACAGACACTACAGAAATACAAAGAATCATGAGAGAATATTATGAAAAATTATATGCTAACAAACTGGATAACCTAGACGAAATGGACAACTTTCTTGAAAAATACAATCTTCCAAGGCTGACCCAGGAAGAAACAGAATATCTGAATAGACCAATTACCAGCAAAGAAATTGAATTGGTAATCAAAAAACTACCTAAGAACAAAACGCTTGGACCAGATGGTTTCACTGCTGAATTTTATCAAACATTTAGTGAAGACCTAATACCCATCCTCCTTAAAGTTTTCCAAAAAGTAGAACAGGAGGGAATACACCCAAACTCATTCTACGAGGCCAACATCACTCTCATACCAAAACCAGGCAAAGACACCACAGAAAAAGAAAATTCAGACCAGTATCCGTGATGAACATAGATGCAAAAATACTCAACAAAATATTAGCAAACCAAATTCAAAAATACATCAAAAAGATCACCCATCATGATCAAGTGGGATTCATCCCAGGGATGCAAGGATGGTACAACATTCAAAAATCCATCAACATCATCCACTACATTAACAAAAAGAAGGACAAAAACCACATGATCATCTCCATAGATGCTGAAAAAGCATTTGACAAAATTCAACATCCATTCATGATAAAAACTCTCAACAAAATGGGTATAGAGGGCAAGTACCTCAACATCATAAAGGCCATATATGACAAACCCACAGCCAACATTATACTTAACAGCAAAGAGCTGAAGCTTTTCCTTTAAGATCAGGAACAAGAAAAGGATGCCCACTCTCCCCAGTTTTATTTAACATAGTTCTAGAGGTCCTAGCCATGGCAATCAGGCAACAAAAAGAAATAAAAGGCATCCAGATTGGTAAGGAAGAAGTCAAACTGTCCCTGTTTGCAGATGGCATGATATTGTACATAAGAAACCCTGAAGAATCCACTCCAAAACTACTAGATCTCATATCTGAATTCAGTAAAGTTGCAGGATATATAATTAATCCACAGAAATCTGTTGCATTTCTATACACTAACGGTGGACTAGCAGAAAGAAAAATCAGGAAAACAATTCCATTCATAATTGCATCCAAAACAATAAATACCTAGGAATAAACCTAACCAAGGAAGTGAAAGACTTATACTCTGAAAACTACAAGACACTCATGAGAGAAATTAAAGAAGATACCAATAAATGGAAACACATCCTGTGCTCATGGATAGGAAGAATTAATACTGTCAGAATGGCCACCCTGCCTAAAGCAATCTACAGATTCAATGCAATTCCTATCAAAATACCAAAAGCATTCTTCAGTGAACTAGACCAAATCGTTCTAAAATTCATATGGAACCACAAAAGACCCAGAATAGCCAAAGCAATCCTGACAAGGAGGAATAAAGTGGGGGGAATTATGCTCCCTGACTTCAAGCTCTATTACAAAGCCACAGTAATCAAGACAATTTGGTACTGGCACAAGAGCAGACCCATAGGCCAATGGAACAGAATAGAGAGCCCAGATATAAACCCAACCATATATGGTCAATTAATATACGATAAAGCAGCTATGGATATACAATGGGGAAATGACAGCCTCTTCAACAGCTGGTGTTGGCAAAACTGGACAGCTACATGTAAGAGAATGAAACTGGATTATTGTCTAACCCCATACACAAAAGTAAACTCGAAATGGATCAAAAACCTGAATGTAAGTCATGAAACCATAAAACTCTTAGAAAAAAACATAGGCAAAAATCTGTTGAACATAATTATGAGCAACTTCTTCATGAACATATCTCCCTGGGCAAGAGAAACAAAAGCAAAAATGAACAAGTGGGACTATATCAAACTAAAAAGTTTCTGTACAGCAAAGGACACCATCAATAGAACAAAAAGACATCCTACAGTATGGGAGAATATATTCATAAGTGAAATATCTGATAAGGGGTTGACATCCAAATTATATAAAGAGCTGATGCACTTCAACAAACAAAAAGCAAATTAAAAAATGGGCAGAGGAGCTGAACAGACACTTCTCCAAATAAATTCAGATGGCCAACAGGCACATGAGAACATGCTCCATGTCACTAATCATCAGAGAAATGCAAATTAAAACCACAATGACATATCACCTCATACCAGTGAGGATGGCCAACATCCAAAAGACAAACAGCAACAAATGTTGGCGAGGATGTGGAGAAAGAGGAACCCTCCTACACTGCTGGTAGGAATGTAAATTAGTTCAACAGTCACAGAAAGCAATATGGAGGTTCCTCAAAAAACTAAAAATAGAAATACCATTTGACCCAGGAATTCCACTCTTAGGAATTTACCCTAAGAAATCAGCAGCCCAGTTTGAAAAAAACATATGCACCCCTATGTTTATCGCAGCACTATTTACAATAGCCAAGAAATGGAAGCAACCTAAGTGTCCATTAGTAGATGAATGGATAAAGAAGAAGTGGTATGTATACACAATGGAGTATTATTCAGCCATATGAAGAAAACAAATCCTACCATTTGCAACAACATGGATGGAGCTAGAGGGTATTATGCTCAGTGAAATAGGCCAGGCGGAAAAAGACAAGTATCGAATGATTTCACTCATCTGTGGAGTATAAGAACAAAGAAAAAACTGAAGGAACAAAATAGCAGCAGACTTCCAGAAACCAAGAATGGACTAACAGTTACCAAAAGGAAAGGGACCGGGGAAGATGGGTGGGAAGGGAGGGATAAGGGGGGAAAAGGGCTATTACAATTAGCACACATAATGTATTGGGGGTCAGTAGGATACGGGGAAGGCAGTGTTACACAGAGAAGACAAGTAGTTATTTTATACCATCTTACTATGCTGATGGACAGTGACTGCAATGGGATATGCAGTCGGGACTTGATAATATGGGGAGTCTAGTAACCATAATGTTGCTCATGTAATTGTACATTAGTAATAGCAAAACTAAAAAAAAAAAAAAAGGGTCATCAGAAACTAAAGGCTCGAAATAATGTTGGAATGTTGCTTAGGACTCCCTTGGTTGAGAACCAGGAATTCTGCAGTAGGTCAGTAGTGTATGCTGAGTAACAGGAATTCTTCTTTCTGAGAAATTTAACTAATATGTATTGCTAATAATTCTCCACTTTGTACCTAAACAAGAAACCTTCTTCCTTCAATTTATATTTTCTCTTGCTTTCAAATTTCTAGTTAAATAATCCTTTTCCAAAAACTTCTTAATTAATCCCACCTGGATCCAGTCACTGATATCTAAGCATGTATGTTTAAGTCAAAGTAACTATATCTGTTCCTTGCTTGTATCTTTTATGTTCATCTTATTTTTTCAGTGTTTAATATTTCCCATTGCCCTCAAAAGACTAATGCACTTTAATTATGATTCATTCAAACCATTTAGGCTAGCAATATAAAAAGAACCCAAAGATAAAAAGTCCATTTACTCATTTCCAAGTCTTATACCGAGTGTCTACTCTTTGTTTTAATGCTAATTTTCTTTTTTATTATACTAGAGGGCATAAAGCATTCCACCAAGGCAAAACAGACAGCCACAGGGAATGTATTTTAATAGCTGAATAGTTAAAAGCTCTAGTGGGTTGGTCAGTATTTGATGACAAAATTTGAATCAGTTTGTGATATTAAAAAGAATTCTATAATCTTTATTTTACAAGGCCATTCTAAAAACAATACTGAACTATAGTTTCTTATGCTAACTGGCTAACATTTTGTAAATTTTACATTTAAATAGTGTGGTGATTATATTTGGAAAATCGAAGCTGTAAATGAAACTCTCTGGTACAAATCCAATTCTGCTATTTTACTGATTTAACCTACATTGGAGAAAAGGTCTGTCAGTCAGTCAAAGGTTAGAGATTACTGGGAATGCAGTTTATTTTTTTCAAAGAGAGAATTCACACAAATCTAGCAAAAGGAGTAATTTTCTCCATCCTTAGAAAAAGGCAACATTCTAAGCTTTTTTAGGACCCAATAATCAGTTTATGTAAAACCAATTAGAAATGGTGTGTATCTATGTCTTGTGTTAGAAGAAAACACCCAAACCACCTCTAAGTGAAAAGGCTGCTTGCTATTTTTTTTTAATTTGGTGTAATATAGAAAAAAAGGGAACTGTGCACTAATTGTTTGACAGTGGTTATCTCTGAAGTGCGAACTCAGAAATGCACTGTAGGCCCCCAGGTTTTATACTTTTCTCTGATATATATATATATTTTTTTTAATAGGAAAAAATAAGTGGAAAGTTTTAAATTATAAACTTCAGTCTTAATAAGCAGAGCATATAACTTTTTTTTTTTAAGACTTCAGTTTTTAAAGACCAGTTTTAGGTTCACAGCAAAACTGAGAGGAAGACGGGGAGATTTTCCTTATACTCTGCACCCACACATGCACAGCCTCTCCATTATCAACACCCCCAGCAGAGTGGTGCATTTGTTAGAGCTGATGAACCTACAGTGACACATCATCATCCAAAGTCCATAGTTTACACTACAGTTCACTCTTGGTACAGCACATTCTATGGGATTGGAGAAATGTATAATGACAAATATCCATCATCATAGTACCATACAGGGTATTTTTACTGCCTTAAACACCCTTTGTGTTCCACCTATTCATCTCTCCCTGTCCCATCTCAACCCCTAGTAACCATGATCTTTTTATTGTCGCCATAGCCTTGTCTTTTCTAGAATGTCATATGGTTGATGAACAGATAAATAAAATGTGATAGATCCATACAGCAGAATTTATCAATAGAAAGAAAAAAACACTGATACACACTACAACGAGGATGAACCCTGAAAACATTAAAGTGAAAGAAACCTGACACAGAAGGCTAACTATTGTATAACTTCACTTACATGAAATGTCCAGAACAGGCAAGTTCATACAGACAGAAAATAGAATAGCAGTTGTCACGGGCTGAGATTAAGGGACAGTGGGGAGTGCCTGCTAATGGGTGACTTCTTGGGGTGATAAAAATATTCTGGAATTAGATAGTGTTGATAGTCACGTAACCCTGTTAATACACTAAACCCACTGAATTGCACACTTTAAACGAGCGAATTTTACTATGCGTGAATTATGTAACAACAAAGGTTGTTTAACAAAAAAAGGAAAGGGAGATGAAAATGTGTGCACTGTATAAGCAAATTCTTCTGACTTCACAATCTGTGGAGAAAGGATGAAAAGTGGAAGGTGGGAGTGGGTGCGCAGATATCTCACACTAGTAAAGGGATCCTATGAAGACAGTAAGTGCCTGCTATTTCTCAGCCACTGGGATAAATCCATTTCATTTTCTAAATATGCCTTCTAAGGATAAACCTCATGCCACCAGCAGGAATAAAAGCCACAGGAGCCTACAGATAAGTCCACAGGGACACTGAAGAAATGCAACCTGGAGCTTGTCATATCCCTGAAGCTGGGCTTGCCCTTGCCTCCTTCTCGAGGGTGCTAGGGCCCTACCTCCATGATCATTACTTTGAAACAGAACCTAATCCCAAAAGTTACACAAACAGATATGAAGCCAGAAGGGATATGTGTTCCTTGGGCTCTAGAACACATTCCAAGTGAAAAAACATCATGTCATTTCCCCATATCAGTGCAATAGAATAAGGGTTTATAAGCATAACAGAGAACTCAAAAAATCAAAATGGAAAAAGATTGACCTTTTTAACTTGTGATTTACTGAACATTTGGCTCTGTGCCTGGCACTTCAAACAGCATCTCAGTTAATCTTCACAATAACCCTACTAAGGATGCAAGGAAAGATAAGTGATGTTAAATAATGTGCCAAAAAGCTAAGTGGAGGCACAATTTCAACCAAAGAAAATCTAGTAAAGTTAGGCAAGTTTATATATTAAAGTTATTTTAACTGAAATTTAAGTGTACAGGGTAAAAGGACAAGGGTGTATGCAGGAACTTAGGATCTAAAGTTGCAGAAATCTCAAGCCAGGCTTGAAGCTTAATTACAATATAAAATACAATTTTTAACAGAAAAACTAATCAATTACAGAAGAGAAATATTAACTTCCACATAAGCCTCTTGGGCTCCAAGCAGTGTATGTAAATGCTACTATATTCTACTTATACAGCAATTCAAAATGTGCACTGCACTCCACCCCCACCCCCTCCACTACCACACATACTTGTATTCTCATTTTAGTCTCACCATAGCTGAAAAGACATCATTGTCCAACAAGGTCAGTCTGATTCCAAAGCCTAGATCCTTCACTATCACACTGTTCTGCCTCCCATAAAAAACTAGAAATTTATAACTTTTCTCAAACTGCAAACAAAATCAAAGATAAAAGTATTCTATTAAAACCACATGGTGAAAAAAAAACCACATGGTGAATGTGTTTATTGTATTTTTACTTTATTCTTAATTATATATTATTTATATATATTTATTTCACTGTTTATATATATATTTAAAAATTATACATTTACTGAACATTTAAGAAAAATCAAAAAAGGAAACAAATATTTGCAACAGTATGACAGAGATATTTAATATGCCTTGCATCTAATAAATAGCCCTTACAAATCTATCGATGACAAACAAGCCAAAAGAAAAATGGGCAAAGGACCTGAACAAGCAAAGAAAAATACTTGAGATATCGTAAGATTTTGCAAAGGTTAAAAGACTAAAATATCCAGTGTTAGCACTGAATGTAGCACGGCATACTGGACATGGATGCTCTTAAATGCTCTTCATTTGTACATTTATTTTAATACCTGGCAAGTGACATGTTTGTCTCTCCTTTAACTCAACTTTTTAAGGGCATCTTAATCCTTTTCCTATCCCCAGTACCAACTCAGTGTCTAGCCTGTAAATGACACGAAGTAACATGTCCATGAAATACAAAATCAGAGCAGTCAGAAATACCTGGACCAGAGATGAAAGCAAGGATGGCTAGACTCTGATATTATTTCCTAAGGCTTCTACATCTTACTACCCACCCAGCTGCTAAAGGCAAAAAGTCAAGGAGCCACCTGTGATTTCTCCTTTCCCAAAAAAAGGTGAAGGATGGCCAATATATACTATGAAAATTAAGCCTTAAAAATTTTCAGAAAAATATCAGTTTTTAAATTTTACAATTTAAAAGCTTCTTAAGCAGGAATAGGTATGTTCCCTAATGAATAATCAATAAAACTGTGACTCCCAGATTTACCATTTCTGTAATGTACCCTAGTTTACTACAGCTACAACTACCTGAAGCCCATTTTTAAGGCACAATTTTTTAAAAAGCTATGCAAAAAAACACTGAACCACTACATTTCTAGATGTAAGCAATGTTCCTAATATGAAAGGTTAATATATCCCAATAATTTGTAAATTAGAAAACATTTTTGGTATGTCAAATAAAACATTTTTGGTGTGACTATAAAGAGAAAAAAATTGTCCCAATCTCCAAACATGGTCCTATTTATTATTCCTTTTGGTGATATAGATCAAAACATAAAAATCTGTTACCTAAGTGTATCACCAAACACCATCAAAGATAATCCAAAACAATATAATATGATCTTTTTTTAAAGGATATGTTGTTGGTGGGATTTCTGGTGACATATTAATCTCTCCCCCAAAGATAAAGATATGATTTTTCCCAAAAGTCACTAGACATATGAAAAATCCTTCAATTTTTACCATTTGTTGCTTCTACAATAAAAAAAAAGCATTCAGTTCTTCACCAAAATCAAATCCAAATTTAGATCTTAATATAAACATCTCTTGGCTTTTTAAGATTCATGTTGAGTAGCATTTAATAACTAAAATGTATTATACTAATTAAAGCCATTATTCTGAAATTACATAAACTCATCATGATTCTACAAAATCAGATAATAAAGAACATAATTAAATAACTCTTGACAGCTAAAGTTTAAAATTCAGGAAGAAAAAAATCTGCTTTCAGTTCCATAAAGAGAGGGGGAAAAAAGCATCCACAAAATATTTTGTTGTCAGAGCCCCCAAAGTCAACAGGCTATAAAACGTTCAATGCAAATAAATATTATTATGATAAATATCAGTAACTAGCCAATCACAAATGCTTAGGACTTCAGGAAAGCACAGCTAATTTTTAACTTAGTGGCATAGATAACGTCATTTAAAATTTTTATATATGAAAAGTCAACTCTTTTCTTGAAGACTTGGGTAAAAGAGAACTCAGTGGAAAACTTTAAAAAATATGGTCCTCATCTTATCAAAGGAACTGCTAAATAAAACCCAGCAAGAAGAAAGGCATATTTAAATTATTAGGTAACATAATGAGAACATGAAGAAGATATCTTTATCTAAGGCTTTTTTACTCTTAACTAAAGAAGGAATTTTCATGTAATAGAAATTATACAGTAAATAAAAAAGAAGTTGGTTTATAAAGCAATGGGCTGATATTCATATATCTTAAGTGAGAAAAGGTACAGAGTACAGTAATGGGTGGGAGACTGTGTGTGTGTGTGTGTGTATATGCATGCGTGTGTTTTGGGGGTTCTACATAAAAATTAGCTTTGGAAAAATACATAAACTGCTAACACTAAGGAGCTCTGTGGAGAGGGTAACAGTGTAGTGGAAGGATAGTAAAAGGGAACCTTTCCTCAGTCCACGCTTGTGTGTATTTTGAATTTTAAGCAACGTCAATGTATGTGTATCAAAAGAAAAAATAAAAAGTACTTTACCTTGCACCATTGTTCCTAATGACTTCCACGGTTTCTTCAACAAAATATCGATCCTTGACATATGTAAAAATATCATCACAAATTTCATGTAAGCGTGAACGATGGGTAAGGTTGGTCAAGTATAAAACTGGAATAATTAGTGGTTCTGGAAAACTCTGAAGATTCTGTCTTGCTTTTTTTTCTGACTCAAGTGCTTCCTGATAGGTCAATCCGGGTCTACCCGTCACGGCACAACTCCACACAAGACTGTTGCACAAAATGGTTCGTTCAAAAAAGTCACTGATAAAAACAAAAACAAAAACAAAAACAAAAATCCATTACCTATCATTTCACAAATTTTATACTAAAAGCCCATATAGGATTGTGCCTTTACTGCAATACCTTACATAGACTCACAGAACTCAAGGGTTTACTTAGTGGTCAACATTTACATTAACACAAAGCTAAGAAAAAGTATACTTAAGCTAGACATTTATATTTTGCAATTTAAAGGTCCATCAGCCAAAATGGGGCTTCAATTTCCATCAGTTTTGAAATCAGGAGTGAAATTGAAAATAAATGCAATCTTTCTTTTTCCTTCTAATTTTTAAGCTTTTTACTTAAAAGCAGTGAGAACACTAGGAAATTTCAAGTACTTAACTATGAATTTTGAAAGGCTTTAACATAATAGTGAAAACTGGGAAATCTAAGCACCTTATAGTAAGAGAAAGTAATGAAAATATAATAGATGAAAACATAATGAACAATTGTGTCATTAAACAATATAGGAGAGTTCTTAAAAATATGTTAATAGGAAAAAGAAACTTCCTAGTTTGATTCTCTCCTATTTTTTTAAAGTAAAAACATAGAAACAATATATATGAACAGTCCCACTTGAGTTAAAAAAAATAAGAAAAGGAGAAAGGAAAATAAAGATAAAGGAGCATAAAAGACTCGGAAATGTTATAGAAAAATCAAGGTAACAGCTACAGTGAGGATGAGACTGGGGGAACATTCTACTCAGTGCTTTTCTAAACTGTTGGAATTTCTTAATACAAGTTTTATTTCTTTTCAAAAATTCCATCCAGTCACTTTTAAAATGCAAGAGATCCATTATATCAAAATATTTTTAAGGTATATTAAATAGAAAAAACTCAAATTACTGAGTAACACAATCCCATATACATTAATTATAACAAAAATGTGTGTGTTTACACAAATACTATAAACAGATGTTCCTTGTGGAGAAAGGGAGTGGGGAGGAAAGAAAAGAAAAACTTCAATATTGTTTGAGTTTTTATCATAAGCATGTACTTGCATTATTTTCATATAAAAATATTTTTTAAATAGATAAGTTAAAAAATATGCAGAAAGGTTAGCAATGGTTACCTCCAAGGGGTAGGATATAAGTAAATATTTTTCCCTCCTTTATACTTTCATCTACTCTTCAATAATCATATGTAATCAATCTAATTCACTATTCTCTTTCTCCCTCCTGAAATCCCCCTTCCTTCTTCCATCACTTTAAAAAATATTAAAACTGCTGCATGTTTACTTCCTGGTTAGTGTATCTGTATAGGTTATCCCTGTAACAGTCTGATCTCCAAAGATGATTTAGTGTAAGTCCATTAAGATAGTTTCATTTGTGTATTTGTACAATAAGAAAAAACGAGGGGCATTACGATTAGCACACATAATGTGGGGTGGGGGACACGGGGAAGGCAGTATAACACAGAGAAGACAAGTAGTGATTCTATAGCATCTTACTACACTGATGGACAGTGACTGGAAATGGTGTATGTGGTGGGGACTTGATAATAGGGGGAGTGTAGTTGTTCATGTAATTGTACATTAATGATACCAAAATAAAAAAAAAGAAAGAAAAAACGAAATCTGTGGAATAAAGAGAAACTAATCACACTTTGACATAAATGAGATCTAAAGAGATGACATGTATATGTCAATTTAGATTATTCTAATTCAGTACAAAGATCCTTTTGAATTATGTACTCTCTAGTAGAGGAGATAATGGATGTACATCATTAAATACAAAATAAAAAATGATTATCTTTGTGAGACAGAGGCAGACATCCTTTGGGAAATCAGAGGAAGGGAAGGAAGAAAGGCAGGCAAAAAAGGTCAAAAAATACTAGAACATTTTTTAGAGAAGTGCTGTTTAACAGGCCATAAAAGAAAAGTAGAGTTGAAGAGAGAAATACCAGAGAGAAAAAAGATGAATATAATCCGTTTCAGACATACCCGACACGTGGTTATCAGTGGTACAGAATAAAATGAATGAACGAATGAATGGATGGATGGATGGATCTTGAAAGGGATATTAAATTTGCTGCCTAAAACTACAGTTCACTCAGAAATCTTTCTGAAAGTTTAAAACCTTTCCTATAGGAACAAACACACTTGTAAGACTTAGCTTACCAAGCCAACACATACAGTTAGCACGTGTTTGAGGCATAGTCCTAATAATTTAAACTATATCTAAAACTATTTAAGAAAAATATACTTCAAATCCAGATATTTTACATGTTAGTCTCTAAACTGGTACTAATAGAAACAGAATGCTAGCCACATATATAATTTTAAATTTTCTTGTGGCCATATTTAAAAGATTTAAAAGAAACACTAATAAAATTAATTTTGTACATTTATTTACCCCAGTATGCCCCAAAATATTCATTTCAATCTGTGAGCGATATTGAAATATTTTTTCTTTGGTACTAAGTCTTCCAAATTTAGTACGTATTTTACATTTATTGCACATCTTTATTCTGACTAGTTACATTTCATGTTCTTAATAACCCCCATGCCAAGTAATGGCTCCTGTACTGAACAGCACAGCTCTAGCCAATCAGTTTGTTACTGAGTAGCCTGGGGTATTTGGTAGGTCATGGGTTATTTGGTGCTGTGGCAGGTGGACAAACTTTACACTGAGCTGCAATAAATACTGTTTAGATTTGTTAACACTGTTCAAAATACCAAGGAAAGCAATGGCCCAAGTACCACAAATCTCCACTGGACATGTATTACCAGGCAGAAAAACAGGATAGTCAGTCAGTAACCAGTGATGTACAGCTGCCTCCTACACCCAGGTTTCCACATCCTCCGAAGTGTTTATTTCCTCTTGATGTGTTTTTAATTCAGTTTGCTAATATTTTGTTGATTATTTTTGCATCTACATTCATCAGGGATATTGGTCAGTGATTTTCTTTTTTGGTGAGGTCTTTGCCCGGTTTTGGTATTAGAGTGATGCTGGCTTCATAGAATGAGTTTGGAAGTACTCCCTCCTCTTCTATTTTGTGGAAAACTTTAAGGAGAATGGGTATTATTTCTTCTCTATATGTCTAGTAGAATTCAGAGGTGAATCCATCAGGTCCAGGGGGTTTGTTCTTTGGTTGTTTTTTGAATACTGATTCAATTTTGTTGCCGGTGATTGGTCTGTTTAGTTTTTCTGTTTCTTGCTTGGTCAGACTTGGGAGGTTGTATTTTTCTAAGAAGTTCTCCATTTCTTCTAGGTTTTCCAGCTTGTTAGCATATAGATTCTCATAATATTCTCTTATAATTCTTTGTATTTCTGTGAGGTATGTCGTTATTTTTCCTTTCTCATTTCTGATTCTGTTTATGTGTGTAGATTCTCTTTTTCTCTTAATGAGTCTCACTAGGGGTTTATCTATTTTGTTTATTTTTTCTAAGAACCAGCTCTCGGTTTCACTGATTTTTTCTATTGTTTTATTCTTCTCAATTTATTTATTTCTTCTCTAATCTTTATTATGTCCCTCCTTCTGGTGACTTTGGGCCTCATTTGTTCTTCTTTTTCCAATTTCAGCAATTGTGTCTTTAGACTATTCATTTGGGAATGTTCTTCCTTCTTTAAATAGGCCTGGATTGCAATATACTTTCCTCTTAGAACTTACATTGCTGTGTCCCACAGAAGTTGTGGCTTTCTGTTGTTGTTGTCATTAGTCTCCATATATTGTTTGATTTCTGTTTTGATTGGGTCTTTAACACTTGATTAATTAGGAGAATGTTGTTAAGTATCCATGTATTTGTGAGCATTTTTGGTTTCTTTCTAAATTTATTTCTAGTTTTATACCTTTGTGATCTGAGAAGGTGGTTGGTAGGATTTTAATATTTTTGAATTTACTGAAGTACTTTTTGTGGCCTACTATGTGGTCTATTCTGGAAAATGTTCCATGTGCACTTGAGAAGAATGTGTATCCTGCTGCTTTTGGGTGCAGAGTTCTGTAGATATCTGTTAGGTCCATCTGTTCTAGTGTGTTGTTCAGTGCCTCTGTGTCTTTACTTACTTTCTGTCTGGTTGATCTGTCCTTTGGAGTGAGTGGTGTGTTGAAGTCACCTAAAATGAATGCATTGCTGTCTATTTCCTCCTTTAATTCTGTTAGTATTTGTTTCACATATGCCGGTGCTCCTGTATTGGGTGCATATATATTTATAATGGTTATATCCTCTTGTAGGATTGACCCCTTTATCATTATGTAATGTCCTTCTTTATCTCTTGCTACTTTCTTTGTTTTGAAGTCTATTTTGTCTGATACAAGTACTGCAACACCTGCTTTTTTCTCTTTGTTGTTTTCATGAAGTATCTTTTTCCTTCCCTTCACTTTTAGTCTGTGTATATCTTTGGGTTTAAGGTGAGTCTCTTATAAGCAGCATATAGATGAGTCTTGCTTTTTTATCCATTTCTGTTACTCTGTGGCTTTTGATTGGTGCATTCAACCTATTTACATTTAGGGTGATTATTGATAGATATGTACTTATTGCCACTGCTGGCTTTAGATTCATGTTTACCAAAGGTTCAAGGGTTGCTTCTTTACTATCTAACAATCTAACTTAACTTTCTTGTTAAGTTATTGTAAACACCGTCTGATGTTTCTTTATTTGTCTCCCTTCTTATTCTTCCTCCTCCATTCTTTATATACTAGGTGTTTTATTCTTTGCCTTTTGTTAGTATTTGGATGGTCTGCTTTCTTTGCTATGATTTTATTTTCTCTGTTGACATCTTTTTACTCTTAGGGGTGCTTCCCTCTAGAGCAGTCCATTTAAGATATCCTGTAATGGTGGTTTATGAGAGGCAAACTCTCTCAACTTTCATTTGTCTGGAAATTGTTTAATCCCTCCATCATATTTAAATGATAATTGTGCTAGATACAATATTCTTAGTTCGAGGCCCTTCTGTTTCATTACGTTAAATATATCATGCCATTCTCTTCTGGCCTGTAAGGTTTCTGTTGAGAAGTCTGATGATAGTCTGATGGGTTTTCCTTTGTCGATGATCTTTTTTCTCTCTCTAGCTGCCTTTAATACTCTGTCCTTATCTTTGATCTTTGCCATTTTAATTATTATGTGTCTTGGTGTTGTCTTCCTTGGGTCCCTTGTGTTGGGAGATCTGTGGGCTTCCGTGTAGTGCGAGACTATTTCCTTCCCCAGCGAGGGAAAGTTTTCAGCAATTATTTCTTCAAAGACACTTTCTATCCCTTTTTCTCTCTCTTCCTCCTCTGGTACTCCTAAAATGCGAATATTGTTCCATTTGGATTGGTCACACAGTTCTCTTAATATTCTTTCATTCCTAGAAATCCTTTTATCTCTCTCTGCCTCAGCTTCTCCATATTCCTGTTCTCTGATTTCTATTCCGTGAACAGTCTCTCGCATCTCATCCCGTCTGCTGTTAAGCCCGTTGATCATTTGTCTCATTTCTGCATTGTCTTTCCTCACCTCCCTCACTTCCTCCCTCAGCACTTGCACATTTCTCTGTAGATCCATCAGCATGGTTATGACTTTTATTCTGAATTCTTTTTCAGGAAGACTGTGCATTTCCATCCCTTCTGGCTCCCTCTCTGGGGTTGTCTGGTTGATTTTATTCTGGACCATATTCCTCTGTCTTTTCATGGCTTTAGAATTGGTTGCTGGTAGTTGCCACATATGTCAGCTGGGCTCTTTAAGACTTTAAAAAAAGAAAGAAGGAAAGAAACATAAATAGAAAGAAAATAAAAAATAAAAAATAAAACAAACAAAAAACAAAACAAAACAAATAAGCTCACCAGATGTATATTCTGTGGGATGGTATAGGTGGCGCTGTTGCCCCACTATTCTGCAGTGGTGGCCGCGCTGCTCCGTAGGGCCCTTTATAGCTCCGCCCCTTGGGGTGCCGAGTCCTTTCTGGTGTAGCTGCACGCTGTGCGCTTTCCTGTGTATTCTGGTCTCCCTTTTAGGAATAGTTGTATTTGCTCTATTTTCGTAGATAAATATGGTGTTGGGAGGAGATATCTGCCGCCCTGTTCATGCCGCCATCTTCCTGGAAGTCTCCTTGGGTTTCTCCATCTTAGGATATATTCTAACGTGCTAGATTATATATTTTAAAAACTACAGAAAGATAACCCATGACCCAAACTCATATTTTCTATGAAAACAATACCAAAAAATATGTATAATTTATGTAAAATGACTGAGTTTGACTAGTTGGTCTATAGGGTGAAAAAACTTGCTCTAGAACCTGTGTATCCTGACTCTCAGTCCAATTTTCTTCCCATTGCTTCAAGGATTTTGGCTAGAAACACACCAAAGGCAAAATTGTAAAGAAAAATTTTATGAAACTTTCAAAACACATGAAAGGTATAGGCTAGGATTGATAAATTATATTAGCTACTTTTGAACTAATTTCTCAAGCTATATTGCAAGACATGTAAGCCATCTTTTCTATGGTTCAAGCAACTACTTCCGTTTACTCATTCTAGTAGCCTCTAATTTTTGCTAAATGTCTTATTCTCCTAATTGGAAAGGAGAAAACAACACATTCCTATAGTCAGAGCACCTTGTATATTTTCCTCATGATTCCTACCTTGGAGACCAAAATTTAGAAAATGCTGCTTTTGCAGTAAAAACCCTCACTACTGTAATCATTATACATGCTATGAGCTCAGTTTGTTAGTTTCAGACCATCTGCTGCCCTCTTGTGGCCATGCCCCAGCTCAGCTCTTAATGGTTTTTGACAGTTGAAATGGTTTTCAGTCAGATGAAAATGACATCTCAAACTATAATTAACCTCCTTTTTTCTACCCTGTATTACACTATCGTCTTCTCATGCAGTTTGGCTCTAAGCATGTAAGAATTATATATTATCATTTTAAAGACAATTTGCCTTAATTCATCATGGGGTGATTATAGCTTCTTGGGAAATTTGAATACCTTCCACTTCTTCATGTGGAATCTTGAATAAGCTGTTTTATATTAGCAAATAATGTTCAAATATAGAAATAAACATCAATTACCAAATAATAAAATACACAAAGTTGTAAAAATACTCTTGAGAAAGCTATCAGGTAAATTCTTGATCAAGGTTATTTGATTAAAGCATATCTTCATACAATGTTTGTAATAATAATGGCAAAACAAAATTGTTTCAGGTAGAATTATTAATTATGTCTTTTTAATAGGTTTGGAAATTAAATTTTCTAAGAGATTCTAAATTTCAATACCAAGTCATGCATGAACCAATACATTCATCTTTAAAGTCATTACACTTCATTTTATGGCTTTCTCTTTTATATCAAGATTCCAATGTTCTTTTTTGGTCAAAGAATAAAGCCAAAGCTAAAGCAAGGATAAAGAACTCTTTTATTAAATTTGACGTTCATGTCCCTGATATTCCTCATTTCACTGCTTTTTATTTTCAGCTTCTCATTACCATTTTAAATTAAGAGCAGAGATGTTTCACTTATTCAGTATAATGCTTTGATGAAAACCAAAGAACTAATTCAGAGTAACACCATATACTCAGCTACACTGAATGCTCAGCAAAGCTGACAAGTACATTTAAAAGGAGCATTTTTTTCTTTATTGGAGCTGTTGTTTAAAGACTATATTAGGTATTTTAAATGTTTCTATTAAAATGATTCTTAATTAAAATATTCAAGAAAATGGGGAGAAAGGAAACAGATTAAATATTAAAATGTGTCGCTACTGCCGTGTTGATGTTTGAAACATTGTCACTTTGGAACACCAAGAGTCAGGTCAAGCTTGTGTTTAGGACCCAGGAAACAAAAACACCAAATCTTTTTTGGAAACTATTTTATATATGATTTTTTAAAAATCAGAGTCTCTGTGGGAAAAATCAGAAATATTGCAATTCCTAATACTTATGATTCAGTGTTGGTCATGGTTTAATTGTGTCAGGGGTACATTCTCTTTCTGGCATTTAGGGCCTCTTAAGTTCTTCAGCCAGCCCTTAGCATCATCATACCATATGATTAAACTGATTCTTAAAGACAGAGAATATAGAATAATGAGTGAATGAGCAGAATATGGGCTGTTGCAAATATCTCTAAGCTAATGGCTATGATGTTTACTTAAGCATGAATCACTGATGATTATTCACTGCATACAACTTTTACAAAAGGTAAATACCTTTTCTGTATGGGCCTCACTATCCTCATCTCTGGAATATTGTGATACTCTCTGAAAACATGATTTTTAAAAATATGTCTGTATAAATCTGAAGGTTTCTTTCCTTAAGAGCTGAGTGAAGAGCGAAGACATTTCTTATCTGGATTGACTTTGACTACTCAATTACTATTTTAAGCTCTCCTCTGACCTCTCCTCTTTCTCATCAGATGATAGTCTAAACTGGAGGATAGAGCCTTTTTGAAGAGATTAGTTATTATTAGATTTTTATTAAGAATGTATTTGTTAAATAATTATTTTTGATGTTCAACTGATGCTATTTTCTATAAGTGAATGAACCATGATTTGTTATCCCAAAGATTAGCTGTAACTATGTGATTTTGAGAAACAATGAGATCACTTCCCTGCATCCATCACTCCCTCCTTCCTCCCAAATTTCTTCCCTCATTCCTTTTCTCTCTCCCTTCTTTCTCGCTCTGATCCCATCTTTCCTTTTCTTTTCCTTTCTTTTCTCTGCACCATGAAATACCCATGTAAACAAGAATGATGGATGCCTTGTCCTGTGAATAAACTGGCAGTGGTGATCTACAGCTGTATGCAGACCACATCTTTCTTCTAAAGCTTCAAGGCACACATTAAAACTCAAATCTCAGAGATTGCAGCACCTAGATTGCAGTACAAATTGGTATAACCAACCAGACCCGGCAAGCATCGATCTTCATTCTTCCTGCCACCCTGTAAACTGAAACCTTTTGTAGCAAGAGGTAACTAAAATTCTGAAGTCGACTTGCAATAAAAGGAAGCAACAACTTTAAGATTGGACTGAAATATCTGACAGCTCTCTGCAACAAAACAAAAACAAAATGTACCCAGGTTTCAGTTACACTCTATTTGGTTTCTTTTCTTGTTAAATAAGCACTGGCATATAACTCATTAGACACCTTTTGGGCAGCCCCACAAAGATACGGGCAGTTCAATTTAGAGTAAGTGGGAGGTGTATAATACAGCATTTACACTTCTGGATAAATCAGGCTTCAGCATATGAGATTTTTGCCATACATTTCAAATATTCTTATTTCTCTAGCTGCTGGATCAAATTTGAACTTAAACAGACATGTAAACAATACATGGGGGAAAAAAGCTAAGTTTTTCTATAACAGTTTTCATTAATAATGAAACTTTGTTTGAGGCAGTAAGCCGAGAGAACTTGCATCCCTGATTCATTCCTTCAGTTTGGATGCGGATAGGAAAACGGTCCAGGAGGCTGAAATCAGATCTTCTCTTTAGCCCTTTCCCAGGTGGTTCTAAAATATTTTTACTTAACCTTGGAGACATTAACTGTTGCTCAGATAGTGCATTTTTAATAGAGGACTTCAGCAGATTTTGTCTGCTTGATATCTCATTGTATCTGCCCTGCCCATGGCCTTTCCCAACACACACACTATGCCCAAACCAAATGATTACATGTCTCCAAGAATTAACTGGCCTAAATCTGTAAAATGGGCAGACAAAATTGTGGATTTCCCTTCTATAAGGATAAACAAAAACAAAAACCAAAAAAAAACTGGAGTGTTTCATTTGTGGATCATCCCTTCTCTCCCAAAGATGATTAGAATGTTATGGAATGTGGTCTGCACATTTATCAAAATGAAGTTCAACACTAAGCATCAACAAGCAAAATAAAACAGCAGCATATTCTTATTTGCCAACCAAACTGACAAAGATTTACAAATGAGTAACTAATTTACTCTGTGCTAGTAATGGTATGATGGTAGTAGCATTGCTACTTGTAGTATATTATTGGCAAAAAATGATGGAAGCTATTCTCTTTTCTGAATACACGCCCCTGGCTATGTAACCTTGCAACTTCCGACATCAAGAGGTAGAGTATATTTGCCCTCTTCTTGAATCTGGGCTGACCTTGTTATTTGCCTTAACCAACAGAACATGGTAGTAGTTATGTCTGTGACAAGCATAAACATATTTTAATGTCTTCATAGGAAATACTGGAAGGTTTTCTCTCTCTTCTTCAGCCTTGGTGTGGTAGGGAGTCACCTGGCACTGCTCCTTTCACAGTCTGTTATTAAACTTTTTCTTATCCTTCTAATCTAGGTTAAGAATACTGATTTATCCTACCTTCCCTCAGAGGGAAGATTTCTACTGCTGAATTCTATATACCGCCTACTTTTGGAGTAAACATTTTGACCGAACTCTATAATTTGTGCAGGGCCAGACTACGATGGGGTGACAAGTGAGGGGCTTGTCTCAGGAGCAAAATTTAAGAGGGTACCAAAACTACATTTACCAAGAGAAATAATAGTTTAATGTAATATTTTTAAAAATTAAAATTAGTGTAAAATTCATAATGACAAAATATCAGTATTTTAAATAAAGACACAATGAGTGTAAGATCATGTTGTCTGGACTTTGAGCTGAGTGTATCTTAATTCCTTGTTTTGATTTTGCCGCTTTTATTTGTGGGGACTTGGAGGATTTGTTTATCCTCTCCAAATTACAGTTTTTTCATCTAATGGAACTACTGTTTTCATTGGGTCATTTAAAAGGTGAAATACAATGAGGCATCAAAGTGTTTAGCATGTTCTTATCACATATTACTACTTAGTGTTACCAATTTCTCACTCTTTTTCTTGGTATGTATTTCTCCCTTTTGAAAATTATCATTCACTGAAATATATTTTTTGAGTGCCAATCACTGTTGTTGGGATTGCGCCTAGCAATGTTTTTGGAATTATGAGTATGGAAAGCAGAAACAGGCAAAGGGCCTTGATATCAAGAAGTTTACATCCCCAAAGGAAAGATAGACATTATCAAATCATCACAAACCCACATTTAAAAACATAATTATGGTCAGTATATAACAGAAGGATTCTACTTAATCAGGCTGTTCTTCCTAGTCTGAGATATGTGCACTAATAATCAGGAAAAATGGAGAAAAAAGATAGCATTCCTAGGTAGAGAATGGCTCTTTGCAAATGTCTGGATAAAGGAGTGTTTGAAGGCATGGGGAGAGGTCAGCAATATCAATCGCTCAAAGAATGTCCATTGAATTTAGTGGCACAGAGTCATGACCACCTTAGAGAAAGCTATGACTCGGTTTGACTTGAAGAAAGAAAGGGAGGCAACAAATGGACCCATGAAGTAGCAGTACTTTTATTATAGAGAAATTTTTTCCCAAGGTACTAGACAGATAGGATAAAGCATAGAAAGAGGTTTTCTTTGTTGATTTTTGCTGATGAAAGAGACTTAGTAAGGTGTAAGAAACACAACAGGAAGTTTTCATTCTAGAGGGAGAGATTCAATACACAATACAGAGGAAAAATAGTCAATTCAGTCAAGTGCCTATGAAGGTAGAAGGGAATGGGTTTCAAATCACCATCTGTAAATAGGTAGAAAGGTAGTAAATCCCCATTTATGATGCAGAGGATAGGATGGGTGCAAGTATAGGTGATTTGTGTGTTGGGTAATGTGGAGATAAGAGAGCAAATTTCCATTATAAAATCAGAAGTGTCCTTTCCTTTCTTATCACTGTCCCGTGATTGTTTAGTGAGTAAGCTTAGTTTCAACTCCAAATACAAGTTTGGTATCTCCCATAGGACATTCTGCAAAGTGACCAGGGGCTTCCTCTGGCTGAGAGTCATCTGTGTGTTGAGAAAAATGCCCACCATGAAGCAGACATGGTAGCAAAGGAAAAATTCCTGGCATTTGTAATTGTATTAGTTTTCTGTTGCTGCTGTAATTATTTACTGGCTTAAACAAGAAAAAAATATTATTTTACTCTTCTGTAGATTAGAAGACTAATACAGATCTCACTAGGCTGAAATCAAGGTGGTGGGTTGCACTCATTTCTGGAGGCTTCTAAAGAAGAATCAATTTTGTTGCCTTTTCTAGCATATCAAGACTTACCTACTCTCCTTGGTTCTTTGACTCTTAAAAAAACCAGTCATTGAGCTGGATCTTTCTAACACTGCCATCTTTCTGGCTTTTTCTTCTAATTGTCCCATTCATTTTTAAGGATTCATGTGATTACTTTTGACCCACCTGAGTAATTCAGGATAATCTCCCTATTTAAAGGTCAGCAGATGAGTAACCTTATTTATTTGTTCAATCTTAATTCTCCTTTTCCGTGTAGCATAACATATTCACAGGTTCTGAGCATCGTTATTTGAACATTTGTTTTTGGAGGGGAGAATTATTTTACTTGTAACAGAAACATAATGGTACATTATCTAAGACTTTGGGTCCAAACTGTACAGTGTTCCCTTAGCGAGGCCTTTTGACACAGGTCCTGTGAAGACAGGCTAGTCAGCTGTCCCCAACTCTGATCTAGTACTTCTAGGCATTAAATGACAAATGCAGGGTCCCTTTGATCACTTATCTAGTACTTCTGACTAGGAAGCCCCTTCTCAATCCACTGTCCTAACTTGAGATCCTAGTTTTCCACTCCACTGCTTTCAGAACTTCCAGACTGTCTGTGTAACCACAAGAACTATTTGCCTTCTCTGGCAATCTCCATAGATTACAAATTAGACTAAATGATACTTAAATGATTAGAAAAAATGAGTTTCTCTTCTCTGAAACCTGGGAAGGCTCTGTCTTTTGAAACCGAATGCTTTGGGTGTACACAACTTGTAAAGGAATAAATAGGGATCGGACACTGGCATTCTGATTCTGTTTTAGGGAAGTCATCATCCCTCTTCCTCATACCCAGAATGGATTGAATAGAATGGCCAGAGTGACTTTTTCTGAAACAGCAAAAACAAACAAATAAATGAACAAAAACCCAAATGTAATCTGCCTGATCCTCTATAAATGGTCTTTCTTCTTTGACATATATGTGTATTAAGATTTTTTTTATTAAAGTATCATTGATATAAAATCTCATGAAGGTTTCACATGAACAACATTGTGGTTTCAACATTCACCCATATAATCAAGTCCTCCCCCTCTGCCCCATTACAGTCCCTGTCCATCAGCGTAGTGAGATGCTCTAGAGGCAATACTTGTCTTCTCTGTGCTGTCCTGCCTTCCTCATGACTTACCTATATTGAGTGCTAATTATGATGCTCCTTAATCCCCTCTTCCTGCCTCCCCAGCTCCCTTCCCCAACCCCTTTTCTCTTTGGTAACCACTAGTCCCTTCTTGGAGTCTGTGAGTCTGCTGCTGTTTTGTTCCTTCAGTTTTGCTTTGTTGTTATACTCCACAATTGAGGGAAATCATTCAGTACCTGTCTTTCTCTGCCTGGCTTATTTCACTAAGCATAATGCCCTCTAGCTTCATCCATGTAGCAAATAGTAGAATTTGTTTTCTTTTTATGGCTGAATAGTATTCCATTGTGTATATGTACCACATCTTCTTTATGCATTCATCTATTGATGGACACTAAGGTTGTTTCCATATCTTGGCTATTGTAAATAATGAAGCGATAAACATAGGGGTGCCTTTTTGAATCAGGGATCTTGTTTTTTCTGGGTGAATTCCTAGGAGTGGAATTACTGAGTCAAATGGTATTTCTGTTTTTAGTTTTTCGAGGAACCCCATATTGCTTTCCACAATGGTTGAACCAATTTATATTCCCACCAACACTGTAGGAGGGTTCGCCTTTCTCCACATCATCGCCAGCATTTGTTGCTCCTTGTATGTACCTGTTCTCCACAAGTGGCTGGAATGTCAGTCTCTCTAAGTATTCCACCTGTCTTTGCTCTCCAACCCCACTAATCTCCAGAGCACCATGTAATGTGGGTTCCTGCTCCTGGGGCAGATCTCTAGGGCTGGGTGTTCAGCAGTCCTGGACGTCTACTCCCTCCCTGCTCCATTTCTCTTCCTCCTGCCTGTGGGCTGGGGTTTGGGGGAGGGCTTGGGTCCCACTGGATCATGGCTTTGCTACTTTACCCTCTTCTGTGAGGACTTCTTTTTTCCCTAGATGTAGGCAGTCTGTTCTGCAGTCTTCAGTTCACTTTTTCAAGATTAGTTGTATTTGCTGTATTTTCATGTTTTATGTGATTTGTGAAGGGGGTTTCTGCCTCACTTCTCACACCACCATCTTTTTTCTGAGTCCCTGTTTAAAGAATTTTTGAGGAAAGGTTATAGATACCAACCAGGAGGCTACTCAAAGTCATATTCAAGCTAAAATCGTCTGTTTCTTAATGCCAACGACTAATTTTAAGTAACTGATGCAATGTTGTGCTCTGAAACTTATAATTCTCTTCTAGGAAACAGAACCATTGGCAAATACTCCAACCTTTTGTGGAGTGTTAGACTAAATCACCCTTAGAAATCACTGATACAGTACATTGAGTGAGAAGGGATATTTGCTGTCCTACCTATTAAGCCACAGGCCTTGGAGTAATGTCCCCTATATCCTGTGATGCAGGACAGAAGGCTGGATATGCTTAGCTTTTAAATTAAAGAGATTCTTTAAAAGGAGAGAATATATAATGGAAAACAGTTAAAGTTCAGAACAGGCCATAAAGATGAGCTGCTGGCTTCTGGAAGCAACATCTGGAGACTGTCAGTACTCACGATTTGTGTATGCTTGTTTAGAGTTTGAGAAGCAAACATAGCCAACAGAAAGCTTTGGTGGAATTGCTATCCAGAGTCAAAAGACAATATTTATTTATAGCTCTAATATATTAAATTCCTATTTCAAAGTAATAATCATTCACTCAATTCTCAGATTCAAAAAGACATATGCACCTCTATCTTTATTGCAGCACTTTTTACAATAGCCAAGATATGGAAGCAACCTAAGTGTCCATCAGTAGATGAATGAATAAAGAAGATGTGGTACATATACACAATGGAATATTATTCAGCCATAAGAAGGAAACGAATCCTGCCATTTGCAACAACATGGATGGAGCTGGAGGATATTATGCTCAGTGAAATAAGCCAGGCAAAGAAAGACAAGTGCCAAATGATTTCCCTCATTTGTGGAGTATAACAACGAAGCAAAACTGAAGGAACAAAATAGTAACAGACTCAGAGACTCCAAGAAGGAACTAGTGGTTACCAAAGGGGAAGGGTGTGGGAGGATGGGTGGGGAGTGTGGGAGAAGGGGATTGTGGGGTACTATGTTTAGTACACATGGTGTGGGGAATCACGGGCAAAACTGTAGTACAGAGAAGACAAACAGTGAATCTGTGGCATCTTACTACACTGATGGACAGTGACTGCATTGGGGTATGGGTGGGGACTTGATAATATGGTAAATGTAGAAACCACATTGTTTTTTCATGTGAAACCTTCATAAAAGTGTATTTCAATAATATCTTAATAAAAGAAATAGAAAAAAATAATAATAATCATTCACTCAAAAAACATTTACTTAGGTTCCTGTCTGGTTCAAGCTTTGTGGCAAGTGCCTAGAGGTACACAATACACTGAAACCCATCTTTGAAGATTAAGAATTTAGGAAGATGAATTTGGAAATTGTAAACATCACTGTAGTGACGTGTACTTTGATAAATTCGAAAATGTGGGGAGACATTTGTCAGGCAGATAAATGGGGTTGGAGATGCTCCGTCTACCCATGATTAAAGGGGTTAATTCCAAGCAGGCTAACCAATTTTGGTAAAGGCAAGGCGTCGGGGTGGGGGTTTGCAATATACCTGTGTGCAAGGAATTATAATAATAACTAGTGAATAAAATTCAAGCAGAAGTAGAAACAGTAAGTACTAACCATGAAAAGATAGCAGGGACTAGCATGTAGAGGGTATTCTAAGGCTTGTTACAGTCATTTGTGTATCTATTTTACAACTTTAACTCATATGCATAGTCGATGGACTGTTTGGTTTTTCTTTTAATTTTTTAATTTCATGAACTTACTTTAAAAATCTTATATTAGTCCCATAAATAGAAAATCAGTACTCTTGCTGTAAATTATAAATGGAAAGCAATATCTCAAAACTTTTTAAAAATTGGCATTAAAGTCTAACCACGTACAGTTAGAGCCAATTAGAGTCTTAGGACTCTAGGTGCCATCCTCTTTCCAAAGGCAATAACAATGGCACCTTCTTCGGTATTTCCCCTGCAGCATTTGGCCCAGTGCTCTGCACAAAGAATGTGCCAAATAACTTATGGTGGCTGCATGATTTAAATAATTTTCTTTGCAATGTATTAAAAAATCTTAGAAAACACACTAAGTAGGGATGTAGATGTAAAGAAATTAGACAATAGTCAAAGCCGATAATAGACAATATGCTTTAAAAAAAATGATGTCATTGAGTTTAGAATAAATTGGGAGAAATAATTCACCTTTATGATGAATTAAGATAGTTCTAATGAGGTGTGCAAATTTTGTTGACATATATTCTAAAATGTGATTGGGTAATAGAGTTGATCAATAGGTCAGTTTTGAAAAGGAAGAATAACTATAAAATTTAGTGCAATGTAAATGAAATATATCTGTTTAAAATTAGTTCTGAGATTATGATTAATATAGGTAATTATTTGATTCCAAGTTTGATTTTTTTTATTCCCATTGTTGTGGGATTGGCCAGTGGATTTAGTAAAATATGTGTTTTACCCCAAGCAATGATAACGCAACATAATATTGTTGGGGTGGAAGAATTTTCCTCTACCCTTCAAGGTTCTTCTAACTGGTCTAAGAAACTGACATCAGACAAATTAACAGGAAAAAAAGCCTAAGTTTTATTACACACATATGGATGCCCAATAATGAAACTGAGACCCAAAGAAATGACCAAGGCAGGCAGTTTTTAAACATTTTAGATAAAGAGACCACAGATATACGAGGAATTGACAGGACAAGGAAAACTTAGGTTTGGGATCTTCAATTAGGAATTCTACACAGCATTTGGGTGGGGGTCATATATTGGTAAAAAATAACAAGATTTCTTTATGCAATCATCTAGGCTTCAAATTTCTATCTCTTTACCTCCAGGTGCAAGGAGGGTACCGTGGCAAATCATCATTAGTCCTCAGGGGCTTCATGTATATATATATATATATATAATTAAACAATTCAAAAAGATTTATTGAGCTCTAAGTTTATTGTTGGCATTTTTGAGGCAGGGAGCCATCAATTTTAATTTTTTTTAGCCTTAAAAGTCCTTTTCCATATCTAGATTTTATGATTTTACTACCTATCACTGTTGTTTGCAATATTCTAAACTGCTGAAGCTGTGCTTCATACAAATGTGACACAGAATCACAATATAGAAACCAGATCAAAGCAGTGAGTCAGGGCAGAAGACTATCCATTGCCTTGACAATCTCCTCCACGTTCCTTCCTGTGCTACTCCCAAATAATTCTATGATATAGTCAGTTACAATTTAATATGAACTTAACTGACCTAGACTACACTCATCAAAATTAGTTTAACAGGGGGAAAAAAAGGAAAAAGTAGATGTAATGTGTGAAGACATGCATGTTTCTTCCAACGTGATCAATGTTTTCATATTTTGGTTACATCTATTTTCTTCTTATGTTCTTAGCCTTCAAGGTGGTCCTTAATTTAGCTTTGCTTTCTTTGGATCAGTCAAATTTCCTACTACCCCTCAGCACAATGCTGAAATATTTAGACTGATCTCTGCTTTAGGAACTCAGCACTTATCTTTGCCACAATACATCTGATCTGATGAATCCATTGTTTTATGAATGTCATCTCCATTCTCTTCCTAATTCTTGTTTGAGGTCAAATATCAGTCCTTTGACTGAATTCTTCCAACTCTATTTTATTTAAAGTCTTAGTGAATTAAGCACTAAAATTGTATATTGCTTTGTCTTATTTGCTTATTTTATGTATAGCTCTTTTGACTCCCAAACTTTTCTCTTACCGTTCCTGTATAATCAACATGAGAAGAACCCTTAAGTTTTCCTATCCTGTAACAAATTTACCTACGTAATCAAAACTCTTGAGAATTACCAGAGCTTACAAAGTGCTCAAGGCTTGGTGATGCCTTTATTTTCAATAATACTGCTTGTCAAAGGTTTTCCAACTGGCCCCAAAACCACAAAGACCAAGAAACAATTTAGAAATACCTGCTTCAGCAGTGTTCATATTATCTATTGCATTCAGTACTATATTCTTTACTTCTTTCTGGAATATTGGTTAAGCTATAGAATCTGTCAGTGGCTAGGGATATTCCAGTTTTCTTCACATTTTGCACACCTTAAACCCAATCTCAAAGAGAATGTGGGTCTCCAAATCATGTTATCAAAGAGGCATAAATTTTATTGGACATAGTGCTAACATCCAGGAGAATCAGGTTTCATGTCTGGGTCCTAAGAATAGGAATTCCTATGTGATATCAGTGTTCTGAAATCAGAAAGAGAGAAGATAGGGACAATATTCAACTAGAGTTTGGAGGAGATGGTTGTCACCTTAAGAACTGAAAGATGGCAAGGGCCAGACAAATGTCTAGGTCTCTAAACACTAGCGAGGTTTTAGCCCCAGAAGAGCATAAGTCCAAAATAGTAATAAAGGTAGAAATCCATGTGTTTGGACTAGAAAAGGAGGCAGAGGTGTATAAGGGGCGGCAGGCTACAGGTCTAGCAGAAAAAAGAAATCCAGGACTCAGAGCTAGGGCCTTCAGTGCTGAGTTTATAGTGAAATAACTAATTTAAATCACCAGTAACAATGTCTTTATACAGCTCCTGCATAGTAATCAGAGTATCTCTTGGTAAATGCTAAAAGATTGATGATAGGTGCTTGCACTTTTAGAATCTTAAATTAAACCAGCCAAGATTGGTTTTCTGATCTTTTATATTATGTTTATCTTTCAATAGAATATTTGTATTTTCATCTTAAACCTAGAAATGAGCACCATTATTTTATTTTTTCCACAAAGCACAATTTTTTCATTTTCTATGTTTAGCAAATAGCACAGATAATAATTTCAGCATATTTTTAATCCATGAAAAACTATGTACTGAATACAGTAGAATAAAATCCTGTAGGCAATGAAGTGAATTTATTTTTTTACATGCAAGGATAATTAATGCTAAAATAAGTATAGAATAAAACTTCAGAAAAAGATGTGTCACTTATTTAAATTTATTAATAAAGAAATCTTTAGGTAGCAAAGGGACAATGACTGCAGCAAATTTAAGTAATAATATTTTAATCTCCACATATCCTTTTTATTTTTAAAAATATGTTTTATTACTGAAAATACATCTTATCTAGGAAATAATTAAGCAATAATTGTTTTTAAAGAAACAGAATTTTGTCTCTGAAACAATTTTGGAATATTTTGGTAAAAGCATAATTAAGAAATCTGTTACGGATGATAATATTATGGCAATTGCATTTCAGACCAAAACTATGCAGGTATGGACAAAATGTGTTCTGTAACACTTGGAGATGTTTTGAAGCCATAGTTGACCATCCAAGAGTTACAGAACAGACAAAACTGATAGAAATCCCATATTTAAATAAAAATAATGGTGTATTTCCAAGGTCCTTTAAAATATATGAGGCACTTACATTGTGTTTTTGCATTAGAATCTCATAAAAATCTGAGGTAATGTATCATCATATGTATTACATTAATTGTAATTAAATCAATTAACTTAATTGATTTAATTCAAAGTATACTAAATTGCAGAGCCTAGACTCAAATTCCAATTTTCAACTCCCACACATTATTGTCCTCTCAGAATAGTCTGTGTCCAATGAGGCAGAATGTTGCATATATAATCAGGTGAGGTGCTATGGAAGAACATGCCAACAATTTTCTGGGTTTTTAAATAGATTCTCTGACCAATACCATGTTTTGGACTTACTTATACCAACCAAAGGGGCATGTGCTTCACAGAACCTAGAAGGGAGCATAAGGAATATTTCTGGTGTGAGGTTATATAGCTGTTTTTAGTTTGTGAAAACTCATTAAAATGTATTCTTATATGTGTATTTTCTTTTTCTGTATCATGCTTTAATAAAGCTTTAAAGTCATTCATTTTATTATGTTTGAAAGGAAATACACTTTATTAACATTGTATTATGTAGATTTTAGGGTTTAGAATTTTACAAACTATTAGAACAGAAACCATATTTGTTGCTTAGTATTTAATACTTGAATACATTTAAATACATCCCTTACAAGTTACACACACACAAAGAAGTAGTAAATATAGATGAAAAATAAGTATATGAAAAGATGCTCATCATAATTTATCATCAAGGAATTGAAAATTGAAACAACAATAGCATGGTGTAACACACTTATTAGAATGGCCAAAATCCAAAAAACTGACATTATAAATGCTGACAAGGATGCAGAGTAACATGAACTCTCATTATTAGTGAAAATTTAAAATAGTACAGCTCCTTGGTATTTACCAAAACGAGTTCACAGTTATGTCCACATAAAAACCTGCACACAAATGTTTATAGCAGTTTTATTCATAATTGCTAACATTTGGAAACATTCAGTATGTGAATGGACAAACAAACCATGACACATTATGTAATGTAATGTTCTTCATCAGTAAAAAGAAAGTAGCTATCAAGCCACACAAAGATATTGAAGGACCTTAAAAGTATATTGCTAAGTTAAAGACTTTTTTTTTAAAGGCTACATACTATATGATTCTAATTATATAATATTCTGGAAAAAACAAAACTATAGAGACAGTGAAAAAATGAGTGGTTGTTAGGAGTTTTTGGAGAGGGAGAGACAAATGAAAAGGGGGAGCACAGGGGACTTTCAGGGGAGTGAAAGTGCTCTGTATGATACTATAATGGTGGCTGCATGTCATTCATATGTCAAAACACATTGAATATACACAAAGAGTGAACCCTAATGTAAATTATGGACTTTATTTAGTAATAATGTCTCAATAATCTCATCAGTTATAATAAATACGTCACTAATGCAAGATGTCAGTAATGGGAAACTGTATGTATGCAAGGGAAGGAACTATATGGGAATGAACTCTACTTCCTAATTTTTCTGTCATCCTAAAATTTCTCTAAAAAACAGTTTATCAGTGTTTTAAGAAGTAATGTTTGTTATTAGGAATTTATTTCCACTATCAATTGCCTCTTCAAATATAATTGACTTCACTGTTGCACAATGAACCACTCATTTGGGAACTTTTATCAAGTCTTGAGGGGAAGTTTTGGCTGAGTGTATTATATATAAGCCTTAGGATATGAAATGTTAAGGAAAATATTCTAAGTTATGGAGAAATATTTTTAAGATTAAAACAAGTTAAAGGAATTTTATTTCCCCCTTTTACACATCTTGAAAAATTATCAATTCCATGGAAAATAATATAATTTAATATAAATGTAGTTTTTAAACATACTGGCTTTTGAATCATTTTTATTTGTGTGAATGTGAAGAGATCTTTGTTATATATCTGGAAATCATACATTATGCCCAATTGGTACTTTTATGTTTAACCATGTTGATGAAACCATTTGTACTTCCATCTATTTATAGTCTTGCACTTTCAAATAAGCTTAATTCCCTCCAATACCTTTCTTCCACTTACATAATAAAAAATTTCATACAATAGTATAAAGCTGTGTAGTCCACTATTTTATATGTTATAAAGAGATCATGTCAATATGATAATGTTCTGTATTTATAAGAATATGTAAGAATGGAGAAACCCAGCTGACAAATGCAATCTGCACAAATATATCTATGAAATGATAATCTGCTATCCTGAAATTTTTCAAGAGTTTGATTTTATAGTATTAGAACATGAGGATTTCAGGAATTTGGAATACTGAATACTCATTAGCTTAAGATTTTTCAGTATAGATTTCAGAGAAAAAGCAGCTGTCTAGCAAGAGCTTGAGATGAATAATGATACACAATAAAGTTAAAAACAAAATAGTAATCACAGCATTGGCAAACCCTATTTATTATTCACTTTTCATGTGCTACACACTTTACGTGCATTATCTTTTTGAATCCTCCCACAGCGCTGTGAAGTAAGTATTAGTCACCTTGTTTTACAGATGAGGACATAAGCAAGATATCAAGTTTCAGGTACAGACAAGAGGTTAAGTTATTTGCTCAGTGGCCTAGAGCTAGTAAGTGATGGTCTCAGAGGTGGTACCCAAGAGGGTCCTAACTTGTATTGTCAGAGAGAAGAAGTTATGCCATTCCAGAGAGTGCATAGGAAGAACACAAAGGAATGAATTTATAATTTCAATAAAGTGGATATATTCATACAGAGGATTGAGTACATTTCTGCTTGAAAGTAGAGATAAGAATTGTTTTGAGGGAGAGCAAATCTAACTTAAATGATAGCATCTGAAAGCTAAGATTTAAAACATTCCCTTTGGAATTCTTCAGCCTGGTTAGCAAGTATGTTGTATTTTCTTCTTCCATCAGCTTTTATGAGTGTAGCAAATAAAATGAAAGATAGAAGTTGTTAAAAATCTTTCTAAGCTCCTCTTCCCGCATAGACTCCTTCCTCTCTTTTTTCCCAAACTGCCCAAATCTACATTCAAATGCATCAATTCTTGTTTCCTTGGATGACATCATTTCTTCTAACAGCTGCTGCATAATCTAAGAGGTGCACCCATGCTCAAAGAGCAAGAGTATTAAAGTCAAAGAGTATTAGTCACATCATAGTAGCAGTGATTTATAGAAAACTTAGAATTTGCTAGAACCCTAAGAGTTTTTTACATGAATAATCTCATTTAATTCTCTACCCTCTTATTACCCTCATTTAGTATTCAAAGTAAAAGGTACAGATTGGTCACTCTCTTGCTGAAGTCACAGCTAGTGAGTAAAACTAGGATTGAAACCTAGGTGGCTTAACAAGAGTTCACGTACTTAACTGATGAGTGAAACTGCCCCATGCTAGAACTGTATTTTTTGTGTGTTTTTCTTTTTATCACCTCTTATATTTTACTTGTCCGCAAAAACTTGCTCCATTATGCTTGCCAGTGCTGAATCAGTTAAAGTAGTGTTATCAAGTCTCCTAACTATGAATGTAGAAGAAAAATCTTAGGAGAGAACCTGCATTAGTTTTATCGATCTGCTTTTGCAGAATTGAAAACAAAAAGCCATCTTGAAGCACATCAATAGAATTATGGTTTCCCCTGTGAGAATTTACTGCATTGGCGTTCTGATTTGTTCTCTTCTAAAGAAGGAGCACAGAAAAAATTATTAGGTGCAAAAATAGGCTAGCCCTGATGAATTACTGACAGCTCCACATATCTTTCTACTGTTTTGTTTTCCTCAGTACATGCTAACATTACTCATCCTGCACTTTAACAAATTATAAAAGGTTTATTCAGATTTACTTTTTTTAAAGATTGAGGCCCTTGAATATCAAAGCAGCATACTAATTACAAGTCATTATATGAGGTTCTGGGATTAATATATACTTTATAGTGTAGCTTTTCTTTTCTTTTGTCTTCTCTACTTAAATCCATCTCTGTTCGTGAGAACACTGGCTATGGCTATTACATGTCCTTAGTTATACAATGATGACCTTGAGTCCATAATGGTGACATATTAGTGCTTTCTAGGAAGACTTTCTGGGAGGTGAAATTAGACATATTACACACATGCACACATACACACATACTATGTATGTGAATTACAAATAAAATCCATATATATGTGATAAAATGTGTGGCATATATGTACATACTGATAGACATACACATGTATATACACACATGATACACACAAACATACACACATACACATAAGAGATTTCAGAGCCTAATCTCATGCTTGCTACAAGTTAAGTATCTTTACACAAATCAGTTTTAGTCACTTTTTTTAGAGCGATGAGTTTTAGGAAAGGTAACAATTCAAAATCCCACATGTTGAATTCATTAGATCATCTCTAAAATGTATCTTAAAAAGATCTGAAGAAGAAATAGCCTCTATATTAAAAGTAACAACAACAAAAAGATTATAGCTGAAGTATTTTTCTCTTTTGTGGTCTGCTCTGTCAAGGGCACCTTGCAATTGTTTGTCACATTGCTCTGTGAAAGAGAAGTTAGATTTGTTTGCAGACAGTTTGGTGCCTCTTAAGTCACTTGGCTTCAATGATCTATTCCTCACATGCCCAACTGCATAGCTTGCTCAGCTCTCAACTGCTAACTTGGGGCATTGTTTTCCTAGTAGGTTCTGGAAGCCACCATTTCCACTGGGCACAAAACTTTAGGCTGAGGGTCAACATAACCACTGACTGAAAACCACAGACATTCAAGCCAAACAGTACTTCTGCTCCTGCTTTATGGGATTAAAATGCCAAAGAGAAGTGGAAGAAGCATCATTGCTTGGTTAGAAAATATTGAGAAGACATGAGATTTGGGAAGTTTTGTAGCACAGAATTTCTTTAAAGTTTTGACTTTCTATTTGAAATATATGTAATCCTGATGTCAAGTCAACCACTCCATTTTAAGGGTTAGAATGGAATTGGAAATCTTTCCTTGCTTTACTTTTTCTCTATTCTAAAGAGCTTTGTTGACTATAGTCAGAGAGTATTTTTGAGAAGAGGCTATGAAACTACAGGTCCTTCTGAGCTGACCTTTCTGGTGAAGCAGTGATCTGATGCCACTGGGTGAGAATAAAGCAGTTTATGCTTTGTGCTTTTAAAATGGGTTATAAATGACATGAGGTTGCTTTTATTAAATTACCTCTTCTTTTTTAACAACACCATCTGTTTGGGCCTGGCAAATCTCCCACAGGAAAAAGAAAAAAAAATGATATCCTGAAATAGCAAAGAATATAACTTTTTCCTTCATAATTGACCTTGGTAATTTACCGAGGTCAGGTTATGCTGGTTGAGAAATACTTGTTAGCTTATTAAGTTTATAGTACTAATTTAGTTAGAGAGTGCAAAAATTTGTACAGATTTTTAAAAAAAATTATTTAAATAGCTGTTTGATGTCTATTACCCTATTAACTTTATCCAACAGAGATGAGGTATTAATGACTTTAACATTCTGTCCTCCCATTATGTAGGTTAGGAAATAGAGGCAGAGATGTTGCAGCCTTTTAAAAGATGATATGGTGAGCAAATGATAAAGCTAAGTGTGAAATTCAAATTTTCTGGCCATCAATTCCATATTATTTTATTCAGCTCCAGTCTCTAGGCAAACAAAAGTGATATGAGCTTTACCAGACAACATAAAGATATGACCTTTGGTAACCTGGAGTGCAGAGTTGGAGTAAGAAGCATCAACTGCTACATAACTCCGGGCTGCGCAGCACATTTTGTACTTCACTAGGGTGTAGGTAGGAATTGTGAAGGGATAATGGATAAGCAGGCTCCCTCCAAATGAAAATGTGCTGAGGCTGCTTAATGGAACTAGTCCAACCATTTAGGAATGTTTGTCCAATAGCCTGGATAACGGCAGACGTGAGAAAGTCAGCAAATATGAAACCACAGCTGCTCGAGCTTTTGATGAGATGACTTCTTTCAGCATCATCAATGACTGGGGCTGGTCAGACTTCAGTTCTGAAAGAAATGAGGCTGAAACCAAATGAAATTTAGGGTAGGCAAAAGACCAGTTCAGATGAAAGGAATAACTCATGGTGTTATCCTGATCTTGGTCACTACTTGCTGGATGTATCCTTTCTTAGCTTTGTAAACAATGTTAAGGAATTGTCAGTGGCTTTGCCTGAGGATAACAATAGAATTATCCATTATGAGATTTATTTCTGACATGGAGGGTTTTAGTCTCTGGGTCTGAAAAACCTGATGGAGACAGAGAGGGCAGCCTTAAGCCAGGAATCTGTACCTGTGTGGGGTAGCTATAGAACCTCTGCTTTGCCGAGATAGGACTAGGGAATTAGAAGATCATTGGCACCCAAACTGACACTGTGCTGATTCCTAATAAATTCTCTCTAAAACTGTGACAATCTTACAAAATGAAATTTTCCATTTGACTTTCTGAGTTCTGCTCCTGGAACAATTCAAATGTCCAAAGATTGAAGTGTTGGGTGACCAGGGTTTGAAGGCAAGATGCATTTTGTCTGGGTCTGCTGAACACCTTCAGCTGGCTATGGTTCTAATTCTAGATATCTGGAGCATACATAATCTTTCTTTAAGTCCTTTGCTACTCTTTCTAAATTTCTTTTTTTTTAATAGTTTATTATGATATCATTAATCTACAATTACATGTGCAATATTATGGTGATTAAACTACCCCCTGCCTTCATCAGGTCCCCCCCATCAACCCCATTACAGTCACTGTCCATCAGCGTAGTGAGATGCTATAGAGTCACTACTTGTCTTCTCTGAGTTGTACAGCCCTCCCCGTGCCCCCCTAACATTACATCTGCTAATCGTAATGCCCCTTTTTCCCCCTTGTCCCTCCCTTCCCGCCCATCCTCCCCAGTCCCTTTCCCTTTGGTAACTATTAGTCCGTTCTTGGGTTCTGTGAGTCTGCTGCTGTTTTGTTCCTTCCGTTTTTTTCTTTGTTCTTATACTCCACATATGAGTGAAATCATTTGATACTTGTCTTTTTCGGCTTGGCTTATTTCACTGAGCATAATACCCTCTAGCTTCATCCATGTTGTTGCAAATGGTAGGATTTGTTTTCTTCTTATGGCTGAATAATATTCCATTGTGTATATGTACCACATCTTCTTTATCCATTCATCTCCTGATGGACACTTAGGTTGCTTCCATTTCTTGGCTATTGTAAATAGTGCTGCGATAAACATAGGGGTGCATCTGTCTTTTTCAAACTGGGCTGCTACATTCTTAGGGTAAATTCCTAGGAGTGGAATTTCTGAGTCAAATGGTATTTCTATTTTGAGTTTTTGAGGAACCTCTATACTGCTTTCCACACTAGTTGAACTAATTTGCAGTCCCACCAGCAGTGTAGGAGGGTTCCCTTTTATCCACATCCTCGCCAACATTTGCTGTTGTTTGTGTTTTGGATGTTGGCCATCCTCACTGGTGTGAGGTGGTATCTCATTGTGGTTTTAATCTGCATTTCTCTGATGATTAGTGATGTGGAGCATCTTTTCATGGGCCTGTTGACCATCTGAATTTCTTCTTTAGAGAAGTGTCTATTCATGTCCTCTGCCCATTTCTTAATCGGATTATTTGCTTTTTGTTTGTTAAGGTGCGTGAGTTCTTTATATATTTTGGATGTCAACCCCTTATCAGATACGTCATTTATAAATGTATTCTCCCATACTGTAGGATGTCTTTTTGTTCTACTGATGGTGTCCTTTGCTGTACAAAAGATTTTGAGCTTGATATAGTCCCACTTGTTCATTTTTGCTGTTGTTTCCCTTGCCCGGGGAGATATGTTCATGAAGAAGTTGCTCATGTTTATGTCCAAGAGATTTTTGCCTATATTTTTTTCTAAGAGTTTTATGGTTTCATGACTTACATTCAGGTCTTTGATCCACCTTGAGTTTACCTTTGTGTATGCGGATAGACAGTAGTCCAGTTTTATTCTCTTACATGTAGCTGTCCAGTTTTTCCAACACCAGCTGCTGAAGAGGCCATCATCTCCCCAATGTATATCCAAGGCTCCCTTATCAAATATTAATTGACTGTATAAGTTTGGGTTAATGTTTCGATTTTCTATTCTATTCCACTGGTCTGTGGGTCTGTTTTTGTGCCAATACCAAATTGTCTTGATTACTGTGGCTTTGTAGTAGAGCATGAAGTCAGGGAGCATAATTACCCCTGTTTCATTTTTCCTTCTCAGGATTGCTTTGGCTATTCGGGGTCTTTTGTGGTTCCATATGAATTTTAGTCTAAATTTCTTAATGAGCAACACAGAGCTCTGTAACTGTGCTTGAAATAGCTCAAGAGGAAGTGAAATGGCTTATATGAGTACAATCTCAGCTTCAAGGACAAAAGTATATTAATTAATAGGAACATATTTCAAAGTTCATTTCTAAAGCTTGCCATTTCATTACTATCTTGGCCAAACTACAAAATGATGATGTTCTTATTTAACTGCAGTGGGGCTGCCAGAACTGTTATTCATATTCTCATTTTTTTAAAAAAGCATATTATTCTGCATTATCTTCAGTCCACCCCTTTGAACAACAAAGTGCTACCCTTCTTTTCTACTGTTCATTCTCTGATCCTTCTTTCTCTATTCACATTCTCCCTCCTTTTTATTGTTCCCTCAAACTCCTCCCCCTTCTTTGCTCTCCAGGTTCTCCCTCTGGCCTTCCCTTTTTCTTTATATCTTTGTGATATTTACTGTACACCATTTAGGATCTGGAAAAGAACATGTCATGTTTTTAAGTAATTGCAGTATGAACTGGTAAATAGAAGTCACAAAGAAAAGTACATAGAATGTAATACATGTTCAGAGGAGAGAGCAACTCCTTTTAGCTTGATGATGGGAAAAGGAAAAAAAAATCAGAAAAATCTGATGAATGGAGGTGTTGCAGGAACCGCAGGAACTACAGACAAGGAGTTGGGACACTGAGACATTTGACAAGAAACAGTATTTATTACTGCCATCACTGGCTCAGTGGATTCCTATCAAAGGCAGAACCCTGAGTACAGTAGGGCCATTCTTTTTATACATTCACTATGAGGTTAAGGGGGAGTCAGCACCCAGGAAACGTTGCAGTGGGAGCTGTTAGGTCACTGTAGGTGTATCCAGGATGCTAGTTATTTTTTAATCTCTCTCTATAAAGGTTACCTGGATACCCTACTGTAAACTAATAGGTCTCCATGACTATGACCAACAAGCTGTTCCATACCACTGTCCCAGTGGGGGGGTGGGGGGGGATACATTGTTACATTGTTTCAACCTCAAAGCACGTAAGCACCTTGTGATTCCTTTACATTCCTGAAGCCTCAACAGAAACTTTGTCTCAGCCTCCTACCCCAGAGGTTCTGTGAGTTGAGTCTTAGTGTTTGACCATGTTGGAAAGTCAGGGCAAAGAAACTGTGTGAGCAAAGAGAAAGAGGTGAGAAAAGATTAAATAGGTGAAGTAGTTCAGTTTGTTTAGTTGAATATTAAATAAATGGAAAGAATGGGAAATGGAGATGTAAGGTCAGAATCAGATAATAAAGAATTTTAAATGCTACATTGACTAACATGAAGTTTATTCATTAAGTAAAGGAAACATGATGTTTTAAAGACAGTTCTGTGGCTAATGAAGATTAAAATGGCAGTGATATGGATGATGGTTTGAAAGAGGCTGCTGAAATAGCTTATTAGATTAACAAAGTCCTCTTTCCATTTAATGACTGTTGCATGTTGAGTTTCCTGGGAAACTACTTGGGAGTTAAGAATAGCACCCAGAGGTTTATTAGGGAGTTGTTTTGGGATCAACACCTATTGAAAGAAAGGAAAGAGAATACAATTGAATAGAGAATAAATCAAATTGAAGAAGAGGATTAAAGATGGCAGTGTGAGAGGTGAGACAGACACCTCCTCCTAAAACCACATATAATATGAAAATATAATTAATACAACTAATCCTGAAAGAGCAACAGGAAAGAAGGCTGCACCAGACTGCATATACCTGGAGAAAAGAGCAGACCTCACAGAACAGGGTAACGTACCAAAGCTGTGACCCAGCAGGACCCAAGCCCGTCCCCCACCCCAGGACACAGGCAGGAGGAAGATAAACAGAGCAGGGAGGGAGTGGAGGCCCGTGAATGCTGAACACCTAGCCTTTGAGATCTGCTCTGGGAGCACAAAACTACATTGCATGGTGCTGTGGTGATTAGTGGGGTTGGAAAGCTAAGACAGGCAGAATACCATGAGAGACGGAGATCCCAGCTGCTTTTGGAAAGCAGGGATCCATATCTGGCTGCTCTGGGACAAAAGAAAGGCGGGCAGTCTGAGACACTTCCTATCAAAGAAGCCCTTAGCGAAAGGGCTGCTAAAGGGGCAAGGATTGAAAAGAGCTTACTGCTCAGGAGAAAGGACATGTAGACAAAATTGTCCAGGTACACTCTGCACAGCAGGTTGGGAACTTAAAGGATCTTCAGGTGCTCCACCCGCCTGGCTGGCTACACAGCTTCAAGGCCCCCCACCATGAAACGCAGCCTGCTGTGTCTTCCTCCTCGCTAGCCTGTCCCGCTCACAAACCAGCAGCCCCTGCCCTGGCATTAAGCCAGCCAGAAGGAAGCCCCGCCTATGGCAGCTACAAACACAAAGCATAGAGGCTTATGCCTGTGTGTTTGGCTCACTGGTTCTGGCAGTGAAGACAGCCATAGTAGCCAGGAAGCATGAAACAGCTCTTTCTTCCCCCCAGGCACCAACACTGCTCCCCTGCAACCCCTGACATCACTCCAGGGGCTAAGAAGCTCCAGAGAGTAGAGCTTCTGGGCACTAGAAGGTGCCACATACAAATATAAAACATCAAAGGAACCTGGTTCACAGCAAAATCTCAATACCAGAGAAAGGACCAAGTGAGACTGAATTAATGTATCTTCTTGAAAGAGATTTCAAAATAAAAATCATTAACATGTTCATGGAGGTACAGAAAAATATTCAAGAACTCAGGCACAAATTTAGGATGGAGATCCAATCATTGAAGAACACATTGGAGAGTATTAAAAGCAGGTTAGATATGGTGGAGGAGATGATAAATGAAATGGAAACTAGGGAAGAGGAATACAAAGAAGCTGAGGCACAGAGAGAAAAAAGGATCTCTAGGAAAGAAAGAATACTGAGAGAATTATCTGGCCAATCCAAAAGGAACAATATTTGTATTATAGGGGTACCAGAATAAGAAGAGAGAGAAAAAGAGATAGAAACTTTCTTTGAAGAAATAATTGCTGAAAACTTCTCCAGTCTGGGGAAGGACGTAGTCTCTCAGGCCATGGAGGGGCACAGATCTCCCAACACAAGGGACCCAAGGAGGACAACAACAAGAGATATAATAATTAAAAAAGCAAATATCAAGGATCAGCACAGAATATTAAGAGCAGCCAGAGAGAGAAATAAGATCATCTACAAAGGAAAACTCATCAGGCTATCATCCGACTTCTCAGCATAAACTTTACAGGCCAGAAGGGAGTGACATGATATATTTAATTCAGTGAAGCCGAAGGGCCTCAAACCAAGAATACTTTATCTGGCATGATTATCATTTAAATTTGAAGGAGGGATAAACAATTTTAAGATAAGCAAAAGCTGAGAGAATTTACCTCCCACAAACCATCTCTACAGGGCATTTTGGAGGAACTGCTATAGATGGAAGTGTTCTAAGGTTAAATAGCTGTCACCAGAGGTAATAAAAAGAGATAGACAAAGAGTACAGAATATGATACCTAATATATAAAGAATGGAGGAGGAAAAAAAGGAGGGGAAAAGAAAAAAAAGAACCTTTACATTGTTTGTAATAGCATACTAAATGAGTTAAGTTAGACTCTTAGATACTAAGGAAGTTACCCTTGAACCTTTGGTAACTAAAAATCTAAAGCCTGCAATGTCAATAAGTACATACCTATCAATAATCACCCTAAATATAAATTGTCTGAATGCACCAATCAAAAGATATAGTCACTGAATGGATAAAAAAATAAGACCCAACTATATGCTGCCTAAAAGTGAAGGGACAGAAAAATATATTTCACACAACTAACAGGGAGAAAAAAGCAGGAGTTGCAGTACTTGTATTAGACAAAATAGACTTTAAAACAAATAAAGTCACAAGAGACAAAGACGGACATTACATAACGATAAAGGGGTCAATCCAACAAGAGGATATAACCATTATAAATGTCTATGCACCCAACATAGGAGCACCTACATATGTGAAACAAATACTAACAGAATTAAAAGGGGAAATAGAATGCAATGCACTCACTCCAAAGGACAGATCAACCAGACAGAAAATAAGTAAGGAGACAGGCTTTGAACAACACAATAGAACAGATGGACCTAACAAACATCTACAGAACTCTACACCCAAAAGCAGCAGAATACACATTCTTCTCAAGTGCACATGTAACATTTTCAAGAAAAGATCATATACTAGGCTGTCGGGGGCAAGTCTGAACCGCCCATCTGATGGTACAGCCCAGACGCCCAGTAAGAAGGAACTGCAATGCTGACTTCTGAAAGGAACATTCCTGCTATCTCTCCTTATTATTATGGTGCTTGGAAATGTTGTTATTGGTCACTTTCACCTAAATTAGAAAACCAAATTTTATATACCCTGGGAGAAATGCCAAAGGTAAGACCCCCCTAATTCTTCCAGGTGGTAAAGATACCTCAAAACAACTGCCAAGCTGAAAAAGACAAGTACCAAATGATTTCACTCATATGTGGAGTATAAGAACTGAGGAAAAAACTGAAGGAACAAAACAGCAGCAGACTCACAGAACCCAACAACGGACTAATAGTTACCAAAGGGAAAGGGACTGGGGAGGATGGGCGGGAAGGGAGGGGTAAGGGGGAAAAAGGGACATTACGATTAGCATATGTAATGTTAGGGGGGCACGGGGAGGGCTGTGCAACCCAGAGAAGACAAGTAGTGACTCTATAGCATCTCACTATGCTGATGGACAGTGATGGTAATGGGGTTTGGGGGAGGGACCTGATGAAGGGGGAAGTGTAATCACCATAATATTACTCATTTGATTGTAGATTGGTGATATCAAAATAAACTTTAAAAAATACATCAAGCAGATCATCATGATCAAGTAGGATTTATTCCAGGGATGCAAGGATGGTACAGTATTAGAAAATCCATCAACATCATCCGCCATATCAACAAAAGGACAAAAACCACATGATCATGTCTATACATTCTGAAAAAGCATTTGACAAAATTCAACATCCATTAGTTATAAAAACTCTCAACAAAATGGGGATAGAGGGAAAGTACCTCAACATAATAAAGGCATATATGACAAACCCATACTTAAGAGCAAGAAGCTGAAAGCCCTTCCTTTAAGATTGGGAGCAAGACAAGGAGGCCCACTCTCTCCACTTTTATTCAACATAGTTCTGGAGGTCCTCACCATCGTAATCAGACAATGCAAAGAAATAAAAGCCATCCAGATTGGTAAAGAAGAAGTTAACCTGTCACTGTTTGCAGATGACATGATATTATACATAAAAAACCCTAAAGAATCCTCTCCAAAACTACTAGATCTAATATCTGAATTCAGCAACACTGCAGGATACAAAATTAATACCCAGAAATTTGTTGCACTCCTAGACACTAATGATGAACTAACAGAAAGAGAAATCAGGAAAGCAATTCCATTCACAGTTGCATCAAAAAGAATAAAATACCTAGGAATAAAGCTAATGAAAGAAGTGAAAGACCTACGCACTGAAAACTACAAGACACTCGTGAGAGAAATTAAAGAAGATACCAATAAATGGAAACATCCCGTGCTCATGGATAGGAAGAATTAATATTGTCAAAATGGCTATACTACCTAAAGCAATCTACAGATTCAATGCAATCCCAATCAAAATACTAGCATTCTTCAGTGAACTAGAGCAAATAGTTCTAAAATTCATATGAAACCACAAAAGACCCCGAATAGCCAAAGCAATCCTGAGAAGGAATAATAAAGCTGGAGGGATAACACTCCCTGACTTAAAGCTCTAGTACAAAGCCCCAGTAATCAAGACAATTTGGTACGGCCACAAGACCAGACCCATAGACCAATGGAACAGACTAAAGAGCCAAGATATAAACCCAAGTATATATGGTCAATTAATATATGATAAAGGAGCAATGAACATGCAATGGGTAAATGACAGCCTCTTCAAAAACTGATGTTGGCAAAACTGGACAGCCACATGCAAGAGAATGAAACTGGATTATTGTCTATTCCCATGCACAAAAGTAAACTCAAAATGTATCAAAGACCTGAATGTAAGTCATGAAGCCATAATAAAAGTCTTAGAAGATAACACATGCAAAAATCTCCTGAATATAAACATGAACAACTTTTTCCCGAATACATCTCCTTGATCAAGGGAAACAAAAGCAAAAAAGAACACATGGGACTACATCAAATTTAAAAGCTCCTGTGTACCCAAGGACACCATCAACAGAACAAAAAGGCGTCCTACAGTATGGGAGAATATATTTGTAAATGACATATCAGACAAGGGGTTAACATCCAAAATATATAAAGATCTCACATGCCTCAACACCCAAAAAGCAAATAACCTGATTAAAAAATGGGCAGAGGATGTGAACAGACAATTCTCCAAAGAAGAAATTCAGATGGCCAACAGGCAAATGAAAAGATGCTCCACATCACTAATTATCAGAGAAATGCAAATAAAAACCACAATGAGATATCACCTCACACCAGTTAGGATGGCCAGTATTGAAAATACTAAGAACAACAAATGCTGGCAAGGATGTAGAAAAAGGGGATCCCTCCTACACTGCTGGTGGGGATGTAAACTAATTCAACCATTGTGGAGAGCAATATGGATGTTCTTGAAAAAACTAAAAATCGAAATACCATTTGACCCAGAAATTCCACTCCTAGGAATTTACCCAAAGAATATAATTTCTCAGATTAAAAAAGACATGTGCACCCCTATGTTTGTTGTAGCACTATTTATAATGGCTAAGATACGGAAGCAACCTAAGTGTCCAGCATTAGATAAATGGATAAAGAAGATGTGGTACAAATACACAATGGAATACTTCTCAGTGACAAGAAAGAAACAAATTCTACAATTTGCCACAACATGGATGGAGCTGGAGGATATTATGCTCAGTGAAATAAGCCAGGCGGAGGAAGACAAGTACCAAATGATTTCCCTCATTTGTGGAGTCTAACAATGAAGCAAAACTGAAGGAACAAAATAGGAACAGACTCTCAGACTCCAAGAAGGATTTGTGGTTACCAAATGACAGAGGTGGGGAAGGGCAGGTGGGAAGAGAGGGAGAAGAGGATTCAAGGGTATTATGATTGGCACACATGGTGTCGGGGGATCATGGGGGAAAATAGCGTAGCATGTAGAAAGCAAATTGTGACTCTGTGGCATCTTACTACACTGATGGGCAGTGACTGCAGTGAGGTGGGCGGTGACACAATAACAGGGTTACATGTAGTAACCATTGTTTTATCATGTGAAACCTTCATAAGAGTGAATATCAATAATACCTTAATTAATTAAAAATTTTAAAAATAAATCAAATTGAATATTCTCCAAAAAGATATCAGTTTACCCATAGGGGAGTTCTAAATCCTATATGGCTCTTCAGAATAAGGCCAGACATTGCATATGGTCTGCCCTGAGAAGGGACCATGCCTTTAGGCAATGTGACTCATCAGTGGAGTTAATTCCTGAAAAAGAGTGATAGCTGAATGCTAACAACAGTACTCACCATACCTGAAGAAATAATCCCTTCAGTGGAGGGGGTGGAAACCTGGACAATACATCACAGCACCTACTACAGTTGACTTGTTTATCTCTTAATGTTTAAGTTATGTTCCAATAGAACTTTGAATATTCCTTTCTCAGAATACTTATCACATTCAGTATTTACTATAGGTTTACTTATCTTTGCAACTAGAAAGTAGTCTTTGGTGAAGAATTGTGTCCTATGTATCTTTGCATTCAGAGTATCAAGCATCAGGAAATCAGTGTTAAAGAGATAATTTTTGAAAAAAAAGAATAAAAGTATTAACTGCTTTAATAAAATCTTGCCTTCTCCAAATTTAGCATGGCAGATTAAGTGTTTTGAAATACAAAAACAATGCAATGATGCTTTAACTCTTTAAATCAACTATAAGGGTTTCAAATAATATACAGGGGAGATACTTCCTTCCTCTCAAGCTGGATGATAGACTCCAGTCCTCCAGTGTTTTGATCCAGCATTCATTTTAGACATCTGATAGGAACAAACAGACATTTTCTGACTCCCAAACTGATGAATATTTTAGTTCCTTTATGAATTAGGGACTCCTGGCCTGTTCAATAAAAAAAAAATGTTTCCCCATTTTTGGTCTTTTTAAAGGAAGTCATGGTTTAGTGAGGCTGTCTTGAAATGTACATTGGTATCTAACATGCTGTAACTCGGGGAGCAAATATGTTCCCAGCCTGGGGCAAATAATCTTTAAAGCTGAAATCAGTCAAAGGGAGAAATGAAGTGGGAGAAACTCGTTTATTCCCTACAGCAATTATCTACTTCTTGCCTCTGTCTCTCCCAACCCAGATGCAAAAAAGACCCCACCAAACCTCTCTGGTCTGGGTGCATACTTGTTCTCCACCCCCTTTGTAGTTACCTATTGATATGGAGATGGACTACTTCTCTTCACCCCTTGGAAACACCTATTGATATGGAGATGCACTAAGGGCAGGTGAGAGATTATAGAAATATTGCAGTTTTACCCACACATGCATTTCCTAATCTCTGAAGCTGGTACTCATTTGTGAAGTTTTTAACCATTGTTTCCAATGCCTATGCACTTGTTTTAAGATACTGATAAACATTTTTATTGAATGAATCTGCAAAGTGCAAGATGAATCTCATGCTGGAAATTATTTGGAGACACAAATGAGAGAGGAAGCTATAATTTCTGTATTCTTGAATTAACAATATTCTTGATAACACTTAAAGTTCATTTGACTCAGGAATAACCACAAAGCATGAACAATAAGTACTAATTAATGATGAATAATCAAGGAAAAGGAGGCATAAGGAGAAGTAATGATCAAAGTTGAAGGTAGTTTATGGAGAAAAGATGTACTTTAAAATTCTTTAACTCTTCTTGCAAAGAAAGTTGGAGTCTATGTCTCCTCCCCGTGAACCTGGAAAGGCTTATGACTACTTTAACCCAAGAAAGTACAGGTAAAATGACTACTGTGTGACTTCTGAGGCTAGATGAGAAAAGGTCATGCAGCCTCCATTAGGTTTTCTTGAAACACCAGCTCCATGAAAGTTCTGTCTGAGGAATCTGTATCAGAACTCAGCCAGTATGCTGTGAGGAGTCCAAACCACATGGAGAGGTCGTGTTTCAGTGCTCTGGTCTCAGTAGAGCCACACTTATGAATGAAGAGGACATCTTGGAAGTGGCAACTCCAGACAGCTATTACAGCTTCCCATTATTTTTGTCTTTTGTCTTTTCCCATTATTTTGTCTGAGTTCTCAGACATTGTGAAGCAAAATGAGTCAGTTTTATTGTACCTTTCCAGATATCTGGCCTACTGATTTTGTAAGCATAATTAAATAGTTCTTGTTTATGCCACTAAGTCTGGAGTTGATTGTTAAACCATAAAGATAAAGGTAACAAAAGTCTTTTTGAGGAATTGTATTTTTTTTTAATTGTCTGTTTTCATTATAGTCACAAACCTATTCTGGAAATGCCATACCTTTTTGATTTCTGTTGTTCACAGGAGTAGGTGATTGCAGTGGGGTAAGCTACACATGCACAACTTCTTCATGCTAGTAGACAACAAAAGTGGCAATTATTATAATTAATCATAAATGTAATGACATATTTTGATAGTTTCCTTTGTGTCAGGTATTGTGCTAGCTGCACTGTATGAATTATTAATGTATTAATCTCCATCTTATTCCTCTAAGGTTGGAGCTATCATTGTCTTTTTACATATGAATATAATGAACTTTAAACACTACATAAGTAATTGTCCCAAGGACATTCATTCTTTCCATGCAGAGGGAGATGGGATGTGAATCTAGGTTGTATTGACACCAAAATCCAAAGTCTTAACTACAATGAAATAGGACTATTATTATTGAGATAAAATAGAAAAATATACAAGAGTAAGATGATGTGATATGGCTTCTGAAAATACTTCTCCTATATGAGAAAATAACAAATATGCCATGATATCTTAGTAATTTTTTATACATTTCTGCAGAAGTTGGTGCATAAAATTGGCTTGGGCTATACTCCACTATTAGTGTTAGAGGAGGATCTTGAATTATTGTATGTGCTGCATAAATTCAAGAGGATGATCTGAAAGGAATTCAACCAAGCAGTGGCCCTTGAAAATAAAGATTTCTCATAAAGTGAAACGAATTATTGTCCTTGCCCATTGCACTAAAATTCTAATATGACAGTAACCAGAAAACTGAAAAAATTATTTCAAGTAGGCCCTGTTTTGTGACTCTGGCCCCACAGATTGATTTTATATGCAGGTTTAGCACCCAGAAGCTGCCAAAAGCCGTCAGTGCAATAGCCCATTAAGAGGGAAACAAAATTTGAAAAGAGGACAGCTGGCAAGGTCATGCTGTAAAAGGCAAAGGACAGATATGAAAAAGATCTGCTGGCCCATGCTCCCTATGTGAACATTTACAATATCTAATAAAAGAAGAGAAGACAAAGTAAAGGTTAATAATCACGTTTAAACATATGACATAGAGATCAGCTGCTCATTAAATCTTACACATTTCCATGAGAACTGGGGTTGAAGACGACTAGTGGAAATTGTATTAAAGTAAGAAATGCCATTTAGTGTGGATGATGAGATTCTAGGAATAAATATATATGAAAAGAGATAAGATCCCATGACAATTTGAACATAGCCCTCTTTTAAAGATGGCTTGAGCCTGTGGGAGGAAAGCAATAGATGATTGAGATGATCACTGGGGATAATTTTAACACCTTTGTCTCATGTTAAGATGTTATAAAGTTAAGATGCTTAGATGTTCAAGAATTATGAAGCACCGGTTTTGATAGGGTGCTTTGATCTTAACTTGGAACCTAACAGGGCTTTTCCAATGTGAATTATGAAATATAGTATTCTTGTGTAGGTTTATATCTCCAAACTTTTGAGGTAATTCTGTATGTAGCTCCAGGAGGGATCTACCTTTTCTTTTTAATTGAATCTACCATGAGATAAACATAGATTTAGATGAAAAAATTTTAAAGTAATGGAACATTGAGTACATAACTATTCACATTTTTATTTCTATAATTCAAAAGGGATAATCCCCAGTAGTTTGGTTTAATTTAATAAAACATCAGCAATAGCTTTGAGAAGAGAGAATTCAAAGCAACAGAAGCCCAGGATAATAGAGGACTTAGTGTGTAACTGAGCAGAATGCCAGTGTATTGACCAGGGCCATGTAATGCTAGAGCAGGGACCACTTTCTGTGATGGGTCTGATGATCACAATATGGCATCCTGATAGTATACTAAATCCTGATAGCATTAAGAAAGAGACTGTGGAGCTTTTGATATGGCTTGAATCCCACTGTGCTCTGCAGGCTTCAGTAAAGCTTGACAAAGCATGCTGTCTGCATGCAGGTTCAGATGTGCTTAAAGATCTAAGTAGTGTGAGCTCCAGAGTGACTGTATAGCAAGGTGAAGTGGGAATTACAGATTTCCTTCCATGTGATTTTTTTATTTGGAATTATTTTACAATATCTGTCTGCCGGCTGCCAATCAGTTCAAAATCATCTTAGAAGTTCAATAAGACACCTAAATCTCTTAATCAATATAGCATATTGATTAAATAATTATAGTATGTAACAAAGAAGGTGAACAATATGGATTTGGGTGGTAAATAATGAATGATAGAAACTTTAAACAATAAATAATATTTGCAGGGTGGTAGTAGGATATTATAATAAGGGAAGCCTCCAGCATAAAATATCGAGCTCCGTACATTTCCTTTTAATTGAAATTCTACATCAAGGCATGAGAAAAATCTGATATAAGAGCAATGCATTCTAAGACAGAGTTTATCAAATATATGTCTATCTGGTTTCTAATAATGGCCCTTTTAAAAATTTGACCATACATGGAACTGATTTCCCCCCAAACCCAAGAGGGTTCTTATTTTAGCAAAAAAAGATGTATTTGCCCACCCAATGTCTAACTCTATGAAGTGATAAGCTGAATGATTTGGAGTCCTCTCATGAGTGGCATTTTTTTGTCTTTGTTAATACTATAAATACTTGTGATATGAATGCCTATTCCACTGAATTAAAGCTGTTTCAATTTAGTATAACTTACCATTCTCAATATTTTAGTTGACTTTAATATTCAAGAAAGCTATGCTATACTATTGAAAATGGAAACCATTTTTAACACCTTTATAGATTTCCTTTGGAAAGGGTTGAGTTCATAGGGAATTCCCTTTAAGTAGTCACCTCATTCACCCCTCAATTGTAGTCAGTACTTTAGAAACAGAGCATTATAATATTTCCTTAAAAATGTAATATTTCAATATACTAACAATGAACTAGCAGAAAGAGAAATCAGGTAAACAATTTCATTTACTATGCATCAAAAAGAATAAAATACCTATGAATAAAACTAACCAAGGAGGTGAAAGACCTATACTATGAAAACTATAAGACATAAGAGATATTAGAGAAGATAAAAATAATGGAAATTTATCCCATACTCATGGGTAGAAGAATTAATATTGCCAAAATAGCCATCCTGCCCAAAGCAATTTACAGTTTCAATGCACCCTATCATAATAACAATAGCATTTCTTAATAAACCAGAGCAAATATTCCTGAGATTCATGTGGAACCACAAAGACCCCAAATAGCCAAATCAAACATGAGAAAGAAGAAGAAAGCTTGGGGGTATTATGCTCCCTGACTTCAATCTATACTACAAAGCTACAGTAATCAAAACAGCATGGTACTGGCACAAGAACAGACCCATAGATAAATGTAACAGAATAGAGAACCCAGAAATAAACCCACACATATATGGTTAATTAATATGTGGCAAAGGAGCCATGAATATACAATAGGGAAAAGACAGTCTCTTCAACGAGTGGTGTTGGAAAAATTGGACACTTACATTCAAGAGCATAAAAGTGGATTACTGTCTTAACTCCATATACAAAAGTAAACTCAAAATGGAGCAAAACCTAAATGTAAGACTTGAAACCATAAAACTCTAGGAAGAAAACATAAGCAAAAATTTCTTGAACATAAACATAAGTAATTTTTTTCTAGATACATCTCCCTAGGCAAAGGAAACAAGCAAAAGTGAGCAAGTGGGACTACATCAAACTAAAAAGCTTCTGTACAGCAAAGGTATCCATCAGTATGTTTAAAAAGGCAACCTAAAGTATGGGAGAATATATTTATAAATGATTTATCTGATAAGGGGTTAACATTTGGAATATATAAGGAACTCAAATGCCTAAAATAAAAAAAAAATAACCCAATAAAAAAAGGGGCAGAGGACCTGAACAGACATTTTTCCAAAGGCATACAGATGGCCAACAGGCACATGAAAAGATGCTCCACACCACTAATCATCAGGGAAATGCCAATCAAAACCACAATGAGCTATCACCTCACACCAGCTAGAATGTCTACTATCCAAAAGGCAAGAAGTAACTAGTATTGGAAAAACTGTGGAGAAATAGGAACCCTCCTACATTGGTGGTGGGAATGCAATTTGGTTCAGCCTCTGTGGAAAGCAATATGGAGATTCCTCAATAAAATAAAAATAGAAATATCATAAAATACAGTAACTGCACTTCTAGGAATTTACCCAAAGTAAACAAAAATCTCTAATTCAAAAAGATATATGCACTCCTACATTTATTAACACATTATTTACAAAAGGCAAGATATGGAAGCAACCAACGTGTCCCTCAGTAGATGAATGGATAAAGAAGAGGTGGATACACAATGGAAGAATATTCAGCCATAAAACAAAGAAGTCCTTCCATTTGTGATAACATGGATGCACCCAGAGGATGCTACTGTAAGTGGAATAAGCCAGGCAGAGAAAGACAACCTGTAATTTCACTCATATATGGACTCTAAAAACAAAACAAAATGAACAAAATAGCAGTAGATTTAAAGACACTAGGGGAGGGAATAGGGTGTGTTGGTGGGGTGAGTTGGGATAAAGAGGCATAAAAATCTCAATCATAATTTAAGTTGGTCACAGGGACGGAAGTGCACCATGTAGAATATAGCCAATGGTCCTGTAACATCTTTCTATGTTGACACTAACTGCACTAGTTGAGGTTAAGATTTAATAATGTAGGTAACTGTTGAATCACTGTTGTATACCTGAAACCAATATAATATTGTATATCAACTATACTTTGATAAAACATATTGAGTTCATAATTTACCTTAGTAATCTTCTGTTTTGAAATTCTGATAAGAAGATACTTTTTCTAATAACCTTTGCCTGCAATTTCAGTCCTTTTTTCTCTCTCTTTTTTTTCCTATCTTTAGAAGTACAAAACAATTTCCCCACCATCTTTTATACAAAATCTCTTACTCTACCTGAAAATAGATACACTTTGGAGACTAAAGAAACTGAGTTTGAGCTCTGTGTCATAAAACTATTTCTCAACCCATATACAATCCTGTATCCCATTTATTTTCATGTTTATATTATGATACTCTTGACAGAATACAGCCCTTAAAGGATGAATCAACTTTGAAGAATGTTTTTAAACAATACATTTTATTGTATTTATTCACATATGGACCCACATTTATATCCTTTAATGAAAATTACTATAAAAATTGCATCTAGGACTCAAGATGGCAGCATAAGAGGTGACACGGAGAACTCCTCCAAAAACCACAAATAGTACAAAATTATAGTTAATTAATATAGCTAACCCTAAAACAGCAAGAAGAAAGAAGGCTGAACCAGACTGCATGCAGACCTCACAAACAGAGCAGACCTCATGAAACAGGGTAACGTAGGAAAGCCTTAATGAGGTGGTACCCAAGCCCTTCCCCCACCCCAGCTTCCCTGTGGGAGGAAGAAGAAGAGAGCTGGGAGGGAGTGGAAGCCTGGGACTGCAGAACACCTAGCCCTGGAGCTATGCTTTGTGAGCAGAAGCCTATACAGTGTGGTGCTGTGGACGTTGGGGAGCTCAGATGGGTGGAGGGCCTGGGAGACTGACATTCCAGCTGTTTGTGGAGGAGGGAATGCACACACGGCCCCTCTGTGTCAGACGAAGAGCGGATGCTCTGACAGGCTTCCTAGCAGCAAGAGGGATCCTGAAGATGCGGTGTTTCACAGGGCTTGTTGTGCGGGAGAAGGGAGAGCTGGAAAAGGTTGTCTGGATGGGCTCTGCCCAGCTGATTGGGAACTTTGAGGAGCTTCAGGTACTCCATCCCCCTGGCTGCCTACTCAGCTCCAAGGCCCCCCACTGTGACACACAGCCTGCCGAGCCTTCAAACTGGCCTGCAGGCATCTGCTCGCAAACCGGCAGTCACTGTGCAGGCGTCAGGCCAGCCAGAGGGAGGCCCCGCCTACAACAGCTAGAGACTCAAAGCACAAAGGCTTACACGTGTGTGCTTGGCCAACAGGCTCTGACACTGGAGACAGGCACTGCAGGCGGAAATCAGGAAACAGATATTTCCTCCCCCCAGGCACCAGCTCTGCTCCCCTACAACCCCCCACCTCACTTTAGGCTCTGAGCAGCTCCAGAGACTGGAGTTTCTGTGCACTAGTGGGCACCACACAGAAATATGAAATGTCAAAAGAACATGGTTCAGAACAAAATCTCATACACCCCAGAAAAAGGGCCAAATGAAAATGAACTCACCAATCTTCCTGAAAGGGAGTTCGAAATAAAAATTATAAACATGCTTATGGAGGTACAGAAAATATTCAAGAACTCAGGAATGAATTTAAGACGGATATTCAATCATTAAAAAATTCCATATCTGAAATGAAACATACAATGGAGGGATTTAAAAGCAGATTAGATGTAGTAGGAGAGACAGTAAATGGAATGGAAATTACAGAAGAGGAATACAAAGAAGCTGAGGAACAGAAAGAAAAAAGAATCTCTAAGAATGAAAGAATATTGAGAGAACTGTGTGACCAATCCAAAGGGAACAATATTCTCATTATACGGGTACCACAAGAAGAGGAGAGAGAAAAAGGGATAGAAAGTGTTATTGAGGAGGTAATTGCTGAAAAATTCCCCAATCTGGGGAAGGAGACAGTCTCTCAAACCATAGAGATGCACAGATCTCCCAACACAAGGGACCCAAGGAAGACAACATCACGACCTATAATAATTAAAATAGCAAAGATCAAGGATGAAGACAGACTATTTTTTATATTTTTAATAATTTATTTTGGTATCATTAATCTACAATTACATGTGCAATATTATGGTGATTAAACTACCCCCTTCATCAGGTCCCCACGACCAACCCCATTACAGTCACTGTCCATCAACGTGGTGAGATGCTGTAGAATCACTACTTGTCTTCTCTGAGTTGTACAGCCCTCCCCATGCACCCCAACATTGTGTATACTAATCGTAATGCCCCTTTTTCCCTCTTATCCCTCCCTTCCCACCCATTTTCCTCAGTCCCTTTCCCTTTGGTAACTATTAGTCCATTCTTGGGTTCTGTGAGTCTCATGCTGTTTGTTCATTCAGTTTTTTTCTTTGTTCTTAAACACCACATATGAGTGAAATCATTTGATACCTGTCTTTTTCGGCTTGGCTTATTTCACTGAGCATAATACTCTCTAGCTCCATCTATGTTGTTGCAAATGGTAGGATTTGTTTTCTTTTTATGGCTGAATAATATTCCATTGTGTATATGTACCACCTCATCTTTATCCAATCATCTACTGATGGATACTTAGGTTGCTTCCATTTCTTGGCTATTGTAAATAGTGCTGCGATAAACATAGGGGTGCATCTCTCTTTTTCAAACTGGGCTGCTGCAGTCTTAGGGTAAATTCCTAGGAGTGGAATTCCTAGGTCAAATGGTATTTCTATTTTGAGTTTTTTGAGGAACCTCCATACTGCTTTCCACAATGGTTGAACTAATTTGCATTCCCACCAGCAGTGTAGGAGGGTTCCCTTTTCACCACGTCCTCACCAACATTTGTTGTTGTTTGTGTTTTGGATGTTGGCCATCCTCACTGGTGTGAGGTGATATCTCACTGTGTTTTTAATCTGCATTTCTCTGATGATTGGCGATGTGGAGCATCTTTTCATGTGCCTGTTGGCCATCTGAATTTCTTCTTTAGAGAAGTGTCTATTCATGTCCTCTGCCCATTTCTTAATTGGATTATTTGCTTCTTGTTTGTTAAGGTGCGTGAGTTCTTTATATATTTTGGATGTCAACCCCTTATCGGATACGTCATTTATGAATATATTCTCCCATACTGTAGGATGTCTTTTTGTTCTACTGATGGTGTCCTTTGCTGTACAGAAGCTTTTCAGCCTGATATAGTCCCACTTGTTCATTTTTGCTTTTGTTTCCCTTGCCTGGGGAGATATGTTCATGAAGAAGTCGCTCATGTTTATGTCCAACAGATTTTTGCCTATATTTTTTTCTAAGAGTTTTATGGTTTCATGACTTACATTAGGTCTTTGATCCACCTTGAGTTTACCTTTGTGTATGGGGCTAGAGAGTAGTAGAGTTTCATTCACTTACATGTAGCTGTCCAGTTTTTCCAACACCAGCTGCTGAAGAGGCTGTCATCTCCCCTTTGTTTATTCAAGGCTCCCTTATCAAATATTAATTGACTGTATATGTTGGTTTAATGTTTGGATTTTCTATTCTGTTCCACTGGTCTGTGGGTCTGTTGTTGTGCCAATACCAAATTGTCTTGATTACTGTGGCTTTGTAGTAGAGCTTGAAGTCAGGGAGTGTAATTCCCCCTGTTTTATTCCTCCTTCTCAAGATTGCTTTGGCAATTCGGGGTAAAAAAAGCAGCTAGAGAGAGAAAAAAATCACATACAAAGGAAAACCCATCGGGCTATCATCAGAACTCTCAACAGAAAACTTGCAGGCCGGAAGGGAATGGCATGATATATTTAATGCAATGAAGCAGAAGGGCCTTGACCCAAGAATACTCTGCCAGGCAAGATTATCATTTAAATTTGAAAGAGGGATTAAATGATTTTCAGATAAGCAAAAGCTGAGAGAATTTACCCCCCACAAACCACCTCTACAGTGCTTTTTGGAAGAACTCTTATAGATGGAAGTATTCCTAAGGCTAAATAGATCTCACCCAAGGGACAGACAAACAGTACAGAATATGATTCATAACGTACAAAGAATAGAGGAGGAAGAAAAAGGAGGAAAAAAAAAGAACATTTAGGTTGTGTTCGTGATAGCATACGAAGTGAGTTAAATTAGACTGTTAGATAGTAAGGGGAATTACCCTTGAACCTTTGGTAACCAGAAATCTAAAGCCTGCAATGGCAAATAAGTACATACCTATTGATAATCACCCTGAATGTAAATGGTCTGAATGCACCAATCAAAAGACGTAAAGTAACTGAATGGATTAAAAAACAAGACCCATCTATATGCTGCCTACAAGAGACTCATTTCAAACCCAAAGATATACACAGACTGAAAGTAAAGGGATGGAAAAAGATATTTCATGCAACTAATAGTGAGAAAAAAGCAGGAATTCCATACTTGTGTCAGACAAAATAGACTTCAAAACAGAAAGTCACAAGAGACAGAGAAGGACATTACATAATGATAAAAGGGTCAGTCCAACAAGAGGATATAACTATTATAAATATCTATGCACCCAACACAGGATCACCTACATATGGGAAACAAATGCAGAATTAAAGGTGGAAATAGAATGCAATGCATTCATTTTAGGAGACTTCAAAAAAACACTCACTCCAAAGGACAGATCAACCACACAGAAAATAAATAAAGAGGTAGAGGCACTGAACAACAGAACAGATGGACCTAACGGACATCTACAGAACACTCCACCCAAAAGCAACAGGATACACTTCTTCTGAAGTGCACAGGCACCATTTTCAAGAATAGATCATATACTAGGCCAGAAAAAGAACCTCAGTAAATTCGAAAAGATTGAAATTGTACCAGTCAGCTTCGCAGATCAGAGGTATGAAACTAGAAATAAATTACACAAAGAAAACAAAAAAGTCCACAAACACATGGAGGCTTAATAACATGCTCCTAAATAATCAATGGATCAATGACCAAAAAAAAACAGAGAACAAGCAATATATGGAGACAAATGATAACAATAATTCAACACTGCAAAACTGTGGAACGCAGCGAAGGCCGTGCTAAGAGGGAAATATATTGCAATACAAGCCTACCTCAGGAAAGAAGAACAATCCCAAATGAACAGTTTAAACTCACAATTAGTGAAACTAGAAAAGCAAGAACAAATGAGCCCCAAAGTCAGTAGAAAGGGGGACATAATAAAGATTAAATCAGAAATTAATAAAATTGAGAAGAATAAACAATAGAAAGAATCAATGAAAGCAGGAGCTGGTTCTTGGAGAAAATAACCAAAATAGATAAACCCTTAGCCAGACTTACCAAGAAAAAAAGAGAGTCTACACACATAAACAGAATCAGAAATGAGAAAGGAAAAGTCACTATGGACACCACTGAAATACAAAGAATTATGAGAGGATACTATGAAAAATTATATGGTAACAAACTGGATAACCTAGAACAAATGGACAACTTTCTAGAAAAATAGAACCTTCCAAGGCTGACCCAGGAAGAAACAGAAAATATGAATAGACCAATTACCAGCAAAGAAATTGAATTGGTAATCAAAAAACTATCTAAGAACAAAACTCCTGGACCACATGGTTTCACTGCTGAATTTTATCAAACATTTAGTGAAGACTTAATACCCATCCTCCTTAAAGTTTTCCAGAAATTAGAAGAGGAGTGCATACTCCCAAACTCATTCTATGAGACCAACATCACTCTAATACCAAAACCAGGCAAAGACACCACAAAAAAAGAAAATTGCAGACCAATACCCCTGATGAACATAGATGCAAATATACTCAACAAAATATTAGCAAACTGAATTTAAAAATACATAGAAAAGATCATCCATCATGATCAAGTGAGATTTATCCCAAGGATACAAGGATGGTACAATATTCAAAAATCCATCAACATCATCCACTACATCAACAAAAAGGACAAAAACCCCATGATCATCTCCATAAATGCTGGAAAAGCATTCGACAAAATTCAACAACAATTCATGATAAAAACTCTCAACAAAATGGGTATAGAGGGCAAGTACCTCAACATAATAAAGGTGATATTTGACAAACCCACAGCCAACATTATAGTTAACAGCAAGAAGCTGAAAGCTTCTCCTTTAAGATTGGGAAGAAGACAAGGATGCCCACTCTCCCCACTTTTATTCAACATAGTTCTGGAGGTCCTAGCCACAGCAGTCAGACAACACAAAGAAATAAAAGGCATCCAGATTGGTAAGGAAGAAGTCAAACTGTCCCTGTTTGCATATGAAATGATAGTGTACATAAAAAACCCTAAAGAATCCACTCCAAAACTACTAGATCTAATATTTGAATTCAGCAAAGTTGCGGGATACAAAATACCCAGAAATCTGTTGCATTCCTATACACTAATGGTGAACTAGCAGAAAGAGAAATCAGCAAAAGAATTCCATTCACAATTGCATCAAAGAGAATAAGATACCTAGAAATAAACCTAACCATGGAAGTGAAAGACCTATACCCTGAAAACTACAAGACACTCTTAAGAGAAATTAAAGAGGACATTAATAAGTGGAAATACATCCCATGCTCTTGGATAGGAAGAATTAATATTGTCAAAATGGCAATCCTGCCTAAAGCAATTGACAGATTCAATGCAATCCCTATCAAAATACCAACAGCATTCTTCAATGAACTAGAGCAAATAGTTCTAACATTCATATGGAACCACAAAAGCCCCTGAATAGCCAAAGCTATCCTGAGAAAGAAGAATAAAGCAGGGGGAATTATGGCCGCTGACTTCAAGCTCTACTACAAAGCCACAGTAATCAGGACAATTTGGTACTGGCACAAGAATAGACTCATAGACCAATGGAACAGACTAGAGAGCCCAGATATAACCCCAATCATATATGGTCAATTAGTGTACGATAAAGGAGCCATGGTTATACAATGGGAAATGACAGCCTCTTCAACAGCTGGTGTTGGCAAAACTGGACAGCTACATGTAAGAGAATGAAACTGGATTACTGTCAAACCCCATACACAAAAGTAAAGTCAAAATGGATCAAAGATCTGAATGTAAGTCATGAAACCATAAAACTCTTAGAAAAAAACATAGGCAAAAATCTCTTGGATATAAACATGAGCAACTTCTTCATGAACATATCTCCCTGGGCAAGGGAAACAAAAGCAAAAATGAACAAGTGGGACTAGCAAAGGACACCATCAGTAGAAAAAAAAAGATATCCTACAGTATGGGGGAATATATTCATGAATGACGTATCTGATAAGGGGTTGACATCCAAATTATATAAAGAGCTCATGCTCCTCAGCACACAAAAAGCAAGTAAGCCAATTAAAAAATGGGCAGAGGACCTTAATAGAAACTTCTTCAAAGAAGAAATTCAGATGGCCAACAGACTCATGAGAAGATGCTCCACATCGCTAATCATCAGAGAAATGCAAATTAAAACCACAATGAGATATCACCTCACACCAGTTAGGATGTCCAACATCCAAAAGACAAACAACAACAAATGTTGGCGAGGATGTGGAGAAAGGGGAACCCTCCTACACTGCTGGTGGGAATGTAAAATAGTTCTACCATTGTAGAAAGCGTATGGAGGGTCCTCAAAAAACTCAAAATAGAAATACCATTTGACCCAGGAATTCCACTCCTAGGAATTTACCCTAAGAATGCAGCAGCACTGTTTGAGAAAGACAGATGCACCCCTATGTTTATCGCAGCACTACTTACAATAGCCAAGAAATGGAAGCAACCTAAGTGTCCATCAGTAGATGACTAGATAAAGAAGATGTGGTACATATACACAGTGGAATATTATTCAGCCATAAAAAGAAAACAAATCCTACCATTTGCAACAACATGGATTGAGCTAGAGGGTATTATGCGCAGTGAAATAAGCCAGGCGTAGAAAGACAAGTATCAAATGATTTCGCTCATCTGTGGAGTATAAAACAAAGGAAAAACTGAAGGAACAAAACAGCAGCAGACTCACAGAATTCAGGAATGAACTAACAGTTACCAAATGAAGGGGACTGGGGAGAATGGGTGGGAATGGAAGGATAAGGGGACAAGGGGCATTATGAATAGCATACGTAATGCAGAGGCACGGAACATGGGAAAGGCAGTATTTATAGAGAAGACAAGTAGTGATTCTATAGCATCTTACTACACTGATGTACAGTGACTCTTGTGGGGTATGTGGGGGGGACTTGATAATAGGGGGTCTAGTAACCATAATGTTGTTCACATGATTGTACATTAACGATACCAAAAAAAATAAATAACTGCGGTCTTGGCGACAACTATATGCTGACAAGGATTGTGTTATAGAAATTCTGATACAACGTGGCACAAGGATTCTCAACTAAAACTTTGGGAATGTCTTCACATTCAGCAACTGCACATTTATGTTCCTTCGCACTATGTATCTTCATTCATATCATTGTTGTCTGCAATATTCTGTTTTGTTTTTGCCTACACAGATCCCATACTGACCAGTGGGACAGTCTCTAGCTCATCTCCTCCTAGCATTCTTTTCTCATTTGTAAAATACCTATTAACTTTCTCCTCCTCTGAAATTCTGCCAATAAACCTTTAATTATGCAAGATTGTTCTCTTAAGGTGTTTATTTCATATAAATTTCTAAATAAACTCTTTGAGATTGAAAAATGTGTCATAAACTTCTCTTATATGTTCATAGCAATGAGCATAATGTTAAGCACATTATAAGAGGTTTTATGGGCTTTTGTTGCTGGAGCCACACAATTAATTCCTATCGTGAGTCCCTAGTTGACTTTTTCACCAAATTTTGTGAGACAGAGAGCACTAGGGTATCAGAGTTTCAGAAACTCCTTGTCAAAACTCAGATTGTAGGACTCCTTAATACCAAGTTGCAGTTGGGATTTTGAGGATAGGTTCTATCAACCCCAATTTGTAGCTCTCTCTTTAAAAAGCAAGCAAACAAACAAAAAACACTACTATCTTCTCAGGCTTTCTTACCCAAATTTCAACTGCAAACTATTAGCTGCCCAAATTTTTTAAACAATCCTGTAGAGTAATCTCTAAATTTCCATTCAGTACAATAATACTTAACGTCCAAATTCTTCTTTTGTACCTTATAATTGGAAAATTCTAAAGAACCATATTACTAGTTTAAAATCTCAGTACAAGGAAAGTTCATGTAAAATAATTTCTTTCCCCCAATTTTTCTGACTGTAAATAATTTTTATCCAAACAAAGATGAAGTATAAATATAGGCTCTCCCACCCAACTTTGCAAACACTAGATTTAGAATTTTTGACCCTTCATGTTTTGATGACTAAATGGTAAACTTCAGAAGAGCCGTACTCTCCAGTTTTGTACTTCTCTATCTCCAAGCTTACAGTCCCACAAACAACACAGACATTTATTTTATAAATGTGTTTATTTCTATTTATTTAAGATTACAATTATATTCCAACTTTATGATTTTGTTAGACAAAGTCAGAGGCAGTGACTCTTGGAAGGGAATGAGCACATATTCCCTCCTGCTTTATGATGATCTCAGCAATATTTTTTACTTCAGCTACTGCCAATTTTGGGCATTGCTTTTGAACAACTAACACTTTTTAAATTAATGTAATTTTGAGATTGCTTTGAATCATACAACCTAATTTTATATTTTATATTAAAATTTTTAGTTTTTTTTTTTAGTTACCTGCATTGTAGTGTGTAAACCAATTTTACTTTCGTTTTGTTAACACTTCTGTTATAGGCTGATACCAGGAAAAGTCAATATATTGCCTAATAAAGATCAATATATTCCAAATTCTGTACAGTAATGAAACCATAGCAATTAACAAGTACCTTCGATGTTCTTAGTAGAACTTCATAGAACTTAGCAGCTGCCCTTTAACTTGATCCTCTTCACAATTAATGACTTTGCTTTTAAAAGGTAGTATATTTTGTTGTCTACTTTAAACTCTTATTTGTATAGGAAATACTCAACACATACAGGAGGATAATTACAGTGTCAGTGAAGGAAGAGTATCAATATCCCCCATATTCTCCATTACCCACTATGTCCAAGACATGTCAAATAAAAAAATATTTGAATAAAAAGAGTACACTTACCATGCAACTAAAGTTTCAGAACACATTTTCTATAACTCCTCTTACAAACAGATTTCTCTGCTTAGGCTCTTCTTAGGAATTTCTGGAGTTTCCAGTGGGAAGTATGTACAGGGATTGTACTGCTATTGATTTGCAATAATAATAAATACTAACCATTTGCTAAGTATTATGCAAGATAGCTAGCATAACTAATCACAGTTTAATTTTTACAGTGACCTTTAGAAATAAGTATTATTTACCCATTTTTAATTCTGGAAATTGAGGCTTAGGAAGGTAAAATAACTTGCCTTAGGCCATAGAATTATTGTGTCATAACTAATGGCTGGAATTGGAAGCCAGTCTATTTTACAATAACTCTGTGCATCTTGTTTGGCACTATCATATTGCCTGTCTGTGCTCTGGACAGTTATTTTACACATCACTAAGAGGGGGATGCAAAAAATAGATATTACTCAATGTATTGTAATTGAAGAAAGAAATTGGATAAATAGTACTGTTGGAAGAGACATTTAATACTTTTATGTCTCAAAAGAAAATCACCCAATTTACAATGAAAGGTGATTTGAATAGTAGCATAGATTAAGAGATTTTAGAAGATTGGGAAAAAACAGTCGTTTATTCAGCCATTCAATCAGTAGATAGTTTCAGTGCCTACCAGATGCCACCACTGGAACAAGGCACTAGATACACAGTAAGATATGCTCAAAGTGTTACCAGCAGACATGCTGTTTTCCCTGGAATCACGTCTCGGAGGCAACAAAGAAAAAAGCCAGCAGACGAGTGCAGACCAACCAGCAAATATTTGATGAGCAGTGAAATGGAAAGAAAAAGATTCCTGCTAATTTGGAGGGGCTTCAAGAGAGGATGGATGCTGTTAGGGCTGCAGTGTCTAGGGTCTGTCGGCACAAAAATGGAGTAAATCATGCACGTGGCTGGGGTTTCTTGCTAGGGCCAAGATGATGTTGGAAAACTCCCTCATTTCTCATCCTCAGTTTTCCAAGATGTGCAGGATAAGGCTTCTTGTTTACTGCAAAGCATTGACCCTAACTGTAACTTACTGGGGCCTTGAGCAAGCTCTGTCTGCTTGCATCAGAAGCCTTGAGTTCTATCTGCCTGTCTCGCACTAACACCTGTCTTAAAAGCAGAGAATTTTTCAGTCAAAATTGTACAGAAGTCATATAAAGTGACACATCACAGATTTGCATATAGGAACTGATGCAAATGCTACATTAACGTTTTCATTGGGTCTGGCAATGTAATATCAATATGGTGTTTGTTACATGTATTTATGTGTGCTTTCAGATTTTATGACCAGTCTCCATATACAAAAATTTTGCTAAATCTGCTTATTAATTCTAATAATTTTACGGTAGATTCTTTTGATTTTAAAAATATACAATGATTTGGTCTTTTATAATGACAGTTTTAAATCTTTTCGAATTCTTGTGCCATTTATTCTTGTATTTCTGCAATGATTAGGACATTCAGTGCTATGTTCAAAAAAAGACATAAGAGCAGACATTTTCTGAATCTTTATCTCAGAATTGGAGTTTAAATAAATATTTCACCATTAGCTAAAATGTGTGCTGTGGGATATTTGTAGATACCACTTACCAAATCAAGGAAAAAGCTCCCCTCTATTCCTATTTGCTGAGTTTTTTTTTTAATTTTTAATTTTGCTATCATTAATGTACAATTACATGAACAACATTATGGTTACTAGACTCCCCCAATTATCAAGTCCCCACCATATACCCCCTTACAGTCACTGTCCATTAGCATAGTAAGATGCTACAAAATCACTACTTGTCTTCTCTGTGTTATAATACCTTCCCGTATCCCCCCCTTGATTATACATGCTAACCGTAATGCCCCTTTTTCTCCTTTATCCCTCCCTTCCCACCCACCCACCCCAATCCCTTACCCTTTGGTAATTGTTAGTCCATTCTTGGGTTCTGTGAGTCTGCTACTGTTTTATTCCTTGAGCTTTTACTTTGTTCTTATACTCTACAGATGAGTGAAATCATTTGATACTTGTCTTTCTCTGCCTGGCTTATTTCACTGAGCATAATACCCTCTAGCTCAATCCATGTTGTTGTAAATGATAGGATTTGTTTTCTTGTTATGGTTGAACAATATTTCACTGTGTTTATGTACCACATATTCTTTATCCATTCATCTACTGATGGACCCTTAGGTTGCTTCCAATTCTTGGCTATTGTAAGTAGTGCTGCGATAAAGAGGGGTGCATATGTCTTTCTCAAACTGCACTGCTGCATCCTTAGGGTAAATTCCTAGGAGTGGAATTCCTGGGTCAAATGGCATTTCTACTTTTAGTTTTTTAAGGAACCTCCATACTGCTTTCCAAAATGGTTTAACTATTTTACATTCCCACCAGCAGTGTAAGAGGGTTACCCTTTCTTCAAATCCTCACCAACATTCGTTATTGTTTGTCTTTTCGTTGGTGGCTATCTTAACTGGTTTGAGGTGATATCTCATTATGGTTTTAATTGCATTTCTCTGATGATTAGCGATGTGGAGCATCTTTTCATGAGCATAATTGGCCATCAGAATTTCTTCTTTGGAGAAGTGTCTGTTCAGCTCCTCTGCCCATTTTTTAATTGGCCTATTTGCTTTTACTTTGTTGAGGTGCATGAGCTCCTTATATAATTTGGATGTCAATCCCTTCTTGGATATGTCATTTATGAATATATTCTCCCATACTGTAGGAAGTTTTTTGTTCTACTGATGGTATCCCTTGCTGTACAGAAGCTTTTTAGTTTGATATACTCATTCGTTCATTTTTGCTTTTGTTTCCCTTGCCTGTGAGACATGTTCACGAAGAAGTTGCTCATGTTTATATCCAAGAGATTTTCACCTATATTTTTTTCTAAGAGTTTTATGGTTTCATGACTTACATTCAGATCTTTGATCCATTTTGAGTTTACTTTTGTGTATGGGGTTGGACAGTAATCCAGTTTCATTCTCTTACATGTAGCTGTCCAGTTGTGCCAACACCAGCTGTTGAAGAAGCTGTCATTTCCCATTGTATATCCAAGGCTCCTTTATCATACACTAATTGAGCATATATGATTGGGTTTATATCTGGGCTCTCCTGTCTGGTCCATTGTTCTATAGGTCTGTTCTTGTCCCAGTACCAAATTGTCCTGATTACTGTGGCTTTGTAGTAGAGCTTGAAGTCAGGGAACGTAATGCCCCCTGCTTTATTCTTCCTTCTCAGGATTGCTTTGGCTATTCAGAGTGTTTTATGGTTCCATATGAATTTTATACCTATTTGCTCTAGTTCATGGAAGAATGATATTGGTATTTTGATAGGGATTGCATTGAATCTGTCAATTGCTTTAGGCAGGATGGCCATTTTGACAATATTAATTCTTCCTATCCATGAGCACGGGATGTGTTTCCATTTATTGGTGTCTTTAATGTCTCTCATTAGTGTCTTGTAGTTTTCAGAGTATAAGTCTTTCACTTCCTTCATTAGGTTTATTTCTAGGTGTTTTATTCTTTTTGATGCATTTGTGAATGGAATTGTTTTCCTGATTTCTCTTTCTGCTAGTTCATCATTAGTGTATAGGAGTGCGAGAGATTTCTGGGTATTAACTTTGTATCCTGCAACTTTGCTGAATTTAGATATTAGATCTAGTTGCTTTGGGTGCATTCTTTAGGGTTTTTTATGTACACTATCATGTCATCTGTAAACAGGGACAGTGTGACTTCTTCCTTGCCAATCTGGATGCCTTTTATTTCTTTGTGTTGTCTGATTGCCATGGCTAGGACCTCCAGAACTATGTTGAATAAAAGTGGGGAGAGTGGGCATCCTTGTCTTCTTCCCGATCTTAAAGGAAAAGCTTTCTGCTTCTTACTGTTAAGTATAATGTTGGCTGTGGGTTTGTCATATATGGCTTTTATTGTATTGAGGTACTTGCCCTCTGTACCCATTTTGTTGAGAGTTTTTATTATGAATGGATGTTGAATTTTGTTGAATGACTTTCCAGCATCTATGGAGATGATCATGGGGTTTTTGTCCTTCTTTTTGTTGATGTAGTGGATGATGTTGATGGATTTTCGAATATTGTACCATCCTTGCATCCCTGTGATGAATCCCACTTGATCATGATGGATGATCTTTTCTACGTATTTTCAGTTTGCTAATATTTTGTTGAGAATTTTTGCATCTATATTCATCAGAGATATTGGTCTGTAATTTTCTTTTCTTGTGGTGTCTTTGCCTGGTTTTGGTAGTAGAGTGATGTTGGTCTCATAGAATGTGTTTGGGAGTATGCCTCCTCTTCTAATTTTTGGAAAACTTTAAGGAGGCTGGGTATTAAGTCTTCACTAAATGTTTGATAAAATTCAGCAGTGAAACCATGTGGTCCAGGAGTTTTGTTCTTAGATAGTTTTTTGATTACCAATTCAATTTCTTTGCTGGTAATTGGTCTATTCATATTTTCTGTTTCTTCCTGGGTCAGCCTTGGAAGGTTCTATTTTTCTAGTAAGTTGTCCATTTCTTCTAGTTTAGCCAGTTTGTTACCATGTAATTTTTCATAGTATTCTCTCATAATTCTTTGTATTTCTGTTGTGTCCGTAGTGATTTTTCTTTCCTCATTTCTGATTCTGTTTATGTATGTAAACTCTCTTTTTTTCTTGATAAGTCTGGCTAAGGGTTTATCTATTTTGTTTATTTTCTCCAAGAACCAGCTCCTGCTTTCATTGTTTCTTTGTATTGTTTTATTCTTCTCAAATTTATTTATTTCTGCTCTAATCTTTACTATGTCCCTCCTTTTACTGATTTTGGGCCTCATTTGTTCTTGCTTTCCTAGTTTCATTAATTGTGAGTTTAGACTGTTCATTTGGGATCGTTCTTTCCTGAGGTAGGCCTGTATTGCAGTATATTTCCCTCTCAGCACGGCCTTCGCTGTGTTCCACAGATTTTGCGGTGTTGAATTATTGTTATTATTTGTCTCCATATATTGCTTGATCTCTGTTTTTATTTGGTCATTGATCCATTGATTATTTAGGAGAATGTTATTAAGCCTCCATATGTTTGTGAGCTTTTTCATTTTCTTTGTGTAATTTATTTCTTGTTTCATAGCTTTGTGATCTGAGAAGCTGGTTTGTACAACTTCAATCTTTTTGAATTTACCGAGGCTCTATTTGTGGCCTAGTGTGTGATGTGTTGTTGAAAATGTTCCACGTGCACTTGAGAAGAATGTGTATCCTGTTGCTTTTGGATGGAGTATTCTGTAGATGTCCATTAGGTCCATCTGTTCTAATATGTTTTTCAGTGCCTCTCTCTCTTTACTTATTTTCTGTCTGGTTGATGTGTCCTTTGGAGTGAGTGGTATGTTGAAGTCTCCTAAAATGAATGCATTGCATAGTAATTCCGCCTTCAATTCTGTTAGTATTTGTTTCACATATGCAGGTGAACCTGTGTTGAGTGCATAGGTATTTATAATAGTTATATCCTCTTGTTGGAGTGACCCTTTTATCATTATGTAATGACCTTCTTTGTCTCTTGTGACTTTCTTTGTTTTGAAGTCTATTTTGTCTGACACAAGTACTAAAACTTCTGCTTTTTTCTCACTATTATTGCATGGAATACCTTTTTCCATCCCTTTACTTTCAGTCTGCGTATGTCTTTGGGTTTGAGGTGAGTCTCTTGTAGGCAGCATATAGATGGGTCTTGTTTTTTTATCCATTTAGTGACTCTACATGTTTTGATTGGTGCATTCAGACCCTTTACATTTAGGGTGATTATAGGTAGGTATGTACTTATTTCCATTGCTGTCTTTAGATTCTTGGTTACCATAAGTTCAAGGGTAATTCCCTTACTATCTCACAGTCTAACTTAGCTCACTTTGTATGCTATCACAAGCACAACTTAAGGGTTCTTTTTGTTTCCTCCTTTTTCTTCCTCCTCCATTCTTTGTATGGTATGAATCATATTCTGTACTTTTTGTCTATCCCTTGGGTGACATCTGTTTAGCCTTAGGAATACTTCCATCTATAGGAGTCCCTCCAAAATGTGCTGTAGGGGTGGTTTGTGGGAGGTAAATTCACTCAGCTTTTGCTTATCTGAAAATCATTTAATCCCTCCTTCAAATTTAAATGATAAACTTGCCTGGTAGACTATTCTTGGTTCAAGGCCTTTCTGCTTCATTGCATTAAATATATACTGCCACTCCTTTCTGGCCTGTAATGTTTCTTCTGAGAAGTCTGATGATAGCCTGATGGGCTTTCCTTTGTATGTGATCTTTTTTCTCTCTCTAGCTGCTTTTAGAAGTCTGTCTTTATCCTTGATCTTTGCCATTTTAATTATTATATGTCATGCTGTTGTCTTCCTTGTGTCCCTTGTGTTGGGAGATCTGTGCATCTCCATGGCTTGAGAGACTGTCTCCTTCCCCAGAGTGTGGAAGTTTCCAGCAATTACCTCCTCAATGACAGTTTCTATCCCTTTTTCTCTCTCTTCTTCTGGTTCACCTATTACGCAAATATTGTTCCGTTTGGATTGGTCACACACTTCCCTCAATATTTTTTCATTCTTAGAAAGTTTTTTTCTCTCTGTGCCTCAGCTTCTTTGTATTTCTCTTCTCTAATTTCTATTCCATTTACTGTCTCTTCTACTACATCTAATCTGCTTGTAAATCCATGCATTATATGGTTCGTTTCAGATATGGAATTTCTTAATGATTGAATCTCCATCTTAAATTAATTTCTGAGTTCTTGAATATTTTTCTGTACCTCCATAAGCATATTTATGATTTTTATTTTGAACTCTGTCAGGAAGATTGGTGCGTTCAGTTTCTTTTGGTTCTTTTTCTGGGGTTTGTGAGATTTTGGTCTGAACCATGTTCTTTTGACATTTCTTATTTGTATGTATTGCCCTCTGTTGCCCAGATGTTCCTGTCTCTGGAGCTGCTCAGCCCATAGAGTGAAGTTTGGGTCGTTGGGGAGCTGAGCTGGTGCCTGGGGGATGGAAAGTTCCGTTTCCTGATTCCCATCTGTGGTGCCTGTCTCCAGTATCACAGCCAGTGGACTAAGCACACAGGTGTAAGCCTCTCTGCTCAGGCATCTCTAGCTATTGTAGGTGGGGCCTCCCTCTGGCTTGCCTGCTGCCAGCACAGAGACTGCTGATTCATGAGCCAGTGCCGTGTGTCCAGGGAGAAAGCTCAGCAGGCTGTGTATCACAGTAGTGGGCCTTCGAGCTGCACAGCCAGTCAGGGTTATGGTGTGCCTGTAACTCCTCAAAGTTCCCAACCTGCCTGGCAGAGTGCACTGAGACAACCTTATCCAGCTCTCCCTTCTCCCATGCAGCAAGCTCCGTGCAAACCCCATGACCTCAGCAGCCCTCTCGCTGTTAGGAATCCTCTCAGACTGCCTGCCTTTCCCCTTATTCAGAGCGGCCGGATGTGGATCCTGTCTTCCACAAATGGCCAAAATGTCAGTCTCCCTGGCACTCTGCCTCTCCCACCTCTGCCACCTCCAGAGCACCACAGTGTGCAGGTCTGCTCGCAAAGCAGATCTCCAGGACTATGTGTTCATTAGTCCCAGGCTTCCACCCCCTCCCTGCTCCGTTTCTCTTCCTACTGCCGGTAAGCTGGCATTGGGGAAGGGTTCAGGCCCCACTGGATCAAGGCTCTGGTACGTTACACTGTTTCATCAGGTCTGCTCTTTTCGTGATGTCTGTATGCAGTCTGATACAGCCTTCTTTCCTGCTGCTGTTTTACATTTAGTTGTATTAATTAACTATATTTTTGTACTATTTGTGGTTTGAGGAGGAGTTCTCTGTCTCACCTCTCATGCTGCCATCTTGAATCTCCCTATTTGCTGAGTTTTAAGCATGAAGTATTTTTAATTTTATCAACATTTTTTCTGTCTGTTCCATTGATTTGATTTTTATTCTCTGTTATATTAATGTATATGACCAGTAATCATTCTTACATTCTTGGGACAAACTGGACTTTTTGGGTTTAATTTTCTGTTTACTTTTTAGGATTTAATTTGCTGTTATTCAATTAATTTTTAAAATTTTTAATTTAACTTGTATAACAACATTGTGTAACTTTAGATGCCTATTATTTTGATGTTATAACATTTATATATTTATAATATGATTGCCACTGTAGTTAGTGATAATTAGCACCTCTATCACATCGCATGATTATCATTTCTTTTTAGTGACTGGAATAATTAAGATCAGGTCTCTTAGCAACTTTGATGATTATAATACAATATTGTTTATTTTCAGTACACTGTATTAGATGTAGGACATTTTTACTACTCATTGCAAGTCTATAGCCTTCAACATCTCTCCTTTTCCCTGACTCTGCAGCCCCTCTGTTTTTATAAAGTTTAGCTTTTTTAGATTCCTTATGTGTTTTCATACAGTATTTGTCTTTCTATGTCTGACTTAACCTTGCTTAGCATAATGTCCTAAAGCTCAATCCATGTTGTTGCAAATGGCAGGATATCCTTCTTTGTCATGGCTGATTAATATTTATTTATTTAAATAAGCAAATAAAATATATCACATCTTTTTTATCTATCACCCACTGATGGACTTTTAGATTGTTTCTGTGTCTTAGCAATTGTGAATAATGCTTCAGTAAACATGGAACTACTGATATCATTTCAATATCTTGTTTCATTTCCCTTGGGTATGTTTTTATCTGGATCATGTGTGTGGTAGTTCTACCTTTAATTTTAATTTTGTCAGGAGACTCCATACTGTTTTCCATAGTAGCTGAACTAATTACATTTCCACCAACAGTATGCAAAAGTTCCGTTTTCTTCACATCCTTGTCAAAAAATGTTCTCTTGTTTTTTGATTATAGCCATTCTAACAGGTGTGGGGTAATATTTCACTTTGGTTTTGATTTGCATTTCTCTGATGATTGGTGATGTTGAGCATCTTTTCATGTGTTTGTTAGCCATTTGTGGAAATTCAGCCATAAAGATCAGAGCTAAAATGAATGAAATAGAGACTAAAAAGACAATAGAAAAGATAAAAAACAACTATGAGTGGGTTTTTTTAAAGATGAAAAAATAGATAAACTTTTATCTATACTTACCAAGAAAAAAGTGAAGGCTCAAATAAGTGAAAGAGGCAATACTACAACTTATACCACAGAAATACAAAGAATCATAAGAGACTATGAAGAAGAATATGCCAACAATTTGGAACCCAGTAGAAACAGATAAATTCCTAGAAACATACAACCTACACTAAAACTGAATCATGAAGAATATAGAAAATCTGAATAGACCAATTACTAGGAAGGAGATTGAGTCAGAAATCAAAAACCTCCCAACAAAAAGAATCCCAGGACCAGGTGACTTCACTGGTGACTTCTACTTAACATTTAAAGAAAAATTAATGTCAATCCTTTCAAGCTCTTCCAAAAAATAGAAGAGGAGGAAGCACTTCCAAATTCATTTTATGAGGCCAGAATTACCCTAATTCCAAAGCCAGGCAAGGGCACTACAAAAAAATTAAATTACAGATCAGTATCACTGATAACATAGATGCCAATGCCCTCAAGAAAATATTACAAAACCCAACAGTACATTAAAAAGATCATATACCATGATGAAGAGGGATTTCTTCCATGGATGCAAGGATAGTTCTACATCTGCAAACCAATCAGTGATACACCATATTAACAAAATAAAAGATGAAGATCATATGATCATCTCATTATATGCAGAAAAACCATTTGACAAAATTCAACATCCATTCATGATAAGAACTGTCAATTACAAAGTGGATAATTCCATATAACAAAAGCCATGTATGACAAGCCCATAGCTAACATCAAACAAAAAGGTGAAAAGCTAAAAGCTTTTCCTCTAAGATCTGGAGCAAGACAAGGATGCCTGCTCTTGCCACTTTTATTTAACATAGTACTGGAAGTCCTAGCCAGAGCAATTAGGTAAGAAAAAGAAATAAACTATCAGGAAGAAGTATACTTGTCACTATTTTTGTAATACTATATATAGAAAACCCTAAATACTACAGCAAAAAACTGAGAACTAATAAAAAAAAGTAATAAGTTGCAGTATTCAAAATAATAGACAAAAATCAATTGTGTTTTTATCCACCAACAATGAACTTTAAGAAAGGTAAGGTAACAAAGACATTTGTCTATCATCAGAAAGAATAAATTACCTGAGGATGCCTTTAATCTAGAAGGTTTAAGATCTGTGCCCTGAGAACTATAAGGTATCAATGAAAGAAATTGAAGACACAAGTATATGGAAATATATTCTGTAATTATGGATTAAAAGAATTGATATTATTAAAATGTTCATATTACCCAAAGTGATCTATAATTCAGTATAATTCCTATCAAAATTCCAATGGCATTTTTCACAGAAATAAGAAAAAACTGCCCTAATATTGGTATGGAAACACAGAAATCAAGAATATCTAAAATAATCTTGAGAAAGAACAAAAGTGGAGGCATCAGACTTCCAGATTTCAAACTATATTACAAAGCTAATATAATCAAAAGTGTAATACCAGCATAAAAACAGAGACATAGATTAATGGAACAGAATAGAGAACCCACATGTAAACCCATGTATATATGATCAATTAATTTAGGACAAAAGAACCAAGAATATACTCTGGGGAAAGAGCAATCTCTTCAATAAATGTTGGAAAACTGGACAGCCACATGCAAAAGAATGAAGCAGGAAGCCTGTCTTACACATATACAAAAATCAACTCAATATGGATTAAAGACTTGAAGATAGGACCTGAAATCTTAAAACTTCTAGAAGAAAAAAGAGTGGGTAAGTGCTTTGACATCAGTCTTGGCAAAGATTTTTTTAGATTTGACACTAAATGCAGTGGAAACAAATGTAAAAATAAATGAATGCACATCAAATTAGGAAGCTTCTATACAGCAGAGAAGACCATCAACAAAAAGAAAAGGCAACCTACAGAATGGGAGCAAATATTTGCAAATTATGTAACTGATGAGGAGTTAATATCCAAAATATGTAAAGAATTCATACAACTCAATAGCAAAATAACAAAAAAAGTGATTAAAAATGGGCAGAGACACTGAATAGACATTTTTCAGTGACACACAAATGGCCAATGGTACATAAAATGATGTCGACAGTAATCATCAGGAAAGTGCAAATCAAAACCACAAAGAGATACCATCTCAAATCTGTTAGAATGGCTGTCATCAAGAAGACAAGAGATAACAAATGTTGGCAAGAAAGTGGATTAAAGGAACCCTTTTGCACTATTAAAGGGAATGTAAATTGATTCAGCCACTATGGAAATCAATGTAGAGTAGAGGTTCCTGAAAAAATACAACTACTGTATGATCAAACAATGCCACTTTTTATATATGTCCAAAGGAAATGAAAATAGGTTCTTGAACAGATATCTGCAGCCCCATTGCAGCATTATTCACAATATCCAACTATGGAAAGAACCTAAATGTCCACTAGTGGATGAATGGATAAAGATGTGGTGCATATATTATACACACACACACACACACACACACACACACACACACACACACACAACACAATGGAATAATTTCAGCCATGCGAAAGAAAGTCACCATTTGCAGCAACATGGTTGGACCTTGAGGGCATTATGCTAGTGAAATGAAATAATCCAGAGAGAAAAAGGTAAATACTGCAGTGTATCACTCATGAGGAATTAAAGCAAACAACCCAAAACCAGTCAAACTCCTAGAAACTGAGTAGAAAAGTGGTTTCTAGTGACCAAAGGTGGGGGAAATATGCAGAGATTGGTAAAGCGGTACAACTCTTATCTATAGGATGAATAAGTTTTGAGATCTAATGTAAAACATGGGGAATATGGTTGATAATATTATAGGTTATAATTGAATTTTGCTAAGTAGAACTTGCATATTCTAACTAAAACAGAAAAGATAAATATGTTAACTGATGGATGTTTTAATCAATTACACGGTGGGAATCCTTTCACAAATGTATACAAATATCAGATCACCACAATGTACACTTTAAATATCTTACAATTTTATTTGTCAATTATACCTAAATAACACTGAAAAAATCTTTAATAAGTGGTTTATCACCAAATTAGAACAGAAAACACAATTTGTGAACTTTAGGACAGAGCAGTAGAAAATACCTTTCTTAATTGAAAACAGATAAAAAATAATGGGAAGTAAAAGTAAGGAGTATAAGACACATGTAGGATTTCCATTGTCCAACACAATAGTAATTAGAATTTCAGAACTAGAGACAACAAGGTTATTTGAGAATATATGAATTTTACAAAGTTGATAAAAGCTGACCTGTATTAATGGAAATTATGAAATCTAGAGGAAAATTGAAAGATATCTAAAATATGGGAACTTGTAATTGTATACACTGCAAAGCTATCTTTTAAAAATGAAGGTACAATAAAGTTATTTTAAGCCAAAAATAAAAGGAAAAAAATGAGAATTAGGTAAAAAGAAAAGAATATTGGGTGGAAACAGTGAGAAATAGGTAAAAAGTAATATTGGTTATAAACACTGAAATTCAGGTAAAAATGAAGAACAATGGAAAGATTAAATATATGGCTAAATAAAAATGAATATTTATTAACAATAGTTGTTTTGGAATATATCAAATTAGCGCAAAAGTCAAAAGAGGATTAAATAATTTTTAAAAGGTCCTAAGGTTACAGAATTATTTGGGAAGTGGTAAAACAATTCATTTTGGGCTGTAATAAAGATGCATAAAATATATAAAGTAACCATAAAAAGAAAAATAGTGTGATAATCATTAATTGAGGAAAACATGGCATAATCCAAAATATTTCACTACTCCAGGTGAAGGACATTAAAAAGAAAAATAAAATATGAGTGAGGGCAATAATATACAAAGCACATTTCTAACATTTTATAAATATATATGTTAAACTCATATGTAAACATACATGATACATATCCATATTATTATATTTGTACTTACATATTTGTGTTTAAGCTTTTTATCCTGCTATTCATTTTTTTGTTCATTTCTCTATGTCTCCTTTCTTTCCTTTGGTTTTAATCAAGTATTTTCAAATCCTCTTATTCTTTGTTATCTTTTTTTTTTACATCTAGTATTCTTGTATTGATTACTACAGAACTTTAAAAGATTACATATATTTGTGTATGTATATACAGATTATAAAGATTATATAAAAAGATTACATAAAACAGACTAAAAAGAATAAATTAAGAATGAACTTATAATAGTTTTGTACATAATTAAAGGAAATTAAATATATAAATAATTGAATATTCTGTGTTCATATATTGAATGACAAGATTTTATAAAGATGTCAGTTTTTTTGAAATTTGTATATAGTTTTAGTATAATCCCAGTAACAGATTTTTATCAGCTTTATATTTAAAATATATCTAGAATCTGCTTTCTTATCATCACCTGCTCTAATAGTACATCGAAGTTTAGTCCACCATCATATTTTGCCTGGATTGTTGTATCTACTCCTTGGCTGGTCTTACTGCTTCTGCTTTTGTGTCTCTACAGTCCATTCTCATCACAGGAGCGCTCCCTTTGCAAAACACTTTAGTGCTCACCAATTGCTTACAGTAAAAACCACTGTCTTTCCTGATCTACTTCTATCTCTACTACCTCACACCTCAGGTCTTACTACCCTCTCCCTGTTTATGCTGCAGCAGCCCAGTTGACCCCCATCTCTATGAACATTCAGTGGTATACTCCACAGTAAGGTCTTTGCATTGTCTTATCCTTTGCCTCCCTGGTTTCTCCCCAGTTCGCCACGAGCTTGCACCCTTAATTCCTTTAGGATTTGGTGGCTTCAGGCCCGTGTGAAAACATTTAAAAATGCAACCTATCAACAGTAGGATCTAGAACAGGACCTGAAAAACAGTAAATGTTCAGTAGCATTCATTCATTAATGTATTCAGTAAATGATTGTTGAACATACCTGATACACTTGTACTAAGGCTTAAAAGATGCCAGCACTGATAAAACTTAATCTTTGTTTCACGGAAAAGTGTCATGTGGGGATAAACATAACATAACAACTAAGATTTACATAAGAGCTGCAATTTACAAAATACATTTACATATTTCTTTCATTTGAGCCTCACAGACAACATTGTGTTGTGGAGAGAACAGGTGTTTCACAGATGTAAATTTGGAGAGGTTAAATAATTTGCCCAAATGGGAAAGCTATGTCTCACAGCCTGGCTTTCTGACTTTGAAACTTTATTTACTTTAGACACACAAGACTGCATTCTCTTTGAACTTTGGGGAAGGAAATACGATAGAAAAATAAAATGAAATCCATACCTATAATAAATTTGAAATCTTTGTGGGTCATCACTGTGGCATGAGAAACAAAATGAATCCCATGACACTCAGTTTCCTCAGGTTAGTTTATAATCTGTAAATTGGAAATCATGCATACACAATTATCTTAGGGGAGATTGAGAAGATTAATGAGGTTATGTTTCTGAAAAATCTTTAACATAGAGAAAGCATTATTTTCAGAAAAGGAACTATTGCTAATCTATATTTTTCTTATACACAAGATTGGTATATGACTTCCTGAAAGGAAATTCAGGACTGTTTAATTCTAACTTTGAAACTTATTATTTAAAAAGTAGTGTGTGATTTGATGATCTAAATATTGCTTAAGTTCTTTAATGAAAAAAGGAAGGACAAACATACTTGGCAGTGGAGTTCAAATTTGTAGACCATCCATCCTACTATTAGGAGCCTGAAAAAATTTAGGAAACTAAATTCTTAAACTCTGGCAGTTGAACTTTTTTGAAAGAAAAATATGAAAGATGTAGGAAGAAAAATTAAAACAACAGTGAAAAGAATTAAAGGAGAATTATTTTATTTCCAATTTTAGCAGAAATTATAAGGTTAAAAACGATTGTGAATATATGAGAAATGGTACTAATTAATAAAAGCTATAAGGTGATTAACAAATTAGTCTCCTTAGAAACATTAATTTTATTATGACTAGGCTTTTTATAAATAGCTTTGTAAAAAAGTGATAAAGCAGTATTTATGCAAAAAAGAAAAATATTTTCTAAATTAGAATACTGCATAAAGTATTAGGAAAACATTCACTGATGTAATGCTTAACAAGGTTTAAAATAATAGTAAAGTACAGGCATTGGCTTTTAAACTAACTAAAATATGTGTTTTTTATGAAAATTTAAGGTATAAAAAATTAAGATAATGCAAAGAAGGTTATAGGATAAATGTTCAGCATTAAGAAAGCAATTTTTTTTTTACAAATTTTATTTAGCCTTTGAAGTCATTTTATAATATAAATTAATTTACCTCTCTTACAGGAGTTTTTTTGAGATTTTCTGCTTGGGAAATATGCTAGTTGTTTTTCATTTTGATACATTTGCTTCAAATAAAGTTTAATAATAATATTTAATATTGTTAAATGATATTTTAGAAATGATAGTCATAGATTCAGAATGCACACTTTCCCAAATGTTTCATACCACTATATTTTTTATAGCAAATAATGATGCAGTACAATTCAAATGAAATAGGTTACTGGGCATTTGAAATGGCAAAGAAGGAATTTGTGATAAAGGAAAATGTGATGGTTAAGTCTGTGTCAATTTGACTAGGCTAGGTTGCCAAATTGTTTGGTCAAAGACCAATCTAGTTGTTGCTGTGAAGTCATTATTTAGACATAATTAACATTTAAATCAGTGACTTTGAATAAAGTGGATTACCCTCCTTAATGTGGGTAGGCCTCATCCTGTCCGTTGAAGGACTTAAGAGAAAAAATGAGTTCTCCCAAAGAGGAAGGAATTTGGCCTCCAGACTGTCTTTGGACTTAAGACTAAAACATCAATTCTTATTAGAATTTCTAGCCTATGGACTTGTTCTAAAAATTTCAAACTTGTCTTCCCCCTGTATGTAAAACTGCAATATTTCCAGAATCTCTTGCCTGGCTTTAATGCATCTCCATATCAACAGGTGTTTCCACGCAGTGAAGAGAAGTAGTCCATCCCCATATCAATGGGTAATTACACGGGAGAGCGAGGGCTTATCTGAACCGGAGAGGTTGGGGGAGTGTTCGTTGGCTTCTGCTGAAGCAGGAGAGAGACATGAGACAATTGCTTGTAAGCAATAGACGGGCTTTAAACTTTATTTCTCCCTTTGACTGATTTCGGTTTCAAAAGTATTTTGCCCCGCCCAGAATTTCCCCTTCCCGGAGTTACTCCCCCATAATCACATGAGCCAATTCCTTAAACACACACACACACACACACATACACATCCTATTCGTTCTGTTGGGAGAACCATGACTAACAGAGAAAACACCCATCCCCCTTTCCCCCCACAAAACAACAAACTAAATTCTATAGAAACCATGATAGTAAAAGAACAAAGAACAAAACTTTAGATGGAATTAAAGAAACAGTGGGAAAAGCCACAATTGTTTTCCATTCCAAAATTTTGTTTTAAACAACAAAAAAAAAAGGCTTTGAGATAATGTGCCTTGGAATTTTACTTGAAAAATTAATTGGATTTGGCTGGGGAAAAAAAGCACAACAAATTATTGGTGCTAGAAACTGGCTTAAGACCACAACTCAATACATAAAAAAAAATTTTCTTAGTGAGTTACACATAGAGAATTAGAAGAGCATTTAGAACAGAAAAAAAAGACTGAAAGCCAATAGTATTTTTATTTGAGGAAAATTTGATATTACCTCCTAGGAAAGGAAGTGATAAATCTTTAAAACATGATTTTGGAGAAAGATAGTATAATCCTGAAAGTATAATCCTGTACTCAAAGCTGTACAGGCCTTGAGTGTAATGGACTCATCAAGGCTCTGTGAGCTAGATGTTCATGTAACCGAAGATCATTATGGATGGGGTCTTTAGCAGTGGCTTGAATGGACAAGCCAACCCATTGGATTCTGGTCACAACTATGGAAAGGAGCAGAGGTCGGGAACACCTTGATGGGGAAGCAACTGGCTGCTGTGTACCACTCCTCACTGGCTATGGAGCCCATCACTGCCATAGCTCCAACAAAGGTGATAACCACCTGTCTCATTGCAGGGTGGGTGCAAGACTGGACCCAAAGGCCATGAGTGGCAGGGCACAGACACCTACACTGGCCAAATGGGGCACATATTTACAGTAGTGTAGTACCCTGTCTACTAGCCCCTTAAGTGGAGAACTCCAGTGATGTATACCAGTGAAAAGCAGGAAGAACTTGCTTTTGAGCCATTGGTAGCTGAGAGTCCTTATCAGGAAGGAGAAGCCCCTATACCTGAAGATGCTTGGTATACAGATGGCTCCAGTCATAGGCAGCCCCCAAAGTGGAGGGCTGTGGCTTTCCATCCTAAGACTGAGACAGTATGGATGGAGGATGGAGAGGGGAAGAGCAACCAAAGGGCTGAGTTGTGGGCAGTACGGCTCGTGATCACCTAGGAGCCCTCCCCTATAGTTGTCTGCACTGACAGCTGGGCTGTCTATTGGGGCTTGACCCTGTGGCTACCAACATGGTACCACGCCAACTACATGGTTGTCACTGACCCCTTTGGGGGCAAGAATTGTGGCAAGACCTATGGACCTCTGTTCAGACTAAGACTGTTACTGTATATCATATGACTAGCTATTTGCCTTTGGCATCCCCAGGGAATGATGAAGCAGACACATTGGCCCAAGTGCGCTGGCTAGAAGGAAAGCCTGCCTCTGATATTGTCCAATGGTTACATCAGTGTTTGTTGCACATGGAGCAAAAGACAAAGTGGGCTGTAGCTCGTCAGTGGGGCTTGCTGTTGACCTTTGAAGAAGCCAGCAGAGCCCGGAAGGAGTGCCATGTGTGCTCTAAGGGGGACTCACACCGAGTCCCACAGCAACATGGGACAATAGTAAAGGGGCTGATACCCCTTGTCAGGTGGAAAATAGACTATATTGGGCCTCTGCCCGTATCAAAAGGATATTGGTATGCCATGACTTGTGTTGATACAGCTACTGGCCTAGTGGTTGCTTTTCCTGCATGTTGTGCAGATCAGCAAACCACCAAGAGGTGCCTAGAGCATCTCTTTGCAGCCTATCCCTGGCCACAGGTGATTGAGAGCGATCAAGGCACCCATTTTACTGGACATGCATTACAAGAATGGGTGCAGCAATTAGGAATAAGGTGGAAATTTCATGTACCATATAATCCTACTGGGGCAGACATGATAGAGAGGTACAATGGTTTTTGAAATATGGCCTGATGTCAGACACCAATGGTCTATGAGTCTGGTCATTTCGCTTATGGACAGTGCTATGACGTTTGAATGAGAAGCCCCGAAAAGGAGCCTTGAGCCCTGTGGATATGCTAACACACCTTGCTGCCTCTCCTATACAACTGTATGTACAAACCAAAGAGGAGTTATTCAAGCCAGGATATGGACAGCAGAGCAACATCCTGCTGCCTGCCCCTACTGCACTAAACCCTGGAGACATTCTTGAATGGATGTGGTCCTGGACATTTTGACACACGGACCAGTATGGCTGGCCCTTCTGTCACCTTGGGGAAAAGGCCTGGAAGCTGGCCTCATGTGTATTCCTGGAGTAATAGCAGAGTGGCCCCTGAAGATCACAGTAGTTGACCCAAAACATCTAGGAGGTAAGAGCATCTTGCAGGGAAGTTTTGTTTTATCTTTATGGCCAGTGCATGTACCTCCCATAGTCCTATATATTGACCCATCTGTAACTCCCACAGGGAGAGGGGTGAAAGTTTGGTATACTAGACCATGACGAGATCCCATTCCTGCCACTGTTCTATCATAGGACCACTTTCTTGCATGTATCCTACCTGATGGACAAGATTTGCCTATGCTGGTGTCATTGAAACATGTGTCTTACCACCCTTAAAGTTATTTTCTTCTACAGTCCTTGTGTCCTGTATACGCCCCCCTGGCTGCAGCTGCCACGTGATGATTGCTCTGAACTTCCTACTTGTTCAGCTACTGTCTGCCTGTGAAATGGGCAAGCTATGGACTTGATCTGCTAGTACTTTGAACGCAGCTGAAACCTGTAGCTTGAGGATTATCATTATTTTATTGCTGTTGCTATTTTACATTATTAGCCTGGTTACAATGCTCCAGTTTTCTCCCACAGGGGCCATTGCAGAAGATGGGGAATGTGTAGATGTGAGGCACAATTTCTGGAGGGGTTGTCTGTGGTTAAAATTGCAATATTTCCAGAATCTCTGGCCTGACTTTAGTGAATCTGCATATCAATAGGTGTTTCCAAGGGATGGAGAGAAGTAGTCCATCTGCAGATCAATAGGTAATTACAAGGGTGTGCGAGGGTTTATCTAGACCAGAGAGGTTGGATGGAGTGCTCTCTTCTGCTGTAGCCTGGTCAAGAGAGAGACGGGGCAACTGCTTGTAAGAAATAAATGGGTTTTTTAACTTTATTTCTCCCTTTGACTGATTTCAGTTTTAGAGGTATTTTGCCTTGGGATTTTCCCCTTGGAGTTACAGCAATAAATGGGTTTCTCTCACTTTATTTCTCCCTGATGTCAGTTTTAACAGTATTTTGCCCTGGGATTTTACCCCCTGCAGTTACATCTGGTGGTAGTTGGCAGGAACTCTGAACCCAAAATTTGTCTATGTGAGTGCGACCCTTGGGTGGGCTGCCTCTAGAAATGGTGTAGAGGTGCCCAGAATCCCCCTGTGGATAGTGGGGAGACCCCAGTGGCTTCAGCAGTAAAGGATGCAGATTCACTCAGGAGTCCCCTATCTGTGGGGCTACCAATTGGGGAACCCCTAGTGGGGAATTGGACTAGAGTAAAGCACCTCCCAGAGGGATGAAGCCTTCCCCGGAGGCTGTGGAATTAGCCCTCCATGAGATACAAGTCTGATTAGAGACCCCGAGTGGCCGTGTAGCAGCTGGAATTGTGGGATATTGTTTCCTTGATGTAGTGGAAAGGATTATTGAGGAGAGATAGAGTGCTATCGAGGAGAAAGAGAGACTGTGGCAGGAGAGAGACACATTTCAGCATTGCTTGGAGGAGCTGGGCAATGACCTATTGGATTCCTTAAAAAAGAGAGACCGTTATTGAGAAGACAGGTCACGCTCCTGGAAGATACATCAGCAGCAAGGGAAGAGTCAGCAGAAGCCACACTGCAGGAGGCCATGGTGAAGGGGAAGGAAAGAGTGGTGCCTTCAGCCCCGGGGATATTGGGAGAGGGTGAGGGTGTGGCTGAGGGCCAATCTGTTGCCAAGGCCACCACCTGAGGCATTGGGCCTCTCCTGTATTAAAGACCCACCCAGTTGTAATTAAGAAAAAAAAAAACACAACAACTGTGGGCTCCTCACGGGGAGGAGCTGCCCCCTTCCCAGGTGGAGCATTCCATGCTCTGCCCCTGTACCCAGGATGAGTTGGTGGACATGAGTGTCCGGTATTGACAGAAGCCATCAGAACTTCTGCCTACATGGCTTTTGCATCTCTGGGATATGGGGATGGGAACGATTGTTATGTCAGGTTCTGAAATGGGTCAACTGGCTTCCCTGATGACCCACCCATCCCTCCAGCATTTCTTGCAAAGTGCCCATTACACCTAGGGATTCAAGTGCTTCTGGATTGGCTGACAGCAGCCATCAGAGCAGTTTGGCCTAATCAGGGTAATTTACCATACTTACCCCCTAGCTGGAAAACATATGCAGAGCTCCAGCAGGTGTTATAGGAGCTGGGCATGAAAAATATCATCTATAATATGGACCCCCAGTGCTCTGATGAGAAGTTGTTCACCATAGGAATGAGAAATCTGGTGCTCCATACAGCTCCCCCATCTCTCTTTGGGTCCCTAGTTCTTTTTTTGCCCCTCAAAGCCTTCAAAGTATTTTGCCCTGGGATTTTCCCCCCCGAGTTACATGGTGCAACTGATTATTTTGGAAATACCCCTAGATTGAATGTAAATTCCAGTGTTTAGAAGAAAATTTATAAAGACCTTGTATCTTCCAAGTGAACTGTATTAAACAGTATTTCACTGGACACTAAGTGAATAAATTACAGACTACTTATTGCACTGTCCTTTAGATTCTTGCCATGGGGCCCACTTCATAGATAAGACTATAAAATAATAACTACATTTTAATAATTAAGTCACTTGAATTATGTCAAATTACTTTAATGGTTTACTTAGAGGACATATCTATACAAAGGCTTTCTTTTTTATTGTGAAGGTCCAGGATTTATTCCCTTGTTCTGTATGTGGCTTATTACTTTATTCATATTTCAAACATTAATGTAGCCCACAATATTCTCAAGACTGTCAAAAATCTAGCCACTGTGCTGAACTGGACTTTTAAGTGTAACCTGGGAAGACCCTAGGGAAAGAGTGAATATTAAAAGCAGTGTGCACTAAAAAAGAGGTCCCTTGGGAGAACAGCAACATTCTGTTCTGCCTGGCTCTGAGCTCAGTGACCCAGATGCAGCAGAGTGACCTAAGAGCTCCCAAAACGATTCTCTTAACTTCCAGAGTGAATGGCAGCTGGGACTTCAAACTCAGAAAATCATAGTTTACATGTATGGAATATGCTGAAATGTTGGCAGATCACAGAAGGAAATATATGCATACTGAATCTACTTATATGTACGTATTTTTGAAAATACAAATTTTAAACGAATGTAGTCGGAAAAGCAAGCATATATATGTATATACACATACATGTATAAAGCTGTCCTAATGTGTTCACATCAAGTTACCTTTGAGTTAGTTAATATCGGTCTATTCTCAGTGTTTGAGAAGTCTCTCAATCTGTTTATGACATACACTCTGATTTTACAACCAAATATAGCATATGTCAGAAAGTCATATGTTACTTCAATGTGAAATTTAAAGGAAATGAAAGATTCCTCTTCATGTTTTTCTCCAAATGGCTAGAGTCCTTCTTTTGGTATTTATTATTGAGTCTTCATTCAACATTAGAGTCCTTCTCAACAAAGTAGCTGAGACTCTCCAGACTTTTGTAAGAAGTCCTTTAGATATTATATTTCTTTCATAACACAGAAAGAATCAATGAAAGTCAGCTCTTTAGGATTAGATGATTCACCAAATACCAGAGGGATTTAAAGAAGAGATTTTGTTCCATTCTCCCTTCCAGAAGGTCAGATTCAATTTGATGCCACATTTTTTTTTTGGTATGGTGGTTATCTTAAAGTTTTCACATAGTTGTAACTCAGAAGTGGAATTCCAAAAAGCAAAGGAATAGAAAAAGAAAGTTTCACAAGAGTTCTAAAGGCTTTTATGAAGAAAGCTTTCTCTAAATAAATAAATAAAAAGTGAAACTAGGCCCAAGGGTCCTTGGAAGTTTTGGCTTTTGAGTCATAAGCACCACAGGACAAAATATTTTGTCAATTTTGATCTAAATTTCACAGGCAATATGTAGGTGATAAAGTATTTTGCCAACTCTCTGTGGGTAATGAGGCTTGTCTTGACTATATATGAGTTTGCAGATTTCTAATTATATGCCAGAAATTCCATAGCTAAATTGGAACTAATATCTGTTATTTTACTTGTTAATAGTGATAGTTCAGTAACTAAACCTTAGGAAGGAATTTACCTTTTTTAAAAAGTGAAATACAATTGTCTAAGTATATTTTTAATTTATAAAGTCCAAATAATGTATAATCAGATAATTTCCTTGTTACAGAAATTTATTTAGTGTTTTATTGACCCCTTAGGAATTATACTTAATGTGATATGAGGAAATTTCAACAGCATTGCTTAGATTTGATGTTGTTTCAAACTATATTTTTATAAGAACCATATCGTATGACTATCCGTAGGGAAGTATTTCTCTTTCTAATTCCTATATGAATTGCTATAGTTTGGTGATATTGAAATAATATTATAGTTTGCAGCACATTGAACAAAAGTCAAGATGTCCTATTGACTCAAACGATAATTTAGTGGTATCGAGATTTATCATTTGTCAGGGTCAACCTTGCTCTACACGGAATCAGTGCTCTGAGAGCTTCTAAAATGATAGCAAAATGCACCATGGGACTATACTGCTTTCTTTTGTCTCTAATCTCACACGTCCAAAATGAAAGTTACTCTCTTTCTCTAAATAACTCCATCTTCTACAGCACACAGAGCAGAGAATATGGTTCCAGAGCCACACCGTCTGAATTGCGATCCTGGCCCTGTCAACAGCTTACCAAGTATTCCTGGGCAAATTATTTAGCCTTTTGCACCCTAGTTTCCTCCTCAGTAAACTTGGAGTAATGATACAAGCTATCTCTTAGCATTGTTATGAGGATTAAATTAGTTAACATAGTTAAACCAGATTGCTACTCAATGAATAATAGGGGCACTATTCACATTGTCCTTCAAACCAGGAATCTTAGAGTCATTCTTTCTCCTTCCCTTCTGATCAAGCCCTACCAGTTTTTCCTTTTCTTTTTTGTTTCCTTTTTTTAAATATATCAGATTTGTCTTTTTCACTTCTTCCCCTGTTAACCTTGAATTTGGGCTATCACAAATGATTTCTGTTTCTTCCTTTACATTCCTGGCAAACAAAGCATTCATGGAATTTTCAAGCTTAATTCTCTTCCCCTGTTTCTTGTTGATTGCTGTAGTGGTTGTTAAATTATTTGAAAAAGCTTTATTTATTTATCTGTATACAAAGGAAGTCTTTCATGGGAGTGCAATATGTACTAAAAGATAAGCACTAAAATTCCTTAGTTGCAGTGGGAAGTGAGGGTAGGAATCTTTGCATTCATTCTACTTTTTGTCTCCTCTTGTTCTTATATAAGCCTGTAGGGCCTTGTAATCTTTGCACCTCCTCACATCCCCATCCTCACTACTCTCACTTTGTCAAATACTCTCATCTGAGGACTTATAGTAGTTCTATATGTAATTTATGCTATTTAAATTATGCTCACATTTCCACAATTTTATGACATTTACTCCCTGCTGTCCTATATTGCTACTGTTTTGCTTTAACTGGACTCTGCCCTTGAGAACATACATGTAGTTTACCTTTTTAGTATTCCCTAAAACTTTCAGCATACAATTATGTATACAACAGATGCTTAATACTATGTGAACAATAGATCAGTTATACTTCATGTTTGTTTTCTGTTCTCTCCTCTCTCAGGCCAAGAGCCACTTTGTCTCTTTTCATGCCCAGGCCCTCCCTTGTGTTTCCTGGCCACCAAAAATGCCTTCCTAAAGTAGTAACCCACCTGCCTTTCACTCTTGGAGGCTGAGTTTCTAGGAACTACTTCAGTCTGACATTAAACAGCTTAGTGCCTAGTGTCATTAGCTGTACCTGCTGTAACAGATTACTACAAGCTTGGTGACTTAAAATAACCCACATTTATTATCTTATAGTTTGTATGTTAGAAGTCAAACACAGGTCTCAGTGGGCTAAAATCAAGGTGTTGGAAGGGCTATATTCCCTCACACAGCATCTAGGGGAGAATCTGTTTCTGCACCTTTTGTAGCTTTTAGAGGCTGCCCGTACTCTTTAGCTCATGACTCCTTTCTCCATCTTGAAAGCCAGCATTGGTAGTTGAGTCTTTCTTACATCTCATCACTCTGATCTCCTCTTCTGCCTTCTTCTTCTACTATGTAGGATCCTTATGATTACACTGGGTGCTGACAAGCCCCTTTTGTAATGTAGGTATCATATTCATGGGTTCCAGTGATTAGGATGTAGATACCTTTAGAGGACATTATTCTGCCTGCTGCCCTGGGATCATTTACTAGAATGATGTCAATGATGGTACTTTGCACTTGCATAATATGTATGCCATTTTCAAATTCCTAGCTACTTACTTTGTTTGATATAAACAACATTTGGCAAAGGTATCTCTCACATAATTTTTCTTCACTGATCTTACAAACTTCATATATCTAGCTCATATATATCTACTCTTAAATGTATATCTGAGTCTATACCTGAAGGCATAGAGTATATTTTGTTCATTTCCATACAACCTATATATAGCTCACAGTTTGTTTTCTTTAGTCATATTGGTAACTGAAGAAACTGAGGTTCAAAGGAGCAATGTGATTTATCCAAACCAGTTTTTAATATTGTTGAAGCTACAGCTAGTACTCAGATCTTCTGAATTATGAATCAAAATTCTTTCCAATTTATTCTAGTGCTGACAATGTACTAGTTGGTCACATATCTTATCTTCTTCTTAGTGTTGTTATAGGGATCATAAAGGTCATGTTTATAAAAACACTGGAAAACATATAATGATATAGGTTACATACCATTATTATGGTAATTTTAATTGTAAATTTCTCAGGGTTGAAAAGTTTCCGAGAAAAAAAATGAAGATGTTTGGCAAGGAAAGATATAGCAAAATCCTCAGCAGAAAAATAATTTGTAGATTGTTTCAGAATAAATTCTATTTTTGTCAGCATTGAATGTAGTTATGTATTCATTTAGGCATACAAATATCTGATGTAAGTAGATGAGTTATCAAGAAAGTTGAGGATTCAGGTGTTTTTTTCTGTTCAGTCCAGTAGTTTGACAATGCTGAAAACATGAATAACTTAATGTTGGGAAACTTGGGAGTCCTAAGGGAAAGTGTATATTTAGAAAAACTGAGGATAGGATGGTTTCAATACCCTTACTGGATCTGACAATTAAGAAGTAGGAAACCTTTATATTGATATTAATTAAATCTAATCTTTGTGTGTACACATCCATGAATTCTGTGCTAAAGAAGGTATAATTTGAGGTGAGAAATTTTTGGAGAAAGTCTGGATTGGAATCATATGACCATTGGTATTGGTGACGAATATCATTTGGTAGAACCAACTAATGAATAATTGTTTTATTTTCTCTTTATCTCATTTTTAATCACCCAGAACAGTCATGCTGTGGAGAGGTGTGTGCCTTTTCTGCAGATGAATAAAACTAGCCTTCATTCTAGGCAGAATTTTCTCTGGAGCTCCATTTAATCTTGTGTTTTTCATCAGGATGCTATGAAGACCTATTAGGGCCTAGGGTACAACAAATTAGGCATAAGGACCTCAGGCTCTGCTTCTTACAGCCAGGAAATGCCTGAATATTAGCCTGTTAGGAAGGATAAAATGTCTTTGGTGTTTAAAAGAAAAAAAAAGAAAGAAGAGAAAATAAGTGAAAAAACCATGTTAACTTTGCATATGCCACCAAGACAAAATGATAGACTATCTCCAGTCTTCTACATGCACATCCTTTGTCTTTTATTGGCTTTCACCTTCAAGACTATTAAACTCAATTTAACTTGCTACCTAATGCTGCCAGTGCAAAAGAATTCATTCTTAGGTTTTCTGAGTACCTTAAACTCTCTGAGAGTTTTATATCTAATAAGTGAGAATGTCCATTAAATATGCTTAGTGAAAGTCTACAGTTAAGTATGATAGATAAAATATAATTTTTTTACCTCCTAAGAAAATGATCCAAAATTGACACAAAATAGCTGTCTAGGGTTAACCTTCAGGAAAGTTCTGAACAACTAACAGAGGACTCCATCTATGACAGTATGCTAGAAGGATATGACTTTAATTGAATAACCATAATTGAAATGCCATTGTCTTAATAAGTTCAGAGCAAACCAAAGTATTGAAAACTTCTTACCTTTTATTTGTCACTTGTGCCTGGAGCTGACATATAAATCTGTACTGGTCTTTGCAGACAATTCTTAAGAGAAATTTAACAAGGAAGGACACATATCAAGCAGAATTGAAGATCAGGAATGCAACTTTTATGAACTTAACAATGTCATCATTTGTTTGAAACCAAGTTGTTCATTTCTTGTTGCACAGATTTCATTCTGACCTTAATAAGAAAATAGCATATTTCTCTGTGTGTTTTCTTCTCTGAAGCTGCTATATGAAAAAAGCATAAATCAAAGCTGTTTTGACAGATGAACAACACAATTTTGTAACAGGACAGAAATTAAGAAAAGAAAAAAGAAAGGCTGAATAGCTGATAAAAGATGAGTTAAACTAGGAGGGTTGACGTTTAAGCTGAAGGCAGCATAGAGATTAGATGCTCATTGGCTTTTCAGCAAGCCTGGTGACTCATTCTACATAAATGAAGTTTCTGATATGTAATGAAAAGCTTTGTATCTTCACTGCAAGCAAATTTACAGGTATTTTGTAGCAGGAATGTTAATGTTATCTTGCATTTGTTTCTGAGCAGGAACACATTAACAGCAGGTTTGAAAAGAATTTCACTTTTATAACATCAGATGCTGAAGGTATTAGAACAAGGTCACCTCTGTAAAGTAATGAGGGAAAATTAGGTTATAAACATGCAGTGCCTAAAAATATATTCAGTCTGCCCTGCAGAGTGAATGCTATACAGGATTGCCCCAAATTGCTAATTTTCTTTTACTCTAAATTACACTCAAACACCAAACTAAATCCGAAGATTTAAGTAATAAAGCAAGACAGGTGGAGGAAGGTTATGAGGCTCATAATTGACAATCAGTCCAAATCAATAGTGTCCAAATATCTGTACACATACACAACCTGTTTCATAATTTTTAAATCAGGACATTTGGAATAGTTTATGCAATAAACCTCAGAGGACCACATTTTCTGTTTGGAGAAATACAGTAGCAGAGAAAAGCAAATGGAAGAGAAAGGTAAAACATTGCTTATTTTAGATGACTTTAAAACATGGGAGAACGTTGAGTGGTTGCTGGGACTACTATCAAAAGTCAGAGAGATGAGTTAGAACATAGAACGACAATAGAGCTCTTGAAGATTGGAGTGATGGGAATGCGCATTATTCTGTTCCTTTTATGAGCACATATAAAGAAAGAATGGGCAATGTATATGCAGAAGACCCACCAGATCTGGGTAGTCATGTCTTGGGCAAGATATCATCTTCCGTGTTGAACCATTAAGGCACCAGTGACCTGACTTTCAAAATTTGGGTGATCATATTTGCAGCTTTTCCTAGATTGGAAACCAATAAGCTGATATAGTTCTTCATCTTGCCTTATATATTATCAACCTACTTGCCTAATTTCCTGTCTCCTGGGTTATAGTTTCTGCTTTATTATTTTTGCAACTAAATCAAAACTTGTGTATTCCACTGCATTCTATACAAACATAGAGATGATAGGGTGATAAAAAAAAAGAAACAAACCCTGACCTCCATCTACAACATTTCTTTAGAGTAATATAACAATTTAATTACTTAACTATAAATAGAAAGGTGAAAGAAAAGATGTTGAAATAGCAGTTAATATAATTTTTGTTGAATTAAAATTTTATTTTACAAAGAATTAAATTGTAAATGAATATGCACTGCTAGTTATGATAGCCACTTCTTAAAAATCCATGGACCAGGGTCAGTGACTAGTTCATACTGGTTATATCCAACCTAGAACTTAGTGTGTCTGAACTTATTAGATAAAATTTGTTGGCCTAATAAATAATTAAACCATTTCATCTAAATGTTCTCATTTTATAGGTAAAAA